>JADRCH010000104.1:478447-599447 GCA_019843965.1 Rhynchomys soricoides
TGCTCTATTGAATGCTGTTGGGGACCACTGCTAACTTGGAGAGCAACAAGAAAACCCTAACAGATCCTCCCCAAGAGTCTGCCCTGTCCTTTTGGACCACCATTTGGTTGAGTGGCGTGGTAAGACAACACTGACGGCCTGACTGTGATCCAGGTCCACAGATCTCTTCCACTTCACTGAGGTAAGAGTCACTGTGAGTGGATAAAGGCTGGCCACCAAGGACTGCAAGGGACATTACAAAGTTGTGTCTGAGCCAGGTATGGTGGCACACACCTGTGATCTCAGGAGGTAGAGTCAGAAGAATCATGAGTTCAAGACCAGCCTGGTCTACACCATGAATCTGTGGCCTGCCTAGGCTGCATAGTGAGACCTTGTCTCAAAATAATAGAGTTTTGGTTATGCCAGTGAATTTAACATACACCAAGACTCCCTTAGCCCATGATTTAAAAAAATCTAGTATGGTGTCTGGAATGGTTCCTTAAGATTTGGGGGTCTTTCTACCACGTTTTTTTTATCATTCCAGAGGCCTGTCTTAGACCATTGACTTAGTCAATACTAGGCCTTAGATCTGGCTCTTGGCTCACTCTTTCTTGAGAATAACTCACCAGTGAGCAGTGTGCTGCATGACCAAGCTGCCTCCAGTCCTTGTGAGATTGACAGGTGTGAATTGTTACTTAAATGAGTACAAGCTAAGATAAAGATAAGATATGCCTGGGTAGGCAGGAGAGCTCAGCTGGCTGACAGGAACTGCCTGCCTGCATCTTACTCCTGAGATAGCATTTCCTAACACACTGTAAGGCAGAAGCTGATCTGAGATACAACTAATTACACAATGAAGCTACTGAGTTGGGCCTGGGCAATTTTCTGACCTTAGCGCCTCGGTGGGGGTGGCCCAGGTCACCTTGGCTCTTCCTGCTTATGGTTCAAGGCCTTAGCATGCAGCTTTGCTCCGTTAGACATACAGAGCAAAAGTCACAACTGCAGGTTGATGCTGGTGTCACTGAAGTTACGGTCTGATCAGTCATTACCGAAGTAAGTTTGGCTTTTGTCTAGGATGCTTAGGGCAGCTTATTACAGATGTAAGCAAGTATCCAAGCTCTTACAGACACAAAAGAAAATAAACTCATGACTCTCCAGAAAGCAGTGGTTTGGTGTTGAGTCTGACTTCACCAATTCAGTCTTTGCTTCCGTGGGATGGAGAAAGTGATGAGGTTCAAACTTCGTTTCCAAAGCATACAAGCCCAGACCCACAGTGACACACCCTCTCCAACAAGGCCACACCTACTCCAACAAGGCCACAGAGTTTCCAGAGTTCTTTCTGTGTCCTGGATCATCAGACACGGCTTATACACATATATTCTCCCAGCCTGTCACATCTTTTCTCTGTCATGATTCCTCACGCCTTTTGCTTCGAAATATTTCAGCCCTATAGGAAAAAAGACAAAAATACCCAACTTCACACAGATCCATCCAATGTTAACTTTTTTTTTTTTGTCAAATTTACTTTGTCTCATATGAGTTCTATTGACTTTTTTTTTTTTTTTTGGACAGGGTTTCTCTGTGTAGCCCTGGTTGTCTGGGAACTCACTCTGTAGACACTCAGACATCTGCCTGCCTTTGCCTCTGGAGTGCTGTGATTAAAGGCGTGTGCCACCACCGTTCGGCTGAGCTCTTGATTTTGCTGAACTATTAGAAGTAGTGAATAGTGTATGCATCCTTTAACTACTTCAGCTCCTGTCTCCTAAACATAACTTCTACTTAGTCACAATATGTCATCTTTAAACTAAGAAGCATAATATAATAGTTCAATAATAACAAATAGTATACTGCGTTATTAATTAAGTTTTCGGTGGCAACAACAATGCCTTCTGTAACTTTTTTCTCTCAGGATTATTTTTTTAATTTTATGAGTATTTTGCTGATATGTATGTCCGCGTGCTACTATGTGCATGCCTAGTGGCTATGGAGACCAGAAGAGGGTGTTGGGTCCCCTGGAATTGAAGTTCAGACGGTCATGAGTAGCCATGTGGGTCTTGAGGATAGAAGTCCTCTGGAAAAGCAGCCAGTGCTCTTACCCCATGAGCCATCTCTCCAGCCTCACAATCTGGGACAATCTCTTTGCTCTGTGTCCATGTGGACCAGTTCATATTGACTCAAATTTCCTAATGAGCCAACTCCTATCTACAAGCCCTCAGCTTATCCTATTCAATGACACCTTGTAGTCTCTCCATGGGAGCCAGACTAGAGATGCTTAACATGGCTTCCAGCCTCATTAGCATTGAGATCGTTAAATCTACATGGTCACCTCCATCCCTTCGGATGGAGGCCATGTGAGAAAGTGTGGTAAGATGTTTGTGGTTAATGGTTCAACACACTCAGCAAAGGTGACTTATCTTCCGGCCCTGCCCTTGTGATGGTGTGTGCTCACCTCTTCTAGGCTGGGCATCATTCCCTGGAAATTATGACTGAGTTTAAAGTGTAAATTCAGTCAATGCCTAGTGGTGTTAGTTTTTGCAACATTTGTTTTATTAAGGCTTTCATTTTTAAAGACTAGGCCCTTCTGTTTTCCTTTCTGTGCACTTCAGTAAGTGTTGGTCTATTCAAACTGAATGGCGATTTCCTGGAGCATACACAGGCTCCACTGGCCAAGGTCTCCATCACATGATTTGGACACTGTTTAAATTGGAAATCTTGCTTTAATTGTTCTGAGGCACTATCCAGGATGGCCTGAGGTTTGTCTTTTTTTTTTTTTTTTAAAGATTTATTTATGTATATGAGTACACTGATGCTGTCTTCAGACACACTAGAAGAGGGCATCCGTCCCCTTTACAATGGTTGCAAGCCACCATGTGGTTGCAGGGAACTGATCTCAGGACCTCTGGAAGAGCAGTCAGTGCTCTTAACCGCTAAGCCATCTCTCTAGCCCTGAGGTTTGTCTTATGACAGACACATGCTTACTGTAGTTTTGCTGCCTTTGTTATAGATGCTTTCATCTTGTGGTGCTGGGGCTTGAACTCACAGCCTTGAGCATGCTAAGGACGTGAATTATACCACTGAGCTGCCTCTTCAGCTCACTAGCAGTATTTCAAGAACTGGGAGGATTAGGTAACATAGAACAACTCCTTGAAGTATTAATTCTCTTAATCCCACAACATAGATAAGAAACGTGATCAACAAGATAAAGTATCTTGTCCCATGTCCCATGGCTAACAAGTGACAGTAGATTCTCAAGGCTGGCAGTTCAGGTTTAGAACCAGTGCACTTCATTCAGGAACATGCCGTGCATAACCACGTAGTATCTAAGAGATCAAAGACTATTTGGAGGCAGATGGCATGCCAGTCGGATACAGGTTTGACATCCTTACCAAACAAGTGATCCATTTGGTGATCAAGATGTCAGAAGGGTACAAGACATAATGGTGGCTGCCCATCACCTCAGCACTGTGGGAATAGGCACGAGGGTTCCAGGGTCCAGGCCAGTCTGAGCTGCACAATGACAGCATGTCTCAAAAACAAATAAGGGTGGAGATGTGGCTTAGTGATGGAATGCTTGCCTAACATGCACATGGCTCTGGTTCCTTCCTCGGCACTGCAGACAAAATTCAGAAAAATTTTTAAAAAGTCCATCTTTGTCCAAGGTTGGTCCTTGAAGGAGCCTCATTTTGGCAACTTCAGACTCTCTGCTTGTTCTGGAAGTGCACCAGCCTTCATTCAAGACTGGCTTGCTTGGCCTTAGAGTAAAAGACTTTATGGCCCAAACTTAGGGAGGAAGAACCCAGGAGTAGTCGGATTCTTCTCCAGAGTAACTTTTGAGGAAACTAGCAAATTGAAGTTCTTCTAACAGAAATAAATATCAACAAGGATAAGCAGACCCCAAATACACACTTTTTCAGTGGAAGATTAAGTGGCTCAAGATTAACCTAATCATAAATTACAGCAGGATGAACCTATAGACGTGGGTATGAACACCAGTGGGCAGCTGGTGAGATGGCTCAGCAGGTAAAGGTGAAGGGAAACCATCTCCTCAGGGTTGCCCTCTGACCTCTGCACGTGCACTGTGGCATGCAAGTCTCTATCCCTCACTATAGTAATGAGAGAGATGGGGGCGGGGGAGAGAGCAGAGAAGAACACCAGTCAAGTTAAGAGGGACCCCGAGGACCACAGTCTCCCTGCCATGGGGAGGTTCCCAGTTTCTTCTGGTCTCAGCTTCAATGGTAGTCTCTTAGTTCTTGGGATCCCCAAAGAGAAGAATTCATCAGAGCACAAGCAGTAGTCAAATCAAATAGTTGAGATTTTAATCAGAACAAGCAAGGAAGCAATGTATCATCAAAGACACTCCTCTTTGCAACAGAGACCATTAGAGAAAACCACAATCAATCAGAATACAGAGAACATGGGAGCCTGTGGTGCCCAGCCCCGACCAATACATCTCCACTGCAACTCCTGCACCCAAGGCTCGGGAATCACTGTGGAAGATGGGGCAGAGAGATTGTAAGAGCCGGAAGAACAGGAAACCTGATGTGAGATTGGGAAACAGTACCTGGGAAATCTCAGCAATATGGCTGCCTAGACAAGACCTGGACAAGGATGATGCCAATAGACACGCTGACTTGGAAGGGAGAAATCTCACTGAGCAATACTGCTAGACAAGGAACTATAGGCAACTTAAGAATGCTGAGAATTGGAAAAATAGTCTTCCCTAGGGAAGAGCCCCTGTTGGTTATCTAATACCAAGTGATATGGTATACATATCATATGTGGTATACATATCAAGTGAAAAGAGATACATACAAGCATTGGAGGATTATATAATATTGGTCAAATAAAAAGAGGCCATGAATTTGAGATAAAATAGAGTAGGGGAACACATGGGAGAGCTTGGAGGTTCTGAAGGAGCAGGAGGAGAAAAATGATGTAGTTTGCTTTCATTTCAAAAAAAGTTTGTTTGTTTGTTTTTAAGTGTATACTCTTTTAAAAATAAGAGGTCTGGTCAAACAGTAACAACCCTGGTCCTGTAAGTCAGGACAGGACCTAGTCCTTTGGAGCCCTGAGCTGGCCACTGTTAACTAATTAGCTTTAGATCTTGACCACCAGTCAGCACCATTATTTTAAGCTGTTTTGGGGCACCCATTGTCCTTTATGTTGTATCTTTGGAGGCCCATTGGTTACAACATCCTGGATCTAACCTGCCTGATATCTGAAACAGAAATGCCCCTGCTGTATGAAATGGAACTCCCAAAGGATGATACATTGTAGCATTCCCTATGGAGATTGCATCTTTTAAAATCCAGGAGTGTGCTTAGCATATGTGAGGCCCTGGGTTCAGCCCCAACAAGGAAAAAAAATCAAAGAGACATTTTAAGAAATCTCTTTACAGCCGGGCAGTGGTGGCGCACACCTTTAATCCCAGCACTTGGGAGGCAGAGGCAGGCGGATTTCTGAGTTCGAGGCCAGCCTGGTCTACAGAGTGAGTTCCAGGACAGCCAGGGCTACACAGAGAAACCATGTTTCGGGAAAAAAAAAAAGAAAGAAAGAAAGAAAGGAAGGAAGGAAGGAAGGAAGGAAGGAATCTCTTTACATACTTGTTTACACTTCAAGAGAATGTCCTGCTTCTCATTATTATTACTGACCTGTCCTTCAAAAAAGACCGGCAGATTATGTTATCTCTCCCCCAGGAACCAATAAGGGAAGCTAGAACTTTTTGTAGTATGAGAACTCTAGAGATGTTTTTAGCTTTGGGGGTTTAAAAACAAGTTTCCTGTCTCCATGTGAAGAAAGACTAAGGGAAAAAACAAAAAACCCCAGAAATTATGATGGTTGGAATGTAACAACTTTGTGTCTAGCTTTTGAAAACGTGTTATACGTGTATACTTTCCAGTTTGCTGCGTGTATAAGGAGAGCAAATTGGAAGTGGAGTGGGGTGGGGAGACAGGGGTAGTAAAGTGAAGGAGACAGGGTCCTATTTGGATTGCCGCTCATTGACATGCTTTTCTGTGTGCTAGGGGGTCTTAGCCATGTTGAAATCAGAAAAAGAAAACAGACCCCAACCCAATTCATCCCCAGATATTCTCTTCGCCTTCTTCAGTTAAAAATGTACAGTGGGGATGGAGGAGTAGCTCAGAGGTAGGATTCTTGCCACTAACTAACCAGTTGTTGGTAGAGCATTCACAAAGCCCAAGATTTGACATCTGGCTTTGTTTTTTAAAAACATAAATAAAAATGGCAAGGCCTTTCATTAGGAAATTAATTATCAATTAAAACTCTCCAGACCACCCTATCACCTGTTCAGCAAGAAATAAAATGGAGCCTAGCATTAACGTTCCTCTGGTCTGATACAAAAACATTCCACCCATGGGGACAGATGTAGGAGCAGATGAAACCCCATCCTTCAGCTGGCAGAGTCTAACCTGAAACCAGATGTGGGCTTTGGACCTTGGCACTCTCTTATGTGGACGTACTCCAAGAAGGTTCATCTACTCTGGAACTGATCTAAGAAATTGCCTTCCTTCCAGAGACCATCCCAGTGGGTACGTTGTTGGCAGATCACAGGGGTTTCCATCATACTGGAAAAAAAGCAACCAAAATCCCCCTAATTTCTGGGCAGGGTGAGACCTTGGCTCTACCTGACCTCCTCTGATTTGTTTGTTAATTGAGCTGCTTGTCTATTTATTCAGCAAATATTTATTGATCCTCTACTACAGTGTACATGCCAGGGCTGTACTAAATTCTGCAAGCACAGAGAACCATGGTCCCTTGCCTGTGACCATGTGGTCCAGTAAGTGTGGAGAGTTGCACAGGAAACATCTAACCTAGGCTGGGGAGGGTTGGGGCTGTGAAGGAGAAGAGTAAGAAGGACGCTGGAGGCCATGTGGCATGAGCCTCTAGTCAGCCCTCAGGGTAAGGCAGAGGACGAATGATTGCTGCAAATTCAATCGCTACATAGCAAGTTCTAGGCCAGCCAGGGCTACACAGAGAAAGCCTGTTTCAAAAATTAAAATGGTGGGAGGGGAGGAGATGGGAAAGAAAGAAGAGGAAAAGGCAGGAGAGATGAGGAGGTTAAGTGGAAAGGGAGTTTTCCTTGAGCCTTGAGTGGAAGCGGGCCACAGCGGTCACACTATCCATGCATGCTGGCTCTTCAGCAAGCAACACATATTAAAGATTGTCTGGAGCCTATCTTGTGGCACTGAGCGGGATACCCAAGGCAGGAAGGAGCAGAACCTTGGTAGCCCCAGGGTGTTGTTGAAGGGCATGGGCCCTCTCCGGATGCCATGGGAGCCGTAGCAGATAAAGCAAGTGGCGCTTGTGATTCAGTCTCCTTGACCCCTCGCCCAAGTCACAGTGACATGAAACATGGTGAACCCTGAATCTTTTACTCTATGAGGGAAGTGGTGTGTGCAACAGAATTAAGTGTTTCCAAACACTGGGTCAGTCAGTGGCTGTCATCTGTCTCAGCTGACCTGATGTCAGGCTCGAGAGAGACATCTACAAACATTTGCTGAGCGAGCAAAGATGAAAGTGAAGCTGTGTACAGGATGATTGTTTGCACGATGAACGTTGTGTCTGATATTTTATTTTAAAGTTCATGTTAGGATTTGTCAGTGAGTTGGTTCCCCCTGGCGGCTTCACTGACTTTGTCAAGGAAGCTGCTTGCAACTAGTAGGTTAGCCAGCATCTTTGCTATCCAGTTCGTGTGTGTATGTGTGTGTGTGTGTGTGTGTGTGTGTGTGTGTGTGTGCGCGTATGAACTCTAAGGCATAATATCTGTAAGGTAATAATTTGTAAGAAATTTCGTAGAATTATTTATTGTGGAATTAACAGTATTTGAAAAGAGGCAATCTAGCGGTTGCCAAGAACAACACACATGGAAATAGGGTCAACCAGACTTTGCAAGCATAGCCATCCCTGATTCAACAGCTCTGGAGCACGTCCCTGTGGAAGTCAATAAGGTCGCCTATAGGCCCAAAGTGAGAGGGAGTTGGGGACACCAAAGCAAATGGAACAGAGCCTGGGAAAAATTGAGAATAAAAACCAAGAAATAACTTGTATCCAGGTTTCATTTGCTAGGTGGTAAAGAGATTTGGTTCTTCCTTCCTACCATGTGCTCCAAGGATTGATTAGGTCAGGCTCACAGAGCGGTCACTTTAACTATCTTGCCCACCTAGCTTCAGATCTCTTGAGCACACCTGTTATTAGCTAGAACTCTGAGGAATAAAGTATTTCCAATTCTACAGGGGAAAAAATCATCTTGCTTAAATGAATTACCTTGGCAACTATATGGTTAATAGCAAATGGTTTGTCTTTCATTTGCTTATGTTAGTCTAAGCTAGAGGGCCATTAGTCTAACCTAGAGGGCCAGTGCTGGTGGAGAGGGCCGGTGTTGGCGGAGAGAGTGGTTGAAACCCTTTAAGAGGCTCCCATTTCCAACAGGATTGTGCATTCTTCTGGGGACTGCTTGGTTTTCGGTCTCCGACTTGGTGCCATTGAAGTCACTCAAGGTCAGCTTCTTATCTTACAGTTCACTCAGAGGTCACCCATGCTAAAGGAGGATTGAGTTTCCCATGGTATTTTATCGATTTTATGCTTGACTGGTTTGTCTTCCTTCCCCCCTTAAACTAAATAACATTGGGGCTCCACTTCAATAGAGGTCTGTTGTCATCTGCCATGCTGCATGTGACCAGCTAGTGGCTGTAGACTTGAAATTATGAACAACAGCCAACAAATATGTTTTGAGATGACACTGATTTTTTTTCCCCTTGACCATGAGGAACACGACTAGATATACACAATACAAATCTGTTATTATCTGCCTTTAAAAGCATTAATAGTTACCAAAAAAAAGGATTTCCCGGAACAAACTCAAAGAACTGCTTATGGTTAGCAGCTCATAAAAAAAAAGAAAAAAAGAAAACTTTGTTTCCCATAAAGCTTTAACTTTGTAGGACTGAAGTTCCAAATGACTAGGGATGGTACAGTAGGGAATGGGGGGAGGGGGTGGATTCTGGTTAACTGATTTCAGGTGCAGAAATGGTGAGCTGAAGAATGTCCCTCTCCACACAGCAAACCCAGAATCCTTCTCTGGAACCCTGTTTAGAAGCATCGTGGGTGAAGCCCCACCTCCATAGAGCGTGTTACAGTTTCCTGCAGGGAGAAGTTAACCATTTCTTCTTTGATCACACAAACAACAGGACCCCCACACACACCTCTCTATTGTTATATGTACCGTATACATGTAGCTATGTTTCTATATTGCCTTTCCTCACTAGATCAAAGATTTAGGGGCTGCAGGTATAACTCAGTAGAAGAACACAGGCTTGGCATGTTGGACTTAATTCCAGTACCCTCTTGACTTAGAAACTCTGGAAAAAAGAGAAAAAAAGGTGGTCATGATGGCTCATGCCTTTAATCCCAGCACCTGGGAGGCAGAGACAGATGGACTCAGAGAGAGAGAGAGAGAGAGAGAGAGAGAGAAAGAGAGAGAACTCTAAATAGGGCTGGAACTATTAATCAGCAGCTATTGGGTATTTTCTAAGAATTCTTGCAGTTTTATTTTATTTTATTTTGAATTCTTGCAGTTTTACTGAGTTTAAAGCATTGCCTTGTCCTGACAGAGATCCCTACAGCATTATTCCAATTAATTATGAATAAATGCTGAAAATGATGAGTCCCGTGTGTGTTTTCTTCCCCTCGGCCCCTCAGGACCATGAGCGTCCCTCAGTCCCTATCTGTTCCTGACTGAAGGATAGATTTGGAAATCAGCAGACACCTGCACAGCATCAGCCCATTTGTGGCTGTTAAACTCCTTTCCAAGGCTCTTAAATTCCATATATAGCACAATTATCACACATATGTGAAGTGTGTATGTGTGTGTTTGTGTGTGTGTGTGTGTGTGTGTGTGTGTGTGTGTACCAACCTCTGAGACTATATTAAAAGAGCTAGACAATTTTAAAATCAAAAGAACTTCTTAATTTGGGTTTATTGGTAGGAGAGGGGGTTAAGGCAGTGCTTTGCTTTATGACCTTGGCTTGTCTGGTATTTGCTTATGTAGCTCAGACTCTCCTTGAACTCATGGCAATGCCCCTGCCTCAGTCTCCTGAGTGCTAAGATTTCAACCATGCACCATCATGCCTGGCTTGACCTCTTAACTTAGATACTGGCTTGGAAATTAAGCCCTTTGAAAGACAAGTCTTTTGTTGGTAGGAGGAAGAGTAAAATTGGAGTCAAATAGGCACAGGATTCAACTCTTCACTCTGGGAATCAGCCTCTTATTGGCTGTGCGATCATAGAAGATTGAGTGATATTGTCTCCGTTGTAAAGTTTGATTGGCAGTCTATCTCAGTGGTTCAGGACAAGAAAACATTTAAGATCACATAAAGCGGAGTACCTACTGTAATGTCTGCTCCAAGCACGGCCTCAGTGATCTTGTTTCTGCCCTTGCTTGCCTGACTCGAGGTCTGTGGCCGAAGGGGACTTGCAAACTTTCCTTGGCATTGTTAGGTTGGGCTGTGGTTTCTGGCACAGAACTCAATAGTATGTATCAAAGGCACAGCCAAAGCCAGGCATGGCAGGCATGTCTGTCTTCCTGGCACTTGGGAGGCCTCAGTAGAAGAGGCCAGCCTAGGCTCAAAACACCAAAGAGAGAGGCAGGAGAGATGGCTCAGTGGTTAAGAACACTAGCTGCTCTTTCAGACGACCAGGGTTCAATTCCCAGCATGCACATGGCAACTCAACCATCTGTAACTCCTGTTCCCGGGGTCCAAAACCTTCCTCTGACTTCCTCAGGCACCAGGCACACAAAAGGTATATATACATAATACATACATACATACAAAGCAAACACTCATACACATAAAATTAAACTGCCACAAAGAGGGCAAGAGGGAATTACCTCAGTAGACCTTAAGGCAAAGCACACGCCTGGCTAGGATGAAGAGCCTTGGTATGAATTCCCCACCACCAGAAAAACAGAACACAGAAGGAACAGCCAGGGTCTGCCACATCAGCACTTGAATACAAGTTTGTTACTTCAAAAATAATCTCCCTCCTGAATAACAAGGTTTGTTGTTCTTTCTGTTTTTACTTTTAAAAATAAACAAAACAAAACAAAAAAAACTCCCATGGCACCCTTCCAGGCAACCATCCACTGTGATTTCCCTGTATCATTGTATGTTTTAGCAAGATTGTTCCTATGCTAAGATCCCAGAACGTGGTATATAAACGTTTTGAAAATAAGTGCAACCTAGTATACTGATCTTTTCAGTTACATTCTAGAATAAGAAATGTTTCTATTGAGTTTCTTTTCACTCTGAATAACGCCCATTTGAGGCATGTAAACGTTAGTCGTAAGTCACCATGAAATCATAAAGTCACCCAGAGGGAGAAGTGTCCCTCACTTCCCATTCTTTCAGAGTTTATTTGCCACTTTACGAGATCATTTATTTTTCTTTCCTTCTTCCCTGTGAAGGTAGAAACCTGTGGGTTCTCATTGTGGGGCAGTCTCCAAAGGAACACAGAGTCGGGATTCCAGAATTCAAATACGTGGCTAATATGCACGGAGATGAGGTAAGTATCCGTCATGAATGTCTGAAAGAAACTTGCCCTCAGGTCAGGTCTGAGTCAAGGCCACAAGAAAGCCTGGACGAGTATCATGGTTCGAAGTCAAGCAGCAAGGATGGAAAGGAAACTGGGGGTGGGGGTGGGGGGGGTGGGGGTGGGGCTAGCTCTAACAACGTCAGATCACATGACTATACATTGGGTCCCCTGAGAGTAAGCAGAACTGCTTTTGTGTTGGGGCTCTCTAAGCTGTCTCCAGCCGCATCTCTCAGCTCCCTTCTGGGTTGGTTTCCCATCTCCTGTGGCATTTAGGAAATCCAGCACGGGAGCCCTGTTATACTTGAGCTCAAAACAACGAGAAGACATCAAATAACTGTCCAGACTCCCAGCATCTGGATTTTTCAATTTTTAATTTTCAATTTTAATCTTAATTTACTTACTCGTTTATGGTGCTCGGGACTTTCTAGAAAAGTACTTCATCCCTGGGTTTTTCCTCCAGCCTGTGAATGTGGCATTTGACGCTATCAGAACTCCAGTGCTTTCCGGACTCAAGAGTAGATGCACACAGTGTTCTTCCCAACCCATCATGGGATCACCACACTTAGACTCCTTAGTGTGGTCTTTTTTCCAAGTTAGAGGAGATGAACCCTGTTTTTATTTTGTTATGCAAAATACCTTTATTACCACTCTCACCAAAAACAAAACAACAAAACAAAATGGCTGGTGTCTCTGTTTGCTTTCTCTCGAAATGATAATGACCATGACCAAAAGCAACTTGAGGGGAAAGAGGTTTATTTCAGGTCATTTAGGAAAGTCAGGGCAGGAACTGAAGTGGAGACCATGAAGGAAAAAGCCCCTTACTGCTTTCTCTAGCTCACAGCTTCCTACTTCCCAAGACCACCTGCCTAGGGGTTAGCTCCGCCCACAGTGGGCTGGGCCCGCCCACATCCATCATTAATCAAGAATATGCCCTGCAGATTTGCCTACAGGCCAGCCTAATGGAGGCAATTAACTCATCTCGGGTTCCCTCTTCCCCGGTGACCTGCAAGCACAGCAGGGCTGGAGGGGATGTCTTCCTCTCTTTGCTTCTTAAGGATAATTTCAGTGTTTTCTATGTCCCAGGACGCCACACAACTGAGGAAGGGTTGGTAGCTCCCAGTACCACAGTGAAGGAAATTGACAGGGGATAGGTAAAGCACCCTATCTAAAAGTCTTTTAGCTTTTAGGGATTTCAGTCAGTACATATGGCAGGAAGAAGAGCCTGCTGGTTGCCAAATCATTCGCAATTTGCAGTGGCTGGGGTGGGATGCTCTAGTCAATGCCCTCTTGACCTGATCTAACCTCCTCAAGCTCTGGTTCCATAGGCCTAGCTCCACCCTTTGTGACACACACTGCCAGCCCTTGCCAAGCATGTGGCCCAACCCGTCCTGCTGAGAGAATGTTTCTTGCAGCCCTAGTTAAAATGCAAATACATACTTTCGAGAAAGGAACCTGATTTGGGGTGGGTAAGGGACAATCCAACTGTTTTGTTTTGTCTTTAATCATCGTGGATTGCTTCTTTAAAGACTTTGTTGCTGGGTGTCTTTTGAAAACTGTTTTTAATGGACAGCTGTGTTACACACAGCGGCCCAGACTTCCTTTGCCTTTTGGTATCTAGTCTATGGATTAAGGTCCCCTGGAATCCATTTTTAATAAGAGACAGTGATATGTTTATAAAAAGATAAAGGGGGGGTATGTTCTATGGCGGTGTGGTGAGGTGTGGGGCAAGGGGTGCCTTGGTGGGCCCATACTGAGGCACCCCTTCCCCCTGAGGGACCAGCCACACAAAGGTATGGTGTAGAATAGAGTTTATTCAGGGCATGGGGAGGGGAGTTAAGAGGGTAGTAGATGGAGAGAGAGAGAGAGAGAGAGAGAGAGAGAGAGAGAGAGAGAGAGAGAGAGAGAGAGAGAGATGCCGGCCATGGGCGTGGGGGGGGGGGGAGAGAAAGCAAGAGCAAGAGAGGAGCAAGAGAGTGAGGGGGCAAACAGCCCCTTTTAGAGTGGGTCAGGCCTACCTGGCTGTTGCCAGGTAACTGTGGGGCGGAGCTTAGAATGTTAACAAACAGGAAGTTACTTGTTGACTTCCTGGGGATTCAGAGGTTGCTGCTGCTCAGGAATCGTCAGATCTAAAACTTCCAGAGACGAGCAGGGGTCTCTGCCCTGCCTGCCCAGTTGTGCTAGTTCTATCCATGTTCTTTGACAAGCTTTTGGCATTTGTCTCTGGGGAGTCACTGTGTCCCATCAAACCCAGTCTCTCTGGTTCATCCAGAGTCTTTAAGGAATGCTGTGGACTGATCAAGGCGGGAGGGATGGCAGAGAATGCCTTCGTGTGTTCCGAGTGGGGATCTGACTCACCGTGAACGAACGCCTTTTATGTCCCAGCTCATGGCTGTGGCTATGGGCCCTGAGGGCCTATTAAAGAAATGTATTACTCTGAACTTGAGGTCTAGTGTAGTCTGCCCTCCCCTCTGGATCCACTAGGAGCTGGAGACAGGGAAGGCCTGACCTGGTAGCAGAGGGATTACTCTGAACATAAAGCCCCACCGTGTTCCTCTTAGACTTTAGGAACAGAAAACATTTTCAATTCGTGTTTTACTAAAAAGCAACATTGCTAATATATCTTGGGCAATGGGTCTTACCCTTCTTTGGAAGCTATCTTAGTTAGGGCTTCCATTGCTGTGAACAGACACCATGACCAAGGCAGCTCTTATAAAGGACAACATTTAATTGGGGCTGGCTTACAGATCTAGAGGTTCAGTCCATTATCATCATGGTGGAAGCAGGGCATCCTGCATACAGACAGGCATGGTGCTACCTCTTGACCTGAAGGCAGATAGCAGGAGACTCTTCCACAGGCAGCGAGGAGGAAGCTCTCTTCTGCACTGGGCTAGTGAGCGAAAGGACAAGCATGCACCCCCAAAAACTCAGGGCCTGGAGCCTCACGACTCTTTATGAGTCATTTACATAATATCTCCCTCTCCAAGATTTGAATATTCATGGTTGGTGGATGTTGGAAAGGGTGGATTATGCTCTGTTTTCTTTATGTAGCTCAAGTGGGGAAGGACTTCCAGTTTTTCCCTTCCAGATGTTAATCTTGATGTAGCTCCTGGCATCCTGAGACTGTCAGATGTAGGACCTTTACCACCATTACCCACCCACACATGCACACACAGGCTCACACCCATACGTACATGTATGCTCACACGTGCACACATACACATGCATTTACAGACTCACATGCAAACACGCACATAAACACGTGCATGCACACACTCATGCACACATACACACACACACACACACACACACACACACACACACGCGAGCGCATAGCACCACTCCATTCTGCCATTCTCCTGCTGGCTTGCTTTGGAGAAAAGTATAACCAATTAAAATCCAGCTTGACTACAAGCCACAGCCACACCTTGACAGGCTGAGGAATGTCTAATATCCTCAGCCTGGGGGGAGGAGGGGTTGCAAGACAGGAGGGGAAGGGGACCCCGGTTCCTTCCACAAGCTCTTTCTGCTCTGTTTTATA
Source organism: Rhynchomys soricoides (assembly GCA_019843965.1). NCBI lineage: Eukaryota > Metazoa > Chordata > Mammalia > Rodentia > Muridae > Rhynchomys > Rhynchomys soricoides. The sequence continues at coordinate 493,575 of JADRCH010000104.1, forward strand.
ACTATTTTCTATCCTGTGCTTTTTACATTTTTGTAGAGAAAAAAAATGTGACACATGCCATCTCTAGTTTCATAAACCATCTCCACGTGTAGTAAGGTAAGTCAGGCAGCTGAAGAACCCAGCACCCAGCCTTCAGCTAAGCCAAGGACAAGGAAGAGGTCAGAGCCTGGGCTCCAGTTCAGGCTCTGTTGACCTCAGGGCCATGTCCTGATTCCTGTAGAAGGAACACTCAGGGAATAGTCATTAGGTTTAATTGAACTACCCTTCTGGGTTCTTCTGTTTTGTTTTGTATGTGGGGTAGTGCTTCCTTAGATGTTTCTTCTAAGGCTTTATATCTTGTCTTTCCTAGCTCATAGCAATGAATTTTTTTTTAACTATGGTTGCTTGCTATCGGTTTTGAAAATCCCATCATATTTAAGCATTACTGATGTTATCAATGACCGATTTGGGAGAGTTCAGCACACTGTGACGGTGACACCCCTGGGCAGGTGCTCCTGGGCTGTATAAGCAAGCCAGTAAGCAGCACTCCTCCATGGCCTCTGCTGCCGGTCTTGACTCCAGGTTCCTGCCCTGGCTTCTTTCATAATGGATGAATTCAAGCCTTTCTTCCCCAGATTGTCTTTGGTGATAGAGTTTATCACGAGCAATAGAAAATAAACTAAGCCCGGAATATGTGTAGATCAGTGTTCAGGGTTCCACATTTATCAAAACAAAACCAAACAGTAAATTTGTCTTTCCAATATTGCCTGGTATTTTTTTCCTATCACTGTTCTGTGTTCTCATAGTAGGCAATGTAACTTTGGAGAGTTAAATTCTTTGTTTGGGGATTTAGGCAGAACTAATGATACTTCCAGGTGGAGCATCTGATTTTAAGTATGTGTCAGTTAGACTGCTCAACTGATCAGCCTTTTCTCCGCCTCTCTTTGGGCTAATGTGACCAGATATCCCAGAGGTCTTGCCATAAGCAGAAAAATCTACTCTCACTCTGCAAAACCTGTTCAACCCTGAAAGCCTTTTGACTAAATTTATCACTTGTACATTTCCCCTCAGTGCCGTAGGCCCTATTGTTTCTTAGAATAGTCTTGATCAAGCAGAGCAGTAATGGCACATGCTTTTAATCCCAGCACTTGGAGGCAGAGGTAGGCACTCTGTGAGTTCGAGCCAGCCTGGTCTACGGAGTGAGTTCCAGGACAGCCAAGGTTATACAGAGAAACCCTGTCTTGAAAAACAAAAAGCAAAACAACAATAACAAAAGAGTAATCTTGATCTTATAATGGGTTTATCAACAGTAATGTAGTAACAGTTGTTTCTTGGATGTCTGCAGTGCCAGAAGCTAGGCAAGATAGACCAGAGGAGGGTCTGTGGGTCAAGAGGATAACAGACTCCCTACTCTGGAGGCCTTGGTAGAATGGGAAGGATGGTTAGTCCATATAGCCCATGTTAGCAACATGGATGTCAAGTGTGATGGGGCCACACAGAACCCAGATGTGGAGGCCAAAGAAAGCATGTAAGATATTTGGGTCAGCATTTGAACAAGAAAGACTAGGTAATCAGATAAATGAATTAAGCCTCTAACAATTGACAAGACTGATTGCCACCCAGAGCTGCCTTGCTGCATAGCATTGTTTTGGTTTTGTTTCTGGTTTGTTGTTGTTGTTGTTGTTGTTGTTGTTGTTGTTTTCCTTTTCTGGAGACATAGTCTCACTATGTTGCCCTGCCTGGTCTAGAACTGACTATGTAGACCAGGCTGACCTTGAACTCACAGAGAACTGCCTGCCTCTGCCTTTGGAGCATCTGAGTTAAAGGTGTGCACTGCCACACCCAGTGATCAATTTAAAAACAGCTCCTACTGGTTCAGTGTCTGCCTTTACACACACACACACACACACACACACACACTTACACTTGCTCTGTCACTGGTACCTGTCTTGGAGATGTCTTGAAGAGTCTTTGTAGACTAAACACTCAGGCTCATTTGTACCTGTCTGGCCAGTTCTACTTTAGCTGATAAGACATTTGTCTTCTGCTTTCTGAGTTGAGTCAAGGTTGTGGGGACGTCTCAGGCCTGATCATTCCTAGGGACCCTGATGAGAAATTTGAGCCGTCTAAGAAGTCAGTGTGATTACACTGAAAGGACCCTTTTCACCAAATTCTTAAACTTTGAGCACCTGAGGGTTCATGCTCCAAGCCTTAAATTTAAGGAGAAAAAAAGAGGAAGGTTTATACATAAAACATGGATGAGTAGTTGATCCATTTACAATCAGCCTGCCGAGAATACATTTGAATAATATTTGTCGTAAATCACACGGACAGCAAATATGACCCAATAAAGAAAACAATAAGAGGATTTTGTTTAACTCCCTCTGAGACATGTGTGTGTCTGCCTCAGCCTTTTAAAGCTGAATGATGCATGGCTGTTTCTCTATATTCATGAGATTCTTTTTTTTTTTTTTTTTAAACCGTCTATAGTTAAGCCCTGTGAATTTATTTTGAAATATTAAGACAGATACTTCTTGGGTTACACACTTACTTCCTCTGAAAGAAATGTTATTTTATTAGTTCATGAAGACAACATGGGCTCTCTTCGGTTAAACAAAGAAAAAAATGATACTAGAAAAATAAGCAGAGGGAAGCCATCCAGTGACTATCACCAAGAATGACTGTTATTAATATTTTCAAAAAAATCCCTCTGAGCATTCATATATTTCTGTGGAAAGAGAATAAGAGGAATTAAAATAATCTGGTGAGTAGGGGAGGCTGGAGAGATGGCTCAGCAGTGAAGACAACTGGCTGCTCTTCCAGAGGACCAGAGTTCAATTCCCAGCACTTAAGTCAGCTCACAACTGTCTGGAGTCCAGTTCCAGGAATCCAGTGCCTTCCTCTGGCTTCACCAGACATGTGCACAGTGCACAGACATACATGTAAGAAAAACAGCCATACATATAAGATAAAATTTTTAAATTAAACAAAAATTTTAAGAATCTAGAATAAAATACATGGCATATCCAGCATTATAAAATCCATTTAATTGAGTCAAATTTAATGTATTAACCAGAGAGTAAAATCAGATGGAGAACTTGATATTTTAAGTTTCTTTAGTATATATTATTATGTATTGTGCACTTGAGTGATGGTGTGTGTGTGTGTGTTTGGGCACACATATGTCAGAGGGCTCACATGTAGAGGTCAGAGGACAACCTACTGGGATCAATTGGTTTTGTTTTGTTTTGTTTTTATTATTGGTTTTAATTTGTGTGTGGGTATTTTACCTACATGTATGTGCCTGGTATCTGTAGACGCCAGCAGAGTTCCTGAAATTGGGGTTACAGATGGCTGTGAGCTGCCATGTGGGTGCTGGGAATCAAACCTGGGTCCTCTGGAAGAGCAGCCAATGCTCTTAACCACTGAGCCATCTCTCCAGCCTTGAAGTTTTGTTTTTTGGTTTTTGGGTTTTTTGGTTTTGTTTTGTTTTGTTTTGTTTTGTTTGAGTCAGGGTTTCTCTATATAGCCCTGGCTGTCCTGGAACTCATTCTGTAGACCAGGCTGGCCTTGAACTCAGAAATCCGCCTGCCTCTGCCTCCCAAGTGCTGGGATTAAAGGCGTGTGCCACCACTGCCCGACTCAAGTTTTACTTTTAATGTAAACAAAAAATGAGTATGTTTAAAGAAAATCAAAATAAGACAGTGTGTATAATAATCCGTATGGCAGAAACTGAATTATACGTGGATGATATGCAAATGATTACTTTCTGAGATCGTAAGAATGTCGAAATCAGAAATATACAGATACAGACAAATAACACAGGTATGCAAGAGCAAAGGGAGAGCATGAAACACTGAAACCTGCTTAAATCTTGAGGTTAGCTAATAAAATTAATCACATTAAAATCTAGTGTCTAACCTGGTGCTGGGTTTCACATGCGCCATGTTCTTGTCTCTTGGAAGGCAAGGAAATGAAGACCACCATGATAAGAACTTCTAGTTCTTTTAAATCTAAATTGTTCTGGGTTCACTCCTTCACGCACATACCAAGATTTACAGACGAGCACCTGAACTTGTCACGAAAGAACCCCCAGCGTCCCGCAGTGAGCTGACACCTACCACTGTGGGTATGCTTGAAAATCAACAAACTTACAAACAAATTTTGATCCGAGATATCAAATGTGAAGGCCCCTACAGGGGGAATCTGTACTTTGGGGAATCATTTCCTTATTCCTGACTTAATAATAACAACAGCCCCATTCCTCTTTTGCATGCAGACTGTGGGGCGAGAACTGCTGCTCCACCTGATCGACTATCTGGTAACCAGTTACAGGAAAGACCCTGAAATCACGCATCTGATCGACAGCACCCGGATCCACATCTTGCCTTCCATGAACCCAGATGGATTTGAAGCCGTCAAGAAGCCCGACTGTTACTACAGTAACGGAAGGTAAAGATGGGCTGGTCTCCCAGCAGGCTCTCAATCCACCCGGCAAGAGATGCACCCCAGAGCCTGTGCCTAGCACAGGCGCACCCAGGCTGCCATCTTGTAGGATGAAACATGGCGCCTGCCTAGTCCCTCTGCCTCTGCTGACCACTCCTCACTTTGCCTGCTCCGGCCTCTCTGATCTTCCTCCTGGAACTCCCGGGTGCTTTATGGGCTCAGGTACTGTGTACATCCGTTTCCACCCGCATCGATTGCTGAAAGAGCATTCCTACGAAAACTCCGTCCCCGACCACATATCGTATATTATTAGCCTCCTGTGTGCTTTCTCATCTTCTGGGACTGTACCTTCAAGGCACAATTTTTAATATATATATTTACTTATTTGTTTGTGGGACGTGGTATAGGGCATGCCACAGTGGGGAATGTAGTGCTCAGAGAATAACTTCCGGGGCAACGTTGATTCTTTCCTTTAACCGTGGGGGTGGATCCTGGGACTCAAATGTTGGTCACTAGGCTTGGCATCAGGTAAACCATTTCACGGGTCCCTAATTATTTTCATTACTACCTCATAACTGTGATTTTCCTACTGTTTATGAATTGTAACGGAAATATCTGATATGCAGGCTAGCTGATATGTGACCCTTGTGAAAGGGTTGTTCATCTTCCCTTCCCTCCCAGAGGCATAGGTTGAGAACCACCGGCCTAGCCTAATACACGAACCCTCCAAAATTGGTTGATTAATCCAGTAGCCTAAGAAGTGTGCTCTTACAGTGTAGTCTAATGGTGTGTTTCGTTTCAAACTGCTTCAGGGAGTTTAGAGTTTCTCCGTGATTAATATACACATATATTTGCACAGTTTATAAATTTGTGGCGTTTGCCAAAAATAAGTAAAATCTCACCACTGGATTCCCTTCCTCTTTAACTTTTCTAGCATAGTTACACATGGCCATGCCAGCGTTCTGAGCATGTCTGCATAAGGTAACCTGTGTCTGACCTTGGCTGCTATGTAAGGAACCCTGCCAAGCATGGTGACCAGAGCGTTTTTTATTAACTGTTATTGGTTCTGAAATCCCAGAGTTTGAGAAGGACAAAGCAGGGTGGGTGTCAATCTCAGGTCTGACACAGTTAGCCTAGGGCCGTGTGTCTGGCCTCGCAGTGGGTCTGTCACCTGGGTTCCTCTTTGTTCTACGAAGCCCACATGTGGCTACCAGTGGTGCCTCAGAGTCTGAAAGGCAGCGGTCCAAGAACAAAAAGTCCCAGAATGCAAACAACTGCCCAGCTTTTGCGTGTGTCACAGTAGCTAAAGTCCCATTGGCAAAGCAAGTCACACAGTAGGGGACACGGGGACTTTAGATTCACAAGAGGCCTCCAAAGCAATTATCCACTGAACTTGCAGTCACATCTGGGAAACACCTGGGGCCTGTGCACAGCTAGACCAACTCCCCCACCCACCCACACACCCCAATAAACCGTGCAAAATCCTTTTCTTTTAAAGGGAAAACTACAATAATTATGACCTCAACAGAAACTTCCCTGATGCCTTTGAAAATAACAATGTAACAAAGCAGCCTGAGACTCTGGCGGTCATGACGTGGCTGAAAACGGAGACATTTGTCCTTTCTGCGAATCTCCATGGGGGTGCCCTGGTAGCCAGTTACCCCTTTGATAATGGCGTGCAAGGTAAGTGATGTGGCCCTGCTCTGGCAGACCTGAGCTGCAAGCACTCCTAAGAAGAGTGAACTGCAATCCACAATGGACTAGAAAAAGCCTAACTTCCCCACCCTGCAGTCCTTCCTGTGAGTGTCTTTTGGGGGGGAGAGAAAAAGGATGACAATCTCATGCGTGCTATGGTGCCTGAAACAGACCATGTAGCTGAGAGTGATCTCGAACTCCTGGTCCTCACAAGTACGCACCGTAGGGCAGTTTATGAAATACAGGGGATCAAACCCAGGGCTTTATGCATACGAGGCAGGTACTCTGCAATCTAAGCTATATGACCAGCTCTTCCTGTAAAATTCTTAACCAGTGGATGGGCAGTGTGGCTAAGGTGACAACCCGTATGTAACATGACCGTCATCGGTGAAATCCCACAGCCAGATGCAGATTGTATCACAGACTTAGGTTATGTGGCTAGAAGAAAATAAAACCAGAATGGTTTATCTTTTTACCTTTTTTTTTTTGTAATCATGGGAACAATGTTGACTGTTTCTCGCTCTTCCTAATCTGTGAGTCACCACCCCTTTAGGGGGCAAATGACCCTTTCACGGGGGTTGCCTAAGAAAGAGAATCTGCACATCAGATATTTACATTACAATTCTTTTTTTTCCAAGCACATACATTTTATTATTATTATTAATTATTATTTTTCCTACTTTATTTACATTTCAAATGTTTCTCCCTTTCCAGATCTCCCCTTTGGAACCTCCCCATTTCCTCCCCCTCCCCCTGCCACTATGGGGGTATTCCCCCAACCACCCACCCACCCACTCTCCTCCTCCCTCCTTGGCATTCTCCTCTACTGGGGGATCTAACATCCTCAGGCCCAAGGGCCTCTCCTCTCTCTGATGGCCAACAAGACCCTCCTCTGCCGCACACATGGCCAGCACCATGGGCCCCTCCATGTGTATTCTTTGGTTGGTGGATCAGTTTCCAGGAATATTGGGGAGGGGGGGGAGTCAGGCCAGTTGACACTGTTGTTGTCTCCCTGGGGCTGCAAACTCCCTCAGTCCCTTCTCCAAGTCCTCCATCTGGGGCCTCACATTCTGCCCTACTGTTGCTGTGAAGTGACTCTTGGGTATTTCGAACTTTTGGGCTAATAACCACTTAATAGTGAGTACATACCGTGTTCATTCTTTTGTGACTGCGTTACCTCGCTCAGGATGATATTTTCAAGATCCATCCATTTGTCTGCGAATTTCATGAAGCCATTGTTTTTAATAGCTGAGTAGTATTCCATTGTGTAAATGTACCACACAATTCTTAACAGTAGCAGAATTACAGTTATGAAGTAGCAACGAAAATAATTTTATGGGTGGGGGTCACCACCACATGGGGATCTGTGTTAAGGGGGTCACAGCGTTAGGAAGGTTGAGAACCCCTGCTTTAGATTCTGTAGGATGAGATGTGTTCAGGTCTAGAGCCAGCACTTAGAAGGTCGAGACCAGCCTGTGTACATAGTGAGTTCCAGGACAGTGAGGACTACACAGAGAGACCCTGTGTCAAAAAACACACACACAAACAACTGAAAGTGTGGCCAAGGTACCTGTTAACCCCTGGCAGCACCTTAGGAAAATGCGAACCCCAGAAACTGACAAACATGATGAAGAGCCCCTCCATTTCTAGACTGATGATTTTGTGAACTGACACCCTTGTTTGTTAAAAAGTAGAAAGAAGACAAAGGAGGTGTTGCTGGAGGTGAGAAAGGAGGCCGTTTGTATGTGCCGTGATTGTGTCTGCGGTTGGGTTAAAGTGGAGAGAGGTCCTGCGTAAACCCCAGGGCTCAGGCCTCTGGGGGAGGAGAAACGAGGGAAGTTTGACCACGCCCACCCCACAGCACCACCAGGCGGGCGTTGGGCTGTGAGAAGCCAAGGGACACTGCCCAGAGGTGGAGGAGTGTGGCCTGGGGATCCCAGGGACTGCACGGAGCCAACTGAGAATGGAGTGGGGGCCGAAGGCTGGATCTAGCTGGGGCCAAGGGGGGGAAATCGGGGAGGAGCCCAGCTGGGTCCCGCTGGGGACTGAGTCTTTGGCTTGTAGCCAGCTAGCTGGGTTGGTTTGGTGGAGACCGTGGCTGGGAACGTGGTGATGCCTTCTACGGGAGACTGGACGTGGCTCTTTAGATGAAGGCCTGTTCTGTCGTTCCCCACGGTGGATCCCGGTGAAAGACAGTCCATGGTTTTAGGGCGTTAATTGTCATGGCGAAGAGAGTGGCAATAAGTGAATCTGTACCCCACTTTCTCAGGGTGGAACTGAGGTTAAAATACCTTTTGCAGGGAGGAGTGGCTAAGGGGAGTTTATTGGCTAAGGTGCCTCATTAACATGGGGATGTCTTAAGGCTGCGTGACCATACCTCTACCTGTGGAGGGGTTTGGGGCTACATGACTGGTAGTCACAGACCTATGGAGAGCTTCAGCCTCATGTCAGGAGCCTGGGGCCCAGGAGCATGACAAATTATCTGTCCCTTGTATGGTTGTCCCCTGCTGGGGACCCCCTACTGGGTCACCAGGGTTTTAAACCTTAGCTCAACCAGAAACCAGGCTGCCTTTCACAGTCCTATAGTCTGCCACTGTATGTTGTACAGTCCCTTTATTTTTCTAACACAGCTACCGGGACACTGTTGTCCCGAAGCTTAACTCCGGATGATGATGTTTTTCAACACCTGGCCTACACCTACGCTTCCCGGAACCCCAACATGACAAAAGGAGATCAGTGTAAAAACAAGAGGAACTTCCCCAACGGAATTATCAACGGGTACTCCTGGTATCCACTACAAGGTAAGCTCCTCTTCCTCATAGTCTCCAGTTGCCTTCACTGGAGCACCAGAGAGTGTCAAAAAGGCCTTCAAGGCACAATATATCCCTCAGTCAGGTCTCTATCCCATAATATCACAGGAGAAGTGGAGGTGAGCGATGGTTTGGAAGAGGCAGAGGCATGGTCCTCGCTGCCCGTGGTCTCCTTCACTCTCTAAGACATTTATTCTTTCATTCTGTGTCCTAACTGCATCCAGAAACCATGCCAAGGAAGAAGGCAGACAAAGACCTTGCCCTCAAGGGGGGTGGATATACAGAACTGGGTTACAGTGCCATTAAGGTAGGAAGAGAGATTTAGAAAAGCCGCAGGTGTGCAAAGGAGTCTGAAGCCACTGCTGACACCGCAGGGAGCAAACATTGTAGATCTTGGAGTAAGGTGGTGCTTAAGTCCCTCCTACAAGGACAGCTGCCACTCAGCTCCCACCACTTATGACCAGGCAGCCGTGGAGATGGTGTGGCCAGTCTGCTTCCAAAGTCTAAAAAAAGTTGGATATCTCAAAGAGATGCTCTTCTGGAGGGACCAAGGGAAGGGGTTCTGATTCCCCGCCCCACCCCACCCCTTGAATGATGGCCAGGCAGAGGAAGGCTGCAGTACAAGGAGAAAGTTCACTCAGAAGGAAAGCTATTCAGTGGTAGACCACTCAACTATCTATATACGATCATTTCCTCTTGTTGGCCACACTGGGGTTGAATCTAGGGCTTTGTGCGTTCTAAGCAAGCACTCTGTCGTTGGTTATCCCCAGCCCTCTTTGTACTTTCATTTTGAAACAGGGGCTAAACTGCCCAGGCAGGTTTTGAACCTTCAAATCTCCTGCCATAGCTTCCTAAGTAGCTGGGATTACAGACAGACCTGCACCATAAGGCTTAGCTCACTCTTAGTGGAATGAGTAATGTCAACAAAAGCCTAGGGGTATAGAGAAACCGGGACTCGTCTGGAAACTAAAAATCAAGAGGAGGGACTTAGGGACCCTGTGCTAGAGGTGAGGTGCCTTCCCTCCCAGACTAGTTAGCCTGGCTGCTGACAGCAAGCTGCAGCCTGCATCTCTGCACACAGGCCCCTTCCACAGGCGCCTTCCCCAGCTGTCACTTTGGGTGCATGGGCTGTCTAGTGATCTAGCACAAACTGGTACTTTTGTGTCTGGATGGCCCACTGCCAGTTTTCCAGATGAAGTAAATAAGCATAGACCACAATTGATGGTGTTCAGGCAGTGAGCCCAGCTAGACATGAAGGCACCATAAACTTCCCTCTGCTGTTCAAGATCTACTCCACTCACCTCAGGTCTCTAGCAGAGTCCTGCTCCTCCATCTTCATCCCTACAAAGGACCTTCTATTCCCTGGCACAACTGTCCTTCGTGGTCGTCCATAATTGCCAAGACAAGAATCCAGATGTGTGGAAATCCCCAAATCTCTTACGAGTTATTTGTAATTGTGTGTGTGTGTGTGCACGCACAAAAAAACAAAAAATGGATTCAGAGAGAAATACAAAATTCATAGGGCTAAAAGAAAGGAAAGAAAAAAATCTTTCTTTTTTAATTATTTATTTTATGTATATGAGTACACCATAGCTGTCTTCAGACACAGCAGAAGAGGGCATCGGATCCCATTACAGATGGTTGTGAGCCACCATGTGGTTGCTGGGAATTGAACTCAGGATCTCTGGAAAAGCAGACAGTGCTCGTTACTGCTGAGCCATCTCTCCAGCCCAGGAAAAAAAATCTTTGTCACTAGAATCTGGGTCTTTATAGATTACTTAATATTTTGACATTTTCTTTGTGGATATTTATTTCTTTCATTTTATGTATATGAGTGGTTTTGTCTGTGTGTATGTCTGTGAACCACATGTGTGCTATGCCACAGAGACCGGAAGAGGGAGTCCGCTCCCCTGAAGCTGGAATTAGAGGGGGTTGTGAGCTGTCATGAGGGTGCTAGGAACCAAACCTGGGTCCTCTGTAACTGCAGACAATGCTCTTAGGCCCTGAGCCATCTCTCTACCCCTTGAGCATTGTGTTGGACTTAAACTTCTCCATTGCCTAAACTGAGAACACATGTATTCTCTGGGGCGGATACTGTACTGGTTACTGTTGTCATCACTGGGACAAAGTACCTGACAGAAGCATCATTTACCTGACACTTGCATGATAGGTAGAGGCGGGGATGGGGCCCTGGCAGATCAGGAAACAGAGGCTACTGGGAGACCCAGGACAGATGCCACTCCCTAGCCCTATCACTGTGGCCCTGCCTCTGCCAGGAGCAGCAGAGAACCAAGTGGTCAGACATGTGAGCCTAGCCGGGCAGTGGTGGCACACGCCTTTAATCCCAGCACTTAGAAGGCAGAGGCAGGTGGATTTCTGAGTTCAAGGCCAGCCTGGTCTACAGAGTGAGTTTCAGGACAGCCAAGGATACACAGAGAAACCCTGTCTTGGGGGGAGGGGGGGGAACTAAACATGTGAGCCTACAGAAGGACATTTCACATTCAAACTAGACCAGGTACTGAGTGTTACAAGGTAAAATCTACTTCCTTCAAAGTTACTGTAGGGCTGATGGTGTGGCTCAGTGGTGGGCCACTGAACTGGGGATGATGAGATTCTGGCTGGAGCTCAGTATAGTACAGAAGGAGAGGACAAGGAGGAGGAGGAAGAAGAGGAGGAAGAGGGACTGCATTTCATCAACTCTAAGATGTCATTTGTATTGGCCCTGCCTCTGCCAGGAGCAGCAGAGAACCAAGTGGTCAGACATGTGAGCCTAGCCGGGCAGTGGTGGCACACGCCTTTAATCCCAGCACTTAGAAGGCAGAGGCAGGTGGATTTCTGAGTTCAAGACCAGCCTGGTCTACAGAGTGAGTTTCAGGACAGCCAAGGATACACAGAGAAACCCTGTCTTGGGAAGAGGGGGGGGAAAAAAAAAAAAAACAAAAACAAAAAATACCCATACCACCAAGAAATAAAAGCCTGTCAGTTAATTTAAATACGTGTTTTTCAGGGCATGAACATTTAAGACACATAAATTCATAGACGTCACACATGAAATTTCATGCCTTACAAAATCTGCAGTAATTATAACCCTTTGAAGTTAGGGTCTCCTAATGTCAAAGAATTATAACGCCCACATGAACAGTGGCAGCTGGAAGCCACCTGCACCTGTGTCTGAGCCTTCCTAGAGTCAGCAGCATCCTTTCTCTGAGCCTCAGAAACATCTTGTCATAAAGAAGCCCAAAGCCACAAGGGCTCCTGCAAGATGGCTGCCCCCCCTGCTCTCTGTCATCCACAGGCCAGAGTCCCTGGACCTGTGTGACTTAATATCTATAGCTGCTGCCCTAAAGAGGGTGATAATTGCTGTCCAGATTCCGTGAGGCGGCATAAAGGTCTTAGGAAAGAATCGAAAAAAAACCCTGAAAACTCAGTAAATATAAACATTATTCCTCTAGAATTAATTTTATAGTTCATAGAAATATTTTACATGTTTTTGTTTGCATGTTTGTGTGTATGTCTGTGTGTATGTTTGTGTGAGCCTATGCCACATATGTGCAGGAGGCCAGAAGGAGGGGTCAAATCCCTTGGACCTGGAGTTATAGTTGATTTTGAGCCACTTGATGCGGGTGCCGGGAACTGTACTCAAGTTTTCTGGGAGAGTACCAGTATCCATCTTTGCAGCCCTATAGAAATACTTTTTAAAAATAATCTTATTCTGCTGTCTTGTGCAGTCCTATTGCAGTATCATCAATAAACTAAGTTTTCCTTTTTGCAATATTTTTTATTTAAAATGTTTTTGAGAACACGAGTGCTCCATTTACACGGTGTCCAATCTTCTCCCGAATCTCTTCTTAAGAATAGTCTGTATCCATATAAAATGTAACCTCTGCCCTTCAGCCACACCCCTAGTACGTTCCACCTAGAATGCAATTTAACGGGGGTGGGGGGGCGGGGGGGAGGCGCTTTTGAAATGTAGGATTTCAGGGCGGGGGCTGGGGCGATCTTTCCCCATCTCTCTTAAATTTGGTGCATAACTGAGTTTCAGTCTGCTCCATCCCTCCCCACCCCCTGCTGCCTCGTGGGATCCCCGTGTCTGTCTGGTCACGTGATGAGATGTGACGCTCATGCACCGTGTTAATTCAGCCAATGCCCCCTTTTCAGCTCCTTCGCACGTTTCCCTGGCACGTGATCCCTGGCTCCCCTCCTCCATTGGTCCTTAACAAAAATGAGCTGTGCTTGTTCTGCAGGGGGAATGCAAGATTACAACTACATCTGGGCCCAGTGCTTTGAAATTACCCTGGAGCTGTCGTGCTGTAAATATCCTCGAGAGGAGAAGCTACCGTTCTTTTGGAATGATAACAAAGCCTCTTTGATCGAATATATAAAACAGGTGCACCTAGGTTCGTGTCCCATCACTTCTTATAAACACATGCGGCGTGGGTAGAACCTTTGGGTCGAGCGTATACAAAACCTCTGGGGGCTTGGGGCTGTGTCCTGTGTTCTAGGCCAGGACTAAGGGTTTGAATTCTCTACGTGTTATCTGCAGTGTGTGAGAGATGCTATGCTTAGCTGTTCATAAGAGAGGATGATTCGTGTTCACTTGATTTGAGGGTGTAAAAGTCCAGAGTACCCCCAATTTTACATATTGAATGATATGTAAATCTAAAAGATAGGAAAACCGGATGTACTCATGCAACACCTCCAAGTAGAAGCCTAGTTGGAGCCCCCTACATGGCACTGCAGGTAAAGGCGCCTGCGCCAAGCTTGGTGACCTGAGTTCACCCTGCGAGGCCACAGGGTGGAAGGAAAGACCTGACTCCTGCAAATTATCCTCTGACCTCTCAACTCCAATGCCATCGAGCACGGGTGCCTCCCCAACACTACAAATAAGCAAATGTAAACATATGAAAATAAAACCAAGTGCTGCCAGCACCTTCATAACGTTACAAACATATCCTTGGCTCTCCCTCTGCCCCCTTATGCAATCACTGTGCTGGGTCCTCGACTGTTATTCTGACATTTCAGTTTCCGCTGGCCTTTCCCCGTGAGTCCTAGAATAACTGAACCTTTCCATCGTGGCTCTCCCGATACTAATCCTTTAGTGAGTTACTCTGAATTCTTTTGTTAAGTCACCCTTCGTCACTATCATCAAACAAGTGTGACAGGACACGAATATGTCTCTGCCCTCACTGCCCTCTTTGCCGTCTTTTATTTTAGCCGTCGAGATTATCCACAGAGTGCTGAATCAAGGCCGGCTTTGCATGCCGTGTTTAATAGGATATTAGTGTACAGAAGCTGCGCAGCCCGATAAATGAGAGCATAAGCAATAAATAATAGCATAAGTATTGTTAGCATTAGTGCATTGAAGTTACAAGTCCATTTAATTAGGCCGTATCAAGAATATCTTTCCATCTGCCTGGCCCTGTAATCTGATGTAAACTCATTTAACGGTAGGTTTATTAGCACATCAATCCTGCCCCCTTGTGGTTTAAGACAGGAATATTTTTTGACCAAGACTTCTCAGTCTACAGGTTCTCCACAGTGCAGGAGAGAGGATTGAAAAGAAAGAGACAATTAGACAATACTGCAGCATGGCCTCAGTCAATTCTGAGACTGAAGGCAGGCTTAATTTTTCCCAGTCTGCTTTTATACCATTTTAATTACATGCAAGCAATAAGGGCAAGCAGTACAATAAACCCAAATAGCCAAGGAATGGGCAAGGCAGTAAGCTGAAGTCTGTGATCATTCCGAGATCACTGTTTCTGAGGGCTTGTCAGGATGACTGAAATATCAGAGCCTACTTCCTTGTCCAAACCCAAAATCAGATTCTCGCCTGAAGCCTACTTCTTCTCTTCTACCCTAAACTTAAGATTCCTACCTGAGCTTACTTCCCTGTTCTAGCCTGAGATTAGATTCCTGCCTGAGCAGATTCCTGCCTGAGCTTACTCCCTTGTCTTTTGCCTAATGTCAGATTCCTGCTTGAAGTCTGTTTCTTTGTCCTTGGCTAAATGTCAGATTCCTGCCAATCAGCCCCCAAAGCTCTCCACAATTTTTTTTTTTCGGACTTAATAAAAAAAGAAAGAAACTTTCAAAATACTGATGTGGCTGTTACTACTTAATACAAAGTCTCACTCCACATTAGTGCCCTGCTCTCCATCTGTAGGTGATGAGGGCAAACTCTCCTGTATAGGCACCCCCTGGTCTCTGCCACACTGTGCATTCACTGATACAGTTCGCCATGTGCTAGGAGACTTGTGTGTCTGAGATGGTGACTCATCTGGAAGGCTCAGACCTGCCCTATGTGGGAAAGAGAAGCCTCCGATGTAGCACCTGGGCCTGGCCGGGAGGATAGGAACCAGGGTAGGCACCAAGCTGTTAGGCTGATGTCCTGTTTTGAAAGCTCACAAAAGCATTAGACTTCAGTGTGATCAGAAGTTGGAGTAAGAGATCGGCCCTGCTTCACACCAGCCTGTTCTATGGCTCCAGAGGGGCTAGTGGGACTCACAGAAGAATTCAATCTAAACTTGGGCTCTCAGCATGGGCTGGGAAAGAGTATCTTTGGATTCCGAGCCCCTGGTTGCTTGTCTTATTTCTGGGAAGCAAAGCACAATGATACTAGCTGCTTCCCCAGCTTTCCCTGGTCTCTAAGGCAGATCTGAGCCTAGAGGCTGAGGAATAGCTCACTGCCCTCAGAAAACCAAGCAAACTGGGTAGGTAGATACTGAGCTCCAGAATCTCGTTGGGTCAAGAGGTAGATCTTTCATCAGATCCAGAACAGGGATCTAGCACGATCCTCAAGTTTGAAGGAGAATTCTTCAGGGGACAGTCCTGGCTCCCACTCTGAATGGTGACCAGATTCCATTTTTTTCCCCACAAAGCATTCAGTACATCTCTGAGGGAAGGTCGAGCCTTCGACCATCTTCGGACTAGACGAGAATCTGGTGTCTTTGCTTGCTGGCTGGTGTTTTTCTCCAGGGTTGGCTTTCCCCTCTCCTGCTGCAGCAGCTCTTTCTGAACCTTCGGGTCTCCTGGTCTCTTTTCAGTGCCTGATTTCAGCTCCCCGAACACATAGTAAGGACAAATATAAATGAGACTTTGAACAAAAAGATAAAAGGAGGGAAAAACGACAGGAAGACAAATTTGCAGAGTTGACCTCCATAGATAAAGTGGAAAGGAAATGTGGCCTCTGGTAACCCACTCCGGGTGGGCAGTGAGCCAGGAACGGAACCAGAAAGGCGCCGGGGGGAACTAGGTCAGGCGGCTGCTTAATAGTTGGGATAAAGCTCTTGTTGGAGTTGAGATAAAGCTACTTTGTTGCTTTCTCCTCAGTCTTTTTTAGAGGACACTGTTTATCATGTGCCTGGTCTTTTTCTTTCATGGCTGAGAGTAGCAATTTGGAGATCGCCCAAAACCTTGTTACCATTGGGTTTTGTTTTGTTTTGTTTTTTTCATTCATGTCCTTAGACAGAAATGACGTCACCTTCAGATAGTCCCGTTTGTCATTGAGGGAATAAATTGGGATCGTGGCTGGTGTAGTTCGGGAGAGAGTATTTCCTGGAATGGAGGAAGCCCCAGGTTCGATCCCCAGCTCTGTGAACATTGAAGTCTTGAAGTGGGCAAGTCTAATACAGTGCCTTAGTGTAGATTCCAGGGATTGCCATGGATCTCAGAACTGGCTATGTAGTTGGCTGTCAAATTAAGGAGGTTATTTAAGGCATGGGTTTGATCCCTTGAACCATCAAAGAAAAAGAAAGTTTAACCACCCAGAGCCTTATTCTCCACACTCGCAATGTTTTGTTTTGTTTTGCAGTCTTGGGGATTGAACCCAGGGCCATGTTTATCATGCTTAATGCTAAACAGCAATTCTACCACTTAGTCTCACCTCAACCCTGTGAACCTCTGATAACATTGTCACCTGGCAGAGTTGATGTAAGGATTCATTGAGAACATGCACCAAAGCCCTCAGGATACAGCCTGAAACTTAGTAATTGCTCAATAAACATTGGCTGCTCTTACTAAAAATAAGAGAAGCAACACTGCTGTTATAATTTTGCTTCCCACTTAGTTTGCCTGGTGTGAAGACAAACCTTTGGAATCCTCGTAGACTAACAACTGCCTTGTGAGTTAATAGCTTTCATTCGGGGTTCTAAAGAATTCACCACCATCGTGTGTCAGTACAGTTTGAT
The DNA here is from genome assembly GCA_019843965.1 of Rhynchomys soricoides. Lineage (NCBI taxonomy): Eukaryota > Metazoa > Chordata > Mammalia > Rodentia > Muridae > Rhynchomys > Rhynchomys soricoides. Next base: position 510,688 of record JADRCH010000104.1, read on the forward strand.
GATTAAATGAACACCCCGGAAATAACAGGAATGGAGTATTACCATTTCTGGTCTTCCATTTTGATAATACGTGCTATGCACTGAATAGCCAATAACTAGTAATTTAAGCATAAATCAGGCTTGTAGCTCAACTGTGATTTACAGGCATCAAAATTACCCTCCTTTCTTGAGCACTGTTAAGACAGATAACAAACACTAGGGATGCCTTTCTTAAATCATTAAAGGAAGCCAGACAGTGGTGGTGCACGCCTTTAATCCCAGCACTCGGGAGGCAAAGGCAGGCGTGTTTCTAAGTTCGAGGCCAGCCTGGTCTACAGAGTGAGTTCCAGAACAGCCAGGGCTATACAGAGAAACCCTGTCTCGAAAAACCAAAAAAAATCATTAAAGGAAAGGTCTTTCATATGCCATAACACGTTATTTGCTTTAAATCTTTTAAATTGTATTATTATTGTGCCAGGACACATGTGGAGGTCAGTGTTCAGCTTTTTAGGGAATCTCTTCTCCCCTTCCACTTTGGGCACCAAAACTCTAACTTAGGGCCTCAGGCTTCTCCATTGAACGCTCTTCCTGAGCCATCTCACTGACTCAAAATGGCATTGACATTTAATTTTCTTTTTGCCTTGCAGGTGTAAAGGGTCAAGTGTTTGATCAGAGTGGAAACCCATTACCCAATGTAATTGTGGAAGTCCAAGACAGAAAGCATATCTGCCCGTTTCGAACCAACAAGCTTGGAGAATATTATCTGCTTCTCCTGCCTGGGTCCTACGTGATAAATGTATGTGAGCAAGGCCTGGTAGTACACAGAATGCACAGTGCTTGCCTAAGATGGCCAATGCTAAGTGGAAAATCTAACCGTGGGGACAGCAAGGCAGGAAGAAAAGTTAACATCAGACCTGCAATGGGAGAGGAAGATAGACACAAACCAATGGGGGGAAATCACCTATAGCCTCGAAATGGTGGCGCACGCCTTTGATCCCAGCACTCGGAAGGCAGAGGCAGGTGGATCTGAGTTCAAGACCAGCCTGGTCTACAGAGCAAGTTCCAGGACAGCCAGGGCTACACAGAGAAACCTTGTCTCGGGGGTGAGGGGTGGGGGGTGGGGAGTGGGGGAGGAATCATATGTTTTTCTAACTGGCAGACAGTTCTTAATAGAAGCCAAGTACCATGTTTTTCAATTATATATGTGTCTGTGTGTGCTATAGCACACTCGCAAAAGTCAGTAAACAGCTCTGGGAGTCAGTTTGCTCCTTCCAGCATACATCGCACAGACTGAATCATGGTATTTTGTTTTTTGTATTTTCGAGACAGTTCTAATGAACACAGGTAACCTGATCAGTTAGACCAGGAGGAAGCCGAAGGAAGTCAAGGTGCTTTGCATGTCGCCCTGCCAGAGTAGTCAGGGCAGCAAAGCAGACACGGAAGGAAGGAAGGAAGGAAGGAAGGAAGGAAGGAAGGAATGAGGAAGGATTAGAAGATGAGCAAAGGAGTGGCTGGAAATGACCCCAGAGGAAGGAGGAAAGCACCCGGTAGCAGCCCTGGCACCCAGGCCTGCCCGCAAACTGAGAGGGGTTGGGGGGGGGGGAGCAAGCACCAGTGCGGCAGGGGACATTGAATGAAAAATAATCACAAACTTTAAATCCAGTCCGGAGAGCTCTTCTGAAAGTGACTTTTCTGTTCCAAGGAAGCTTGTCACTTTTCCTTGCCATTCCATAGCCACTGCCAAACACCATCTCGGTGCAGGAGCCGCAAGCCAACTTGGACTCTGGCCAAAGCCTTGGTCCAGTACACATTTCACTGAAGAGAAGACAGACCCTTCCTAGTCCAGTAGCTACCATGCCACAAGCCCAGCTGCCTTCTCGGTCTGCCCCACAAGATCCAGGGAAGTCCCTGCCAGCCACAGCATTGGCCCTGTAGAGAGCCAGCGCCTCAGCCCACAGATTCAGCACACTTGTCAATCAGGAGAGTAGACAGGTAGTGACAGCTGGGTCCCCAAGCTCTAGGGAAAGAGACTGGGTACCTCCAGACCTGCCACTCACTCTTCCCAGCCACCACCGCAGATGCAGGTTTCAGCTTCTCGTAGGTATAAGAGGTTGTGTGTGTGCGTGTGTGTGTGTGTGTGTGTGTGTGTGTCACACACACAGTACATATATAGCAAAGTCTGTATGTGAAAGGCTCACAGGAAGTGCTATATGGAATGGTGAAAAGCCTAAAGCATTTATTCTTGAGTTAAGAACAGGGCAAATACAGAAAGTCTTAGCAAGCACAATTAGGCAAGAAAAAAATAATGGCTATAAAATTGGAAAGTAAAAAGTTAATTATCTTTACAAATGTCATGGGTTTTAGGCTTAGGAAAAAAAAAAATCTAACTTTCATCAAAGAGCAGCTGAGACTTACAAATGAGGCCCAGGAAGTTCCAGGTGAAAACATCAATATGGAGGTAAAGTCAGTAGCGTGCATAAACATCAGTCGTAAACTTGGTGAAATTAGGGAAGGGATCCCATTCACCACAGCTACGAGAGAGGGAGGGAGGGAGAGAGAGAGAGAGAGAGAGAGAGAGAGAGAGAGAGAGAGAGATCTAGAAATTAACCAAAAGGTCCTTACAATAAAAATTGTAAGCCAGGTATGGTGGCATGTGCTTTTAACTCCCTCACTAGGGAAGCAGAGTTCCAGGCCAGCACTGAGAAACTTACAAACTACAAATAAGCGCAATTATGGAGAATCCACAAAAAGGTCAAGCACCCCATTTGTGGACCAGAAGAGTCAATATCATCAGGTTGATCATATTACCATATGATCTGGGGTGTGTGTGTGTGTGTGTGTGTAGGCGCATGTGTATTTGAAAACAAGGGACACCCTTCAAGGTATTTATGTAAAGCGATGGATTTTTTAGATAGAGCCCCAAATCACAAAAATTAAGATAGACAACGAGAAACAAACCAAGAAGCATGGCAACAGAGCCAACAGAAGATTGTCCCCGAATCTTCAGAACTGGGAGAAAAGATCTGCAAAGATCTGCAAAGAGAAAAGACTTCTCTATTAAAAGATTAGTTTCTAGAATATATAAAGCTCTCAAAAGCAAGCCCTTAATGCCAGCGCTGCCCAGAGACGGGTGGATTCAGTAAGGTCAACCTGGTCTACATAGCGACTTCTAGGCCAGCGAGGGCCTCAAAACACAAAACAATCACAATCTACCTGAAGAGTCACAAGAACAGAACTAGTTTTTAAAACAATTTAAAGTGGTAGAGAGGCTCGGAAGACCTGGGTTGAAGTCCCAGAACCCACAGTGCCGCTCACAACGACCACACGCGACTCCAGTTCTAGGAGATCTGCCGCCCTTTTCTGGTCTCTGTAAGCACTGCATGCAAGTGGCAGACACATGCAGGCAAAAAAATGCCCCCGTGCATGGTTTTTGTTTTTTGTTTTTGTTTTTCTTTTTAAATAGGAAGGGCGGAGAGTGAAGTACAGTTGTACACCGTAGGTCAGTGATGAGAATAGGAGTAAATTGGAGAGAGAATCTACTTACAATCTTGATATCCAATAAGGATACTATAGGCTTGGTACAAAGGGAAGCATCTTTACCTAGCATGCTGAAAATGACTTCGGCAGAATCAGTCACTGCTTCCTCCATTCAGTCCTTCACCTGATGTTGAACCTGTCTCTGTTCTTACTTTATTTTGTAATTCTTGGTAGCAGCATTTGCACCTACATCTGGGGACACCGGCACTAGCCCCAGAGGCGTGGCCTGCTCTCAAGCCACACACACACACACACACACACACACACACACACAAGCACGCATGCTCAAAAACTACGCCGTGGGGGGTGGAGATCTGTGTTCAGCGTTGACCCCACAGCCTCTGAAATCACTCAAGTAATTGTTTCTTGTTCCTTCTCAGGTTACGGTCCCTGGACATGACTCATACCTCACGAAGCTTACTATTCCAGGGAAATCCCAGCCCTTCAGTGCTCTTAAAAAGGATTTTCACCTCCCGTTGCAACAGCAGCCGGATTCCATCTCCGTATCAAAACCTTTATGCCCAATGATTCCTCTGTACAAATTAAGTCCAAGCCACTCTGCTGCAACAAAGCCTAGCTTGTTCGTGTTTTTCATGACTCTTTTGCACATGTTTTTCAAATAAAGCAAAATGTGAAACTCAACCCCCTGGAATCGGGCATTGGTTACGCCAGTTTATGGCAACCCTCCCTCGTGTGAGACTGCAATGGGATAGACTCCTCTGTTTTCCTTAAGAAAAACTGGACGTTTCCAAACCTGGCCTAGAGCAACCTGTAACGACAAAATCTGACAAAATCGATCTTCAGTCTGGATAAAATGGAAGTCACTGCCTAGCAAATGCTGCCCACGGAAACTCCATCCCGAAGGAGTCCCAAACACTTGTAAAAGTTCAGAAGCCAAACGGACATCCCTACAAGAAGACCAATTTGTATCTGGAGAGCCCCACATGGATCAAAGTCACAGGGATGGCCACTTTCTGATCACCTGCTATGTCTGACCTTTCGTGGGTGTTATTTTCGGAGAGTTATACTGCCTATAATTGGTTCTCCCCAAAGGAAGAAATTTCTAGATAACAGGACTAAGAACATTTATTCTTGCCAATGTTCTAAGGACAAATGAAAGAAAATGGGCAAACATGTCTGATGTGGCTACAGAGCCCAACAGATGAAGTGGCCTCTGTCTCCGGTGCCGCTGTCCTTGCCTCCCTGTACAGATGCCACAGACCTATGAAGATGGCCCCTCCTATGTAACCCTAGTCTCTTGCCTGAGCCTCAGATGCAGCTCCAGCTGCTCACCAGACACACCCACCTGAATATGACGCATATCAACTTCAGCTCGTCCTGTTGACAGTTGACACACCATTCGAGGCTTCCCATATTCAGTCACTGAATGCTGCTGTGTTGATCCTTGCCAGCCTCTCCAGGCCAGTTAGTGGCCCTCACTGCTGACCCAGCTGCGGCTCAAGTCCATCTTCCACCCAGCACCTGGGGAGTTGGACTGCCCAATGCCCTCCCACTCCCTAAACACATCACAGTGCTCAAAATCCCAGGTCTGGATGTCGTTCTGATTGTGCCACGCCTTGTTTTCTGCTCAGTAAAATTCCATTCCTTGGGGCCTGGAGAGACCGCCTCTTCCAGAGGTCCCTAGTTCAATTCCCAGCAACCACATGGTGGCTCACAACCATCTGTAATGGGATCCAAGGCCCTCTTCTGGTGTGTGTGTGTGAAGACAGCGACAGTGTATTCATGCACATAAAATAAATACATTTTTAAAAAGAAGAAGAATTCCAAGCATCATCTTCCATCGGGAAGCCCATGGAGTTCCAGGCGGTTGGGTTCAAGGCTGATCCCTCAAAGAAGCTGCTTGTGACTAATGAATTTACAGCACCGTGGTGTGGAACTACTTCATGCTGGTCTTCTCTAGCATGCCATGAGCTCTCTAAGACCAGGATCTACTTGAGAAACATCATTTCTCAGAACCTAGCACAAAATAATAAATAGGTAGATGAGGAGCCGTTTGGGCAACCTGTTACAGACCTTTCAGAACTCAAAGATTTGAGAAGTTTTGTGAAAATAAGTTTTGTTTGGCAACATTCAGCTCACTGGTGTACACACACACACAGGCACACACACATACACACTCACTCACACTTTTTATGTGTACGTCAAAAAAACAAAACCCAAAGATAACTGCAAGTGAACGCACTGTAAGGCTGGCGAAAGGCATTTGCTAGCATCTGCACTGCCTTCTAGACCAGCAAACAAATCCTTACAATCAGTTTGAAGTAGAGGTGTCCCCTGTGAAAGCAACTTCTAACACATCATAAGAAGAGAAAGCTGGGTGTGGTGGCACACACCTTTAATCCCAAGGCTCAGGAGGCCAAGGCAGGTGGGTGTCTTAGTTCTAGGTCAGCTGGGCTACACAGCCAGACCCTGTCTCAAAAGTAAATAAATAAAAAAAAAAAAAGATAAGTACCGAACAGGAAAATTAACAGTAACTCCCAGGTGAAGGTTTCTGAGTGCGGTGCATTTGCCACAGGAAGTGAGAACACGCAAGGTTTGGCAGGTGATGAAGGCTTGAGACTCTAAAGAGATACATGGGCACCTTTTTGGTGCCAAACCTAGTCTATATTTTAATATCAATAGTGTGTATAGCTTTTTAACCACTTCGAAATTTGAAAATAGCATGAGTATCTTGATCATTTTATTTACATAAGCATTAACTTACATCCCGGAAAGCATTACCCCAAAGGGATCTGGGTATATTACATTTGAAGAATATAAGACGAAGCCAGGTGTGGTGACTGGTCACCTGTTATCCCAGCTCTTGGGAGGCTGAGGCAAGATCGACACAGTTCAAGGCTAGCCTGGACTACAAGTAAGACCCATCTTAGAAAAAAACAAAAAAATGATAAAATATGTAAGCGCAAACTTGGTTTGCCATCAGCTGGGTGTTCTGGGTTCTGACTGACCCTTTCCTACGATTGTTTGAAAGGCAATGAGCTGTTTGCCGAGTGGCTCAAGTAACAGGAGACTTGTTACTGAATTAACTTGCAAGTGCACCTGTCTCACCCGAGACTGGCCCAGGGCTTTGCACACGGCCATTGAGCCACAGCTACGTCCTTATTTGTTACTCTTTGTTCAGACACAGCATCTCACTAAATTATGTAGGCTGGTCTTGGAACTCACCGTAATCCAAACTGGCTTTGGATCTGCCTGCTGCCTTAGCCACTGGAGTAGCTACTATAGGCCTGGACCACCGAGTCCATCATAAGGTAACATTACTTAAATCAGACAGCTGTATCAAAACCCAGTGTAAAATCACTTAAACGGGGTGAGGGGATGTAGCTCAGTGACAGTGTGCTCAGCATACACAAAGGTTCAATCTCCATTAACTACACCAACACAAGACAAAACACAACCAGGAAATTACTCTGTGGTCCGGGTCCTCAAGACTCCCTCTACCAGGTAGAGAAAGCACAAGGAATACTTGGGTTAGTAACTATTTTGAAGGCAGTATACCTTATTAAAGGTGACCTGAAAAACGGAAATTCCGGTTACCAAGAATCAAGTCCTTTTCAAGGAAACTTTCACAAAGTGCCTACTTTACATGTGTGCCCATTTGAATTGAGATGGTAAAATCCCAGCACTCAGGAGGCAGAGGCAGGTGGATCTCTGTGAGTTCAAGGCCAGTCTTTTCTACAGAATTCCAGGACAGCCAGGGCCACTCAGAAAAACCGTGTTTCAAAGAAGCAAAACCAATCCAGGTTTTCCCAAACTTTGCCTGTATTAAAATGGTGCTCTGCCTTCCAGTGTATGAGTTGATACTAGGTTGAGAAGTATCTATTTCCAGGAAAGGTGTACAACTCCACTTAGCACACTTAATCTACTGCAACAGGAGTTAGGCTCTCGTTCTATGAGGGGGCAGCTAGTGGATGTTTGTGAGCTCAATTCTGCCTTCTGGTGACCTCAAGTAGGGGAGGGAATGATGGTGGATTAGGTGAAGAACATGGTGTTCTTGATGCCTAGGACAGATTCTACACCGAGTTTGTTCTAGACTTACATCACTAATAAGCAGACACTGTACTGTCTCCCAGACCATTTCATCATATTTTGCTCACAAGCCAACCCACAGCTCTCTGCCAGAGGCTTCATTCCGTTTTTTGTTTTACAAGCCTTCTAAGTGATTCCTGTCATTAAAAGCTCAGAAGCAAAAGCTATTAAAGATGCTCAGATTGAGTAGGGGCTGCATTGGCTCACGCCTTTAATCCCAGCACTCCAGAGGCAGAGGCAGATGGATCTCTGAGTTCAAGACCAATCTGGTCTACGGAGTGAGTTCTAAGACAGCCAGGGCTACACAGAGAAATCTTGTCTTGGAAAATAGATAAATTCTCAGATTATCTAAGGTTATAACATTTGCTTGGGAGGGACCATGACTACCTCTGAGCTTATTTTATTTACATTATCTGACTATCAATAAAGAATATTCATATAGTGAATGTTGTCTCTGTCCATTACTGTTTTGTTTGCAAACATAACAAAATCTACAAACTAGGAAAGACTGCTATAGGGTCTAGAAAGATGGCTCAGGGGTTAGGGGACTGACTGTTTTTCCAGAGGTCCTGGGTTCAATTCCCAGCAACCCCATGGTGGCTCACAACCGGAGCATGGAATCCGATGCTCTCTGATGTGTCTGAAGAGAACGGCAGTGTAGTCACACAAATATTTTTTTAAAAAAGGAAAGACTGACATAAATACACTCTATGAGAGATCAAATTTAAACTCTTAGGCAAGAATATTTCAACAATATTCCCAAAGTCCAGATGATTCCCTCCAAGATGGTGCATGCTATTTATGGCATAGTCTGAGTTAAGTTGAATTATGTAGCTGTGTGTTCCATGGACAAGATGGCGGACAAGGGTGTCTTCTGAGCAGGAGGAGTCTGGGAAGAAGCACTTGAGGAGCTCACTCGAGACCTGGATTCAGTCTCCAGTACAAACACAATGCTTCGGAAGATTTCAGTTAATGTAGTAAAGGATCTGAGAAATCATGTCTTCTCAAGTATACTTAGCCACGGGGCCATTTGTTAAATAATTAACCTAGTATGATCTTAGATTTCCAAGCACATTTTAGGGAATCATGACAAAAAGACATTTGTCCTAAGTAATAAGTTTATTGTTTCTCAGGTGCCTGTGCTGAAACATACTGCATAGTTGTAAACAACAAATTTGATTCCAAAAGGAGCTGGGACACTTACGGATCCTCACCTCATCAATAAAAATCTTGCTATTGTGCTTTGTAGTCAAGGACAAGTTGGCCTAAGTACACATCTATCCTCCAAATGGGTGTTTTGTCTGCACGTATGTCTGTACCACTAGTGTGCCTGGTGCCCACAGAGGTCAGAAAAAGGCATTTCATTCCCTGGCCAGAGCTGCAAGTTATGAGCCACCGTGTGTACTGGGAATCAACAGCAGCCGGTACTCTTAACCACTGAACCATCTATCAGCCCCTAAATAAATAGAAATACTTGCCAGTTGCATTAAAAACAATTAAATATCGGCCAGGCAGTGGTGGCGCACGCCTTTGATCCCAGCACTCGAGGGGGGTTGCGGGGGGGGGGGGGGGGGCAGGTGGATTTCTGAGTTCGAAAACAGCCTGGTCTACAGAGTGAGTTCCAGGACAGCCAAGGCTACACAGAGAAACCCTGTCTCGAAAAACAAAACAAACAAATTAAATATCTATATTTAAACAAGCATATTTAACTAGCATGTGCATTATGTGCATTGTCAGAGGATAGCTTTGAGGAACTGTCTCCTGTTATAATTATTTAATCTCAATGGGGAGTTCTGCTCCACCTTTATCATTCAGTTCCCAGATAAAAGACACACTTTTATAGTTATTAGCCTTGAATGCCCTAGAGCCGGGCAGATATCTACCCTCTAAGCTATTAAAATCTACTTCCCCATGAATAACCCTGTTAGAATTTGCCATGTTCCCTCTGGGCAGCTCTTAACCCCAACTGGCCATCCCTCATGGCCATGCTTTCATGACCCACTTAACCCCACATCCCTCTCTCCACCTTCTCTCTCTTCTTCCTGCCTCAGACCCCAAAACCCGCCTCTCTTCTTCCCAGCTATATAGGCTGTAAGCATCTTTATTCACCAATCAGGGATAACTTGGGGAGCCAGGTTACACAGCATCATTTGGGTCTAAGTGAGAATCTCCCAGTGCCTGGGAGCAATCAGGGCCAGTATTTAGCATTACAATACATAGCAACGGACCAAACCTAACAGTCTCCTGCCTTCCACCTTGTGGCAGTCTCTTGTTTCTTCCATGATGCATGCATACTGCCAGCTGGCTGGCTGGCCAGCAAGCTTCCAGGTGATTCTCCTGTGTGTCTGCCTGTCATCTCTCGTGCTGTGGTTACAGATGAGGGCCACCATATCCAGCCATCTCCATCTTCTGGGGGATGGAATCAAGCTATCAGGCTTTCGGGAAGCACTGTTACCACTGAGCCATCTCCTCCACCCAAATAGCTTTTAAAAACATTTCTCCGTTTCAAAAGAAAATCCATTGCAATGTGGTATATTGGGAAATCCTTAGGCAGAATTGCCTCAAGTATTTAAATGTGTAGCTATTAGGGGCTGGAGAGATAGCCCAGTGGTTAAGAACACTGGCAGCGGTTCGCCTCCGTCCGTTCGCCGCGCTCGATCCGGGAGTCCCCGCGGGAGGCGACTGCAGCGGCGACAGCGAAATGGCGGAGACCGTAGCGGACACCCGAGGCTCATCACCAAGCCGCAGAACCTGAACGACGCCTACGGGCCACCCCGCAACTTCCTCGCGATCGACGTGAGCAACCCGCAGACCGTGGGGGTCTGCCGGGGCCGCTTCACTCCCTATGAGATCAGGGTCAAGACAAATCTTCCTGTCTTCAAGCTGAAGGAATCCACTGTTAGAAGACACCGTGACTTTGAGTGGCTTCGAAGCGAACTAGAAAGAGAGAGCAAGGTTGTAGTTCCCCCGCTCCCTGGGATAGCATTTTTGCGGCAGCTTCATTTTAGAGAGATGGAATATTTGATCACAGTTTCATTGAGGAGAGGAAGCAAGGGCTGGAACCGTTCATAAACAAGGCCGCTGGTCATCCTCTGGCCCAGAATGAACGTTGTCTTCACATGTTTTTACAGGATGAAATTATAGATAAAAGCTATACTCCATCTAAAATAAGACATGCCGGGGTTTGGTAAAAAGAGGCCAAACCCGAGAGAGACCATTAATGATTCATCTGCACCAAGGAAGAAGTCGTAACTAGCTTAGCACGCTGCACAGACACTGGTATAACACGCCCTGGGTAGACCAACACTCACACGCTCCCTTTCATTGCTTGTTTTTGGCAGTTGACAAGAAGTTCATTTGCTTCAGTGAAAACTCCCTCGTTCCAACCTTTCTAAGTAGCTCTTCCCGGCTGTGTCCGTGTGCACACTGTAGCCTTCCAGCCCCGTAGAACCTGCAGTGTCCTGACTAAAGGTGCCGGCTTGCTCTTATTTGCAGTTTCTGTGTCATGTTTGCTTCTTGAATCTGATTGACTCGAATATTTCTCCCCCCACCCCTTGATGTGTGATGTCACCACTTGGTCCTAATTGATGTGCAGGAGCACGACACCATTTGTCCCCAGTGCCACACATATGAGGGGTACTTTGTGTGCAGAATCTGTCTTCCTTCTGGCCTGTAATCCCCTTCACATGAAAGATTAATGAGGGAAATCTTCGTATTCTGTATAAAAACAAAATCAAATTTATATACTAAAATCATTTGTCTAAAATTTAAGTTGTATTCACACACTGACTTGCTCTTCCAGGGATCCCGAGTGCAATCCCTAGCAACCACAAGGTGGCTCACAACCATCTACAGTGTGATCTGGTGCCCTCTTCTGGCATGCAGGGGTACATGTAGATGGAACACTCATACATTTAATAAACCTCGTAGCTATTAAAGTCAAATGAGCTGATGGGCATGAACTGCCAGCCCAGTTTAAAATTCACCCGCTAAGCCGGGCAGGGGTGGCGCACGCCTTTAATCCCAGCACTTGGGAGGCAGAAGCAGGCGGATTTCTGAGTTCGAGGCCAGTCTGGTCTACAGAGTGAGTTCCAGGACAGCCAGGGCTACACAGAGAAACCCTGTCTCGAAAAACAAAACAAAAAAAAAAAAAAAAAAAAAAATTCACCCGCTAGTAGCAGCAAAAAATTCCACAAGCCCTTCTCAGGGAGAACAGAGTAGTTATAAGATGAACTAATTTTGAAATATTGCATTCATGTATACAGTGCACATCCACATTCCATGGTGCACACGTTGAGGGCAGAGGGCAGCCTGCAGACGTCTGTTCTCTCCTTCCACCCTGAGTCCCGGAATTAAACAGTCCCTGGGGTTTAGCAGCAGGTGTCTTTACCTACTGAGCCAACCCTGAACTAGAATTAAAATATTAGACACGAGGGAAAGTTGGGGTGGGGGAGGGAGAGTCTAACCAGTTCCTGAACAGCAGATCTGTCTCCTGTCTCATTTCTCTAATAAGTGTGAAAGAACAGAATTTCTCTCTTTGGCTTAAGCCCCAGTCTCCAAAATCTGCCTGTGTTGTTTTTTTGAGAAAAAAAAGGGCAGCTCATTAACACATCAAAATAAACATCCTAACTGACCAAGGCCTGGCCCAACAATAAAGTATGGTAGTTTGAATGCTCAGTGTTAAAGGAAACTGACCTCGAATTCCTTTCTCTGTTGGTGAGCAACCTCTCGGAGCACTTGGGCCTCTACTGCTGATGGGCACCTGAGCTCAGCTCTCCCAGCATGCTGCTTCGAAGTCACAGTTCTGTTGTGGAGAGCCCTGGGGCTTTTTGTGTTCTAATTCTGCCCTTACCGGAGGGCAGGCAAGGAGTGAGTTACACCTGTGACTTCTTGTGAACCAATCCCCTAATGAATGAATGAGCCAATCACTGGACGAGGAAGAGAGACTTCTGGGTTGGAGAGAAGAGAGAAGGGGGGGGGGAGGAGGAGGAGAGAGGTGCTTTTGGAAAGGGGACAGCATGTAGTAGGTAAGATGTAGCTAGTAGGGTCTCCTGGTATCATGGCGGATCCACAAGGATTCACCACCAGAGGAATCAGACTTTGATAAGGTTTACAAGATTAGGTTTTAGTTGATGCGCCCAGAGATTGAGTTATCATTGTTTCTGAACTAAGTTTGTCTCGTGTTTTCCTTCATGTGGAGGCTCATCTGGGTTCCACAGAGAAAGGTACAGCGGCAAAGTGTGGGTTTGCCTGATGTGCACCACAGAGGCCATTGGGGTATTGAAGCATGGGGCTGGCGTGGTAGTGACCTGCCAGTGGGAACCTAGCGAGCTGGGTGGCGAGAGCGTGGAGTTCAGCTCCACGAGATGAAAGCAGGTCAGCCATTGCCCATCAGTGCACGGCTGGCCAGCCCGCCGGGATGAGAACCAGGGCATAGCTCAGGGACATCTTTTTTGATATTTCCCACAAAACAGTTCCATGTTCAACTAACTTTGAAAATCCATTTTATCAAAAGAAAATGTCAGCCATGGCGGTGTTGACATGCACCTTTAATCTCAGCACATGGGAGGCAGAGGCAGGTGGATCTCTGAGTTCCAGGCCAGCCTGGTCTGCAAAGCAAGTTCCAGGACAACCAGGGCTACACAGAGAAACCTGTCTCAAAAAACAAATAAAAAATTGTCTGAGAGTGGAAGTGGGGTATTCTTTTATGTAACAGGTTGGGGGCCGAGGGAGGAAATCCTTTCTATGTTACAATTCTGACCTTAGTCTTAAAGACCAGTCTTCATATAACTTTTTCTTACATAAAATTATGTAACAATGTTTTATTATATGTAAAAATTATATAAAATTAGTGTATAATTATTTTACACTATTTATATATTATGTATTATTTATTATATAAAATATATTTCTATATTAGATACAGTAATAATTATATAAAACTCTTTAATTTTTATACAGTCAGGTTTTTTTAATATTTTAAGTAGTGTTCTTTGAAATTAAGGAGAAAAAAACCGTGCATAGCTGTTTCCAATGCCTATCAACACCGTGGCTGCCCACTGTACACATGGTGCACTTGAGCTGGTGGCTTAAAGGGCACAAAAGGAAGCAATGGTCTACTCCAGGGAGAAAGGGTACAAAGGACCAGTGACCGATGACCTGCGGCCATGTACCTGATGACCTGTGGCCATGTACCTGAGCAGGTGGAATCTGGGCTACCTCCCTGGGTTCTGGAAATGGCTGGTCATGAATGGACCTAAGAGAATCTTGTTAAGCCATGGTTTCTTACAGGTCCTTACAGCCTAGCCTGCCGGGCTGCTCCTAGTTGATAGATACACTTAACTCTAAGTCAGAGGTCACTAAAGGAGTAGCCTGTGATCTTGATTTTGACCTCCCACTAAAGGAAGCTTATGACTATTTCAGCAGACAAGGTTTTAGAACATGGAAAGCAATCAGCCATTTCAGAGGGATCCAGAGGATGAGGCTCAGTTGGCAAGCGCTGCCCAGAATACATAAAGACCTGGGCTTGATGGCACACAGGTAACCTCACACTAAGAGGAGGTAAAGGGATCGGTAATACAAGGCCAATTGGGTTATGTGAGACTATAAAGACCAACCAACAAGAAATTGAGACCAAGCATGGTGGTACATACCTGTACTTTTAGCACATGGGAAAGCAGGAAGATCAGAAGTGGAGGGCCAGCCTCTGCTACACATCAAGCTTGAGGTCAATTAATGGGGTGTTGTTACAACCCTGTATGAAGCCCCAAGTAACAGGTTTTAGACAAGTAATATGGGATTAATCCAGCATAAAGGTAGTAAATCTAAAAGCTTAGTCTCTTTTGGTCTCTTCAGGCACTGCACGCATGTGGATCAAGGCAGCATATGCACATAATGCATATATATGTGGACAAAATATTCATACACATGAAGTTTTAAAAAGCTGGAGAGCAATGGATCAATTCCCAGCACCCACATGGCAGCTCACACCGGGGAATTCGGAAGGCGAGAGACTATTTTGATGACTTCATACTGTTAGTATTCTGAAGGCTGAAACAAAAGTAGCAATTAAAACTGCCCGGCAGCACTCGTTAGACCCTGCCGGGCTATTAACAAAAGGAGACACCAAGGAAACTGGGAGGAGTCTGGGAGGGATTGGGGAAGGGTGGGTGGCTATGATCTGAACACACCATGCTCATGTATGAAATTTCCCAGTAAAAGTATTCTTTTATTAACTCCTGCTAAAGCTTTTAAGGGAGCTAGCTTTGAATCAATTAGCAATGGATCAATTCCCAGCACCACATGGCAGCTCACACCTGTCTGTAACTGTAGTTCCAGGGTTTCTGTCACCCTCACAGACATGTAGCCGTAACACCAATGAACATAAAAAATGAATAAAAAGGCCAGGTAGAAAAATGTGCACGACAAATCTCTTATTCAATAATGGTTATTCTTCAATAAACCATTTATTTGCAAATAAATAACATACGTAAACCACACCTAAATAAACATTTAGAACTAGCAGTACACAAGGATATAACCTCAGTATTATACTGTAAATCAGGAATGAAGCCCCAAGTTAGGATGCCAAGGATGAAGTGCTGCCTCCTACCTAAATGCTAAGGCATGTTGGGAGGAGTGTTGGTCTCTGATGCCTTAAGTCAGCACCGATACAAAACTACCCTGTGGTTACTCTAAACTTAGTTGTTTACCTTTTCTATAGTTAGACATGTGAAAAAGGCACGACCCTTCAATCCAACGGGAAGATTCTTATTATGAATCAAGAGATTAAAATGAGCTCATTTAGTCCATGCTTTGATTTAGTCTTTCTGAACAGACTGGTTTCTGAGCCTAGCCTAAGTACAGGCCTGAAACTTAGGCCACCATCAGGAGCCATGGAGCTGAAGCAAGAAGGTGCTTCCAAGGGCCTCATACTTCAGCCTCGGACACACGGCAACCCGTGTGCCACATCCCCTATGACAAAAGGCCGGGGGAAACGGGGAGAGAAGGTGTTTTCACTTATGTACCACCAGATGCAACTCATACCTTTAAAAATGTGTGTGTATGGGTCCTTTTGGAGATCAGAGAACAACTTTATGGAACTGGTTCCCTCTTTCCGGGGGTCCAAGGATCAAATGTGTGTCATTAGGCATACACAGCAGGTGCCTTTACTGGCTGAGCCTTCTCTGCAGCCCACGACTCACACATTTTAGAGAACTAAAGGATTCCAATAACTTAAATATACAATCCTTCACATAGTCTTTAACTCTTTACATGAAAGGTATTAAATAAATTAATGTTCTTATTAACAAATTAAAAAAGAGATCAAGTACTTCTCTTGTAGCCCCTTCTGAGGAAGGGCCCATCATATCTGCAAGAGCTGGAGATAGAGAGGACTTCTCACTGTACAAAGTACACTTCCAAAAGCCCTTCCAAGTGGAGATTATTAAAACAGAAGAAAAATGAAAACAGCCAATGCAAATTACATGAAAGTACAAATATCAAATAATCAAGTGAAATTTTCCTAAAACACTCACTGTTCTCACTCTCGAGGATCAATTACAAATGAACTTTATGTGGACAGTTGTCTGTCTTTAATGTGTAAAAATACCCATATCTCATGGGGGTATATAGTTAGAAGTGTAAGATTCTATTTTGCGGGCAGGTCAGCTAGTTGAAGTAAGTCAGCACAATCATTTGGATTGGCTGTCTGCACACTGGGCAGGGCTTATTCCTTTTCTTTAGCTTCTTTGCACACGTGAAACATGACATGAGGTGTCCAGTTTTGCCATGAACAATGCAACCATTTTTAGGCCGCCCCTGGCAAATCACACATGGTTCAATGGCATTCAGAGAGAAGCTAGATTCCATACTTTCTTCTTTGTCCTCAGTGTCTTCCTTCAGCTCTCTGACACTTTCTTGGCTGCTGTAACCAGTGCTACTGGAAGTGGACGGCTGGGAGCAGCCGCCGCTCTCGCTCTCCTGTAGCAGTGGCGTCGGGGCGACTGCCCCCCCACTCTCCTCAGCATCACTGTCACACTCTGTCACTCTCTTGCCGTCAGGCACATCTAAGCCTTCTCCTGCCGGAGCGGAGTTTTCCAGTTTGCCCTTTTCAGAGATTTCCACTTTATCTTGCCCTTTATCTTCTGGAAGCCAGTTCTCACGAAGGGTCCAACATCTGTTGCAGTGTGATGGAAGGGGGGGATTCATTTCGTTGCACGAGGTACATCTCCAATAGTCCTTCAATCAAAAAGACAGGAGCTCTTCCATTAGTATTCACAGCAAGGCTAATAACTTCAACATGGCTGAGGTAAAAGTATGTCATGTAGTTTAATTTTCAGCATTTAGTTTAAATAAACAGGTAAAGAACACGAGGACTATAGCTAATGCTGTATACCAGAAGTTAGCTAACAGAGCAGACTTTAGGTACTGTCCCTACATACACACACACACACACACACACACACACACACACAGGCAAGTATATGAAATAAGGGATGTTCGTTTCGGGCTGGAGAGATAGCTCAGAGGTTCCAAGCACTGACTGTTCTTCCCAGCAACCACATGGTGGCTCACAACCACCTGTAATGGGAACAGATGCCCTCTGCTGGTGTGTCTGAGGACAGTGACAGTGAGTGTACTCATATACGTTAAATAATTCTTTAAAAAAGAAAGGAAAAAAAAAACAGACAAAGATGTTAGTTTCTTCGACTGCAGGCCTGAGATCAACCCGCAGCACTATAAAAAAGGGGGGAAGGGAACCCTAAAAAAACCCTCCACATCCTCCAAATGTACTGTATCCTGTCAAGTTCCATCTGTTGGAGGCCACAGAGGAGCTCATCCACTTAGAGGAAGTCCATGGCCCCGCAGCTTCTCCTCTGTATCTAAAGTCTGTGCTCACGCCCTTCAAAGCTCAGTCCTGGACAATGCAGACATCGCACGGTGCATCTAGATGAAACCTGTTCTCCTAGAGAACCCTCCCAACACACCAGTTGCCAGGATCCTTTAAGACATGCTCTAAAGGCCCCAGTGCAACTAAATACCCCGTTCCTAGACAGAAGAGAAGCTGCACACAATTCCCCTCCACTACTGAAGGGCAATCTACTCTTCTCACCACAATCCAAAATACAAGCCCCGTCCCTGTCTCCTGTCCCCCTCACCCGTCCCCGTGTCTCCCTAACTGCCCAGTGCCTCTTCCTTACCCCAGCTTCTCTTCACACACTGGAAGGGCAAACTCTTCCATACCCCTGCCTCATTACTGAACATTCTACATCCTTGCATAAATGGAGGACACTTCCTAGTGTACCCTGAATATCCAGTTTCCAGTACGTTCAAGTTTAAATTCCACCCCATAAAACCAAACAAATGTAGCACAGATCCCACTACAAAGAAAGAAATGCTTTAAGTCATAAGAGTTTAAAAATTTTAACATGAAACTACCTCACTTGAAGAAGTGAATTAACCATATTTTCCTGACTCTGATCTCAACATGATGCATTTGCTTCTTTGACGAATCTATGTACTTACAGCTAAGGAAATTTCAGGATCTCCCTCAAAAGAGTCTGCATCGCTTTCTCCTGTCTGATAGACTGTGACCCGATAGACCTAATAAGACAAATTCATTAGCGTCAATTCAGCCCTTCAACCAGAAGCCTGAATTCTTATAAGTCTTAAACAAACAGCCTGAGCCATTAACTGTTCATGGGAAGTTCTTAAAGAAAGTTAAGTGCAGTTCAAGTCAAGCAGGAAAAGCCGGACAGTGAACTCTTTACTCACCATGGCAAGAGTTGCTAAATACTTAGAGCCAAACAAAATACTCAAGAAAACATTTTATAAACTTAAGAGTTATTAGCTAGAAAACAACTAGAAATGTTAAAGGTACAGTTACTCCCAAGAAAGAGATATTCAGGTTCTATTTGACACTAACGATTTGTTGCATGTTTTATATCTGTGAAAAACAGATCAGTACTGAGAAGGGAAGGGCAGAAACAATGGCTCGCACCTTTGATCCCAGCACTCAGGAGGCAGAGGCAAGAGGATTCCTATGAGTTCAAGGCCAGCCTGGTCTAGATAGCCAGTTCAGGGTCAGTCAGGGATACATGGTGATACTCTGTCTCAAAAACAAATAAACACATACATACATACAAATACAGGAGGACCAAATGGAGAATTTTGTGGGTAAGCCATTAAAAGAATGTTCATCACTAGCAGAGCAGTGGTGGCGCACGCCTTTAATCCCAGGACTTGGGAGGCAGAGGCAGGCAAATCTGAGGCCAGCCTGGTCTACAAAGCAAGTTCCAGGGACACCTAGGGCTCACAGAGAAACCAAGTCTCAAAAAAAAAAAAAAAACCAAAACCAAACCAAACAAAAACACCCAATCAACTCAAAAACCGTTTAAAAACATTGTTCAAACTCTCCTAAGTTTTTAGTAATATGAGTAATATAATAAATCAAGCAAAGGGCTGGAGAGATGGCTCAGAGGTTAATATCACTGGCTTTCTTTCAAAGGTCCTAAGTTCAATTCCCAGCAACCACATGGTAGCTAATAACCATCTACAATGAGATCTGGTGCCCTCTTCTGGCCTGCAGGCATACATGCAGGCAGAATGCTGTATACATAACAAATAAATCTAAATAAATAAATAAAGCAAAGAAACTATAAAAGTTCACCTCAAGTCCACAAAGCAAAATTCTATCTTGAACAAATGAAAAAGCAAGAATTTCAGGAGAATCTGAATAGATCACTTCTTCATCTTATTAGAAAGCAAATAGACATGGAAACCCACCTCATCATCCTCCTCTGAGAGCTCGTGCCCATCCTCACTCAGGCTGTAATCTTCTGAGTCAAGAGACTCAACTTCAAATTCTACACTAAATTGATCAGAAACGGAATCCTGATCCAGGCAATCACCAGAATGTTCACTCATGCCATCATCAAGATCCTATGGAGAAAGGATAGAGTGAATGCAAATGAATTGTCTGTGGCCGCATTTAGAGCTTCCTGATTCATCCCGGGCCACTATTTCCTTCTCAGTCCCACACTGGTACTAGGTTACGGTTCAAGGGTATTACATTAATATTCAATTTTAGTTGCTCGAAATTCTACTTCTGAAGGAAAAAAAATCAAAAGCCCCTTAGCCCGGAGGTTACACTCAGTATGGATGCATTAACATTTGCAAATGTCCAGCTAGACACCTCCACCCTACTCAACACCCATGCTCCAGCCAGATCTTGTTTCCTAAAACAGTCCACACTAAGACAGTCTGAGTTTCTCAGTCCCGCTCATCTTTCTTCGGCTAAGGTTCTCACAACACCATAAATAGAGTTCTTCCACGTTTAATGACCTTCCCTACCTACCATATGATTACGTACACACCCAGTAATTACATGAAGCACAATTGTGAGTTTCTCCTATGAAATACAAGAGGGCAGAGGCCTTCCCTACTCATGCTCTTAGTGTGATAGAACGGTAGTTAAGATACACAAACACTAAGCTGGCATCTGGGTTTCCTGATGTAGCCTTGGTTGGCCTGGAACCTGATATGTACACCATATTGGCTATTACCTCAGAGAGCTCTGCTGTCCCTGCTTCCTGAGTGCTGAGATTAAAAGATTCAACTTCAAGGCCAGGCATGGTGGTGTATGTCTTTAATTCTGGCATTCAGGAGGCAGAGGCAGGAAGATCTCCGTGAATTCAAGACCAGCCTGGTCTACACAGTGAGTTCTAGGACAGCTAAGAGCCAGGACTAAATAGGGACCCTATCTCACAAAAACACAAAATGAGAGATTCAGCTTGAAATCATACACTAAATTGATATGCAAATGAACTTATTTACAACTGAGGAAGAAAACACATTACTCCAGAACTCAGGACACAGGGCATTCTCAATTTGCTACCAAGATGCTGCTCAACTTCAAACACATGATTTCTCTTCTAGAAAATATAGTCAGCTTGGGGTAGAAAAGGAGTCTTAATGAAATGGTCTGTACAACCAACAAAAATAAAGTGTATTATTTCATACATTTCTAAGACTTCTAAGTGATGATAAAACAGAAAAAGCAACTCATTAAGAACTAGTGATTTTTCTCCAACTGTTCTTTGACTCCCCCTATCTCCAACAGACCAACTGTGGCAGACAGACACCTGTACACATACACAAATTCTTTTTGTTTTTGTTTTTCGAGACAGGGTTTCTCTGTGTAGCCCCTGGACGTCCTGGAACTCACTCTGTAGACCAGGCTGGCTTCGAACTCAGAAATCCGCCTGCCTCTGCCTCCTGAGTGCTGGGATTAAAGGCGTGCTCCACCACAGCCCGGCACAAAAATGTTCTTTTAAAGTGCAATGTAGAAATTGTTTTGAAAGTGTTAGCTAATGTGCAAAAAGGGCGTCATAGAAGTATGTTTTGTCTTTTTTTTTAAGATTTATTTTATTTATATGAGTACACTGCAGCTGTCTTCAGACACACCAGAAGAGGGCATTGGATCCCATTACAGATGTTTGTGAGCCACCATGTGGCTGCTAGGAATTGAACTCAGGACCTCTGGAAGAGCAGTCAGTGCTCTTAACCACTGAGCCATCTTTCCAGCTTTTGTCTGCCTTATTAAATGTAATAATTAGTTGTAAGAACCTTTAAAACCCCCCCACCCCCCCACCCCCCAAAAAAAAGAAAAAAGAAAGAAAGCTGGGCAGTGGCTGTGAATGAGCACCTGTCACTCAAGTAGTCAGTTCCCATCACCCACTTCGGCTGGCTTACAATAAATGTAGGGAGATCTCAAGTCCTCTTCTGGACTCTTGAGGGCACCTGCACTCACTTGTGCACATACTCAAACGCAGAATTAAAAGATCTTTAAGAACATGAAAGTAACAACATCCACAACAGTGACCATGAGACGAGACACTGCCATGTAGCTAGTGTGGTGGTGAATGCCTGGTGGCCAGGGGTGGCACTGTCTGGGAAGCCTTGGGAGGAGGAGCCTTACTGCACGTGCACCCTGAGGGAGAGCTCAGACTTAAAGCTTTGCTCACCTCCACTTTAGTCTGTCTGCTTCATGCTTGAAGTTAAGAACCCAAGTTCTCAGCTTCCCATTCTGAAAACTATCCAACCTTCTGCCATGCCTCCCCAACATGAAGGACCCCTTATCACTCTGGAATGTTAGCCAAAATGAGCTCCTTCTGAGGTAAGTTGCCTTGGTCACAACAACCAAAAAGAATCTAAAACACCAAGGCCGCAGTTATTTTGGTTTTGTTTGTTTGAAATCCTTAAAGCTTAACCCTTTAAACACAAGTCTGCCTAACATGGTGGAAGGCAGTGGGTTGGGGACATAGTTCACTGTCGAGTGCCACATAAAAATCAAATAAAATCACCCTTTAAAATTTTTTCTTTGTTTTTCTTTGTATGTGTATAGATGCTGTGGCGGTTTGAATATGCTCAGCCCGTGGAAGTGGCATTATTAGGAGGTGTGGTCTAGTTGGAGTAGGTGTGGTGCCAAGTGTTCTTAACCACTGAGCCATCTATCTAGTCCCCACAAAAACAAAACCCTTATTACAGCCCAGCTTTCAATAAGTCAGCATGGTCTGAATTTATTATCTGTCATACATAGATATGTTGTATGTGTATACACGCACACACAGAGTTAATATCAAAGGCTTATTTACTAATCAGCTCTGTGTAATGAAGGTTTACTAACACAGAGAGAATGAATACCAGCACTGTCTTTACTGATACACAACTTCAATGCAGGTAAACCTCCCAATGTTTGAAAGTTTGAAAGGACTCTTTAGGCTGGGCAGTGGTGGCACAGGCCTTTAATCCCAGCACTTGGAAGGCAGAGGCAGGCGGATTTCTGAGTTCGAGGCCAGCCTGGTCTACAGAGTAAGTTCCAGGACAGCCAGGGCTACACAGAGAAACCCTGTCTCGAAAAACCAAAAAAAAAAAAGAGTCTTTAGCAAGCACATGCCTTTCATTCCAAAACTTGGGAGGCAAAGAGAGGCAGGTCTCTGAGGTTCAATGTGAGTTTCCACAGAACGTTCCAGGCCAGCCAGTGCTACACAGCGACTCCCCATCTTTAAACACTCAAGGGTTGGGGGATAGCGGTTCAGTGCTTCCCTAGCACATGTAAACTGGATTTGATTCTTGGTAAAGAAATCAATCAAACAAACAAATAATCAAAACAAATTTGCTTTAGATTTCTATCGTATATAATTGAGATGAACTTCCAGTTCCCTTGTGTTCCTTAATAAATGTAACTTCTAATGTCAGGCTTATCCTACACTACAACACACCTGAGCTGCCTACGAGTGTCGTGGTCCACAAAGGTTCTCTGGTATAAGGAATGGCATCAGCAGTGATGGAGGACTCTGTGTTAACGTCACCAGGAGCAGGGCTCCTCTACTCTACCATCTTACCTCCTAACCCAGGACTGGATCTGAGATTAAAATTTACCACTGTGTTCAGCAACAATGTCACATCAAATACAGGCATTTTATTTATAGGTTTATTAGGACTGTAGGGACTAGATATTTTTAAAAAGGGGAGGGGGAGAACTGATATATTTTCTAAAAGGCTTGTTTTATTTAAAACCAGAAGGCAGGACGTCAGATGGTTCACTACACCTGGAGAGGACCCAGGTTCCATCCCAGATGCCCACACAGTGGCTCACAACCACCCCTAACCCCAGTTCCAGGGGATCCCACACCTTCTTCTGGCCTCCAACGGCATGGTATACATATGGTATACATTCTGGCAGGCAAGACATATCCAGTATTAAAAAGTAAAATAATATCTTAAACCCGAGCACTACCTGATGCGAGGGGGTCTCTGTGGACTCGCTGCTGCTGCTTCGTTCACAGCATATCTCCCTTAGTACACACAGACCCAGGCTCTCATCAAAGGACAGGGATCTGTGGCGCTTCCTCTGTCGTTCACCAGGTAGTTCATCTGCATTCTCTTCTACATATTAAAGAAAAATGGGTAAAGATCTCTGTACTGTGACTGATTTAGAAATTGAACTATCTTCAGCACCTACTTGCAACCAAATTTAATTTCAATTACATTAAACAGAAAAGTCAACCATCAGCAATGTTTCACTGGACCTGTTCGACTAAGCACAAGCTCTACTTATAAGCGTGCAGCCTTCTTCATGAGCCTGACCATTACTAGTTAAGAGAGTTTAATCCATTTAGAGCGTTTACTGATCCAACAGTGTACAATTTTCCTGTCAACAATAAGCTTTAAAAATTAGACTACACAAGGTTGGCCTGGTCTATATAGAAGCCCTGTCTCCAAAAAAAGAAAAAGAAAAAGAAACAAAACAAAAAAAATTGAAAACAAGACTCTACCTCCTTTGAGCGGCTCTCAGGCTTCCTAGCGCTGCGGACCCCAACACAGCTCCTCGTGTGGTGACCCCAACCATAAAACTATTTTCATTGCCACTTCCTAACTGTAACTTTGCTACTGTGAGGAATCCTGGTTTTCAGTGATCTTAGGAGACCCTGTGAAAGGCTCATTTGAACCCACAGGGGTCACTCACTACCCGCAGGTCAAGAACTGCTGCACTAGAGGAAAAACACCAAGCAACTGTTTAGTACGTCATATAAACAGTCCTATGTACCTGTCTCACTAATGGATCTCCTTCTAGATGAGGTAGATGGTCTAGAAACTAAATCAGAAGATGAAGGTTTCTCTTCTTGTGGCACTTGCACAGGGTCCTAAATATGTAAAAAAAGTAAAATATTGTAAAGTAAACATAAAACACTGGCTGTTCCAGATTCTGTTTTACACAACCCTCCCAATTTTCAAGAACTATTTGTCATGAAGCTGGAGACCCTTGCCTGGATGAGTCTGGTTCCCATTACTCACATATGGGACAGCTCACAACCACCTGTAACACCAGTTCCAGGGGACCTGATACCTTCTTTTGGCTGGAGGATGTACACACACATGCACACGCATACTCACAGACAATGCACACAGATAGAATATTTTAACAGAGTAAGAACTCCATGCAAGTGTTACCTTCAGATCACTCCCACCTCCTGGCTGACATCTGCTCTCACTCATCGATGTGCCAGAGTCTGAAGATTGTAAGAGAAAGTAAAAACTGAATCAAAACAAAGAAAGCAAGAATTCAACATACAACACCCTAACACACGCCCTGTACAAAATTTAACATCTCAACAAATATTAACCATTTCTGTCAAGTGTCATTTGCATACTGGAGATATAAATTCAACAGGATATGAAGTAAAAGTGGCAAATCTTAAGATCTACTAGCAGAGGAAACAAAGCATTGTTTAGTAGACAGGGGAAAGGGGCTCTGAAGAACTGTAAGGGCAGATTCTGTAACACCCTATGTTGAAGCTGGTACATGAACAACACTGAAGGAGCAGCATGTGAGAAATCATGCAGAGACAAACAGTTCCTGTGGCACAAACGTATAATGAACTCATTTGTACTGAGACAGAGAGATGCAGAGTGCCCGTGCACGGAGCCATGCATGTTCAGCCTGATAACGTAAAATGTCATGCTTCTCAACAGTTAGCCAAGCAGTTAGATAATCTTGCCTGAGGCCACCTCACAACCTCTCACCATTAAAAGGGTTTTAGTTCAAGAAATAAAGTGAATTTCCTAGCTCATAGAACTATTCTTTCCAGGGAGCAATCCTAAAACTCCTAAATAAGAAGCAACAAACCACTCTTGACAAAACAAATTTTAAAAACAATAACAAAAACCACAGAAACAAACAACAACAAAAATCCACTGGGCATGGTGATTTACACCAATCATCTCCAGCAGACTTAAAGATAGGAGGATTACAAATCCCAAACTAGCCTGGGCAACTCAGTGAGGCTGTCAACTGCAAAAGAGCTGTAGTGATTCAGGGGAGGAGACCTCAGTTAGCATGTGGGAGGGTCCTGGACCCCATGTCCATATGGGAAACCAAATGGAGCACAGAGGCAAGCAAACAGTATTTGAAATACAAACAAAACAGGACTAAAGCATGGGGTGGTTTGAACACGCTTGGCCCAGGGAATGGCACTATTAGGAGGTGTGGCCTTGTTGGAGGAGGTGTGTCACTGTGGGAGTGGGCTCTGAGGCTCCTTTGCTCAGGCTCCACCCAGTGTGGAAGAGACCTGCCTCTTGCTTTCCTTCCAAAGCCAGATCACCCCACCTTTGGATCACCTTTGGCTCTGGGTTCCTCCAGCACCATGTCTGTCTGCATGCTGCCTGCTTCCTGCCTTGAGGATAATGGACTGAGCCTCTAAGTATAAGCCAGCCCCAATTAAATGTTTTCTTTGTAAGAGTTGCCTTAGTCATGGTGTCTCTTAACAGCAACACAAAGTTAAACAACCAACTTAAGAAAAACTAAGACATCAAAACTGGCTAAGACCTGGAGTTTGTAAGGAAAGGGAAGTGAGTCTAACTAGACGGAAACATGGTACCATTCTCTGAGAGGACTGTGGGAAGGTGAACGATTTATCTTGGGAAAATAATGAACTTCAATGATCATGCAGACAGACAGGTGTAGTTTGTTCTTAGTTTTACAGACCAAGCTCTCAACACATCCAACTGGAATGACAAATTACTCAGAACTCACAATCAATACCCTCCTCCACCACCTGAAAGCACGTCTACCAACCGTGCAGTCATGGCTGAGCACTGACTGAGCACCCTGAACAATGAGTTACCACAGTTACTGTCTTGTATTATGGCATTACACGAATTTTAAAGTGAATATGTAGATAGGCTATATTATCTGGGAACTCTGTCTTGGGATGTGTAATAGTTATAAAACAGATGTAATCAAGTAACATGTGTGACAAGGCTGACAAGACTCATCTTTTCAAAATTACTTTAACTAAAACACAAAACCAAGAGAAAATGCCAGTAATCTACAGGTTACCCTTTAATTCTTCTAATAATCTGTCAAAATTTATTGAGTGAATGACTATTAGATAGTTGAGAAAATTCAACTATCAGATTGTGTAACTGTATATTGTGCCATCGGACATCATAAGCCTTAGTAGGTCCCAGTAATCTCAGCATCATGAGGCAGAAACCGAAAATCACAGGCCTCAATTGACAAATTATTACTTCATTCTTTGTTAAGGGAAGACCCTGGTGCCCTTTACAACACACCGTGTATGTGACACACCGTGTATGTGACACACTGACTCCTGAAATGGAACAGAATAATGGGATCACAACAGAGTGGTTGATTCGATCTGGAAAACAAGCAGCTTCTGACCACAGTAGTTCTGTTTAAGGATAACAGCAAGGTGTTTCAGAGCCCACACCTACTAGTTAGTACTCAAATACAACTACTAGCAGATACTCTAGCTCTGGGGAATCTAACACTTCTGGCCTCTGTGGACACTTACACTCACCTGTACACACCCACATAAAGGGATACACACATAACTGAAACTTTTTTTTCTTTTTTCAGACAGGGTCTCATTATGTAAACTTGGCTGGACAAGTCCCTCTGACTCCCAACTGCTAAGATTAAAGGTATGTATAACCATACTAGGCCCTATAATTAAATTATTTTTTCCAAAGAGAGACTGGAAAGCTGACTCTGGTGCTTAAGAGCACCGGATGTTCTTCCAGAGGTGGCACCTCACTCACAAGAGTCTAACTTCAATCCTAGGAGACTCGATGCCCTTCTTCTGATCTTGCTGGGCACTGCACACACGTGGTGCACATACATGTGTACATACATGCATGCATGCGTTCAGACACAGACAGACAGGACAAACACCCATACAAATAAAATGAAATGAAAAAAGTCACTTTAACTTTTAAAGTGAGAATGAGATGACTCAAAGGCTGGCTGGGCAGCTGACAAGTACAGGACTTTCTAAAAGCAAGGGTGAGCCTGGGTTCAAGTCCCAGCAGTGGGAGAAGTGAACAAACGTCAGCCACCTGGTAGGGGAGCAGGGAAACCGGGTTCCAAATGAGCCTGGATAACTTACAGGGATCCGGTCTCAAAACAACAAAAAAGTAGAGGCTAGAAACACAGCTCCATGGTTATGAGCCCTGGTTACTCTGCCAGAGGCTCTGGCTTCAATTCCCAGCACTACACAGCACTCATAACTGTGTGTAACAAGTTCTAGGAGACCTGATGGTCTCTTCTGCCCTCCACAGGCACTGTACACACATGGCACAGACATGCATGCGGGCAAACACTAATACACCCAAAAATAATTACAAAAACAGACAGACAAAAAAAAAAATGGTGGGCACTCAAAGAGCTAATTAGAAAAGTAATAAAGAGAGCAAGAAAGGAAAGAAGTGAAGGCTTAGGGTTAAAGCTTACACACATGCTAGGAAAGCCCTCTACCACCAAGTACACACCCAAGTCTTAAAGCATTATTAGGGACTAGCAAGATGGCTCAGGAGGGACAAATGCCTGCCATGCAAGCCTAAAGATCTGAGCTGGATACCACAACCTATGTAACAGGCAGAACCAATTCCACAAAGTAGTTTTCTGACTTCCACCATGTACACCATGGTATCTGTGTCTCACCCTACACAGACACACACACACATACACAGAAAAAGCTGCTCAAAAGTTTTGTTTTTCATTTTAAAGCTCAAGGGTCCTTAGCTATACATGGTGAGTCTGAGGTTAGGTTAGGATACGTAAGAACTTGTATTAAAAAGAACTGTTTTGAAGTTACACTA
Organism: Rhynchomys soricoides; assembly: GCA_019843965.1. Classification (NCBI taxonomy): domain Eukaryota; kingdom Metazoa; phylum Chordata; class Mammalia; order Rodentia; family Muridae; genus Rhynchomys; species Rhynchomys soricoides. The sequence continues at coordinate 538,942 of JADRCH010000104.1, forward strand.
TGTTTATAATATTCAAAATGAACTTACCGTGCTGACTCACAACCACTAAGTTTCTGTAGATCATGGCATATATTTTCCTTGTAAGGAAAAAGGAAATTGTAAGTAGAGACTACAGCTGAGGGATGTAGATCCATTTACACACCCGCACAGCTAATGACAGGGCTTGTCTCAAAATAGGCCAAGCCTGGTGACCTGACTTCAATCCCCAGTACCCACATGGTGGAAGGAGAGGGCTGACTCCTGAATGTGGTCTTCTGACCTCCACATTCACAGTGTCATGTGCACATGCATGCACACAATCAAAAACAAACCACACACACACACAAAATCCCAACAAAAAGGTTAAGATCCCAGAGCTCGGGTTCCCACACAATATGCTACAATCACTCCCCCACTCAAAAAAGATCAGGGCCAGTACTGCCAATAGCAGTAGGGCCCCAACAATTAAACAAAAATTTTAGCTATATATATCTATATATATGAATGATCACAGTTTCTCTCAAACAGCTGTGAGATGCAATGATTGCCCAGCTGGTGTTTTTTCTTTTTTTAAGATTTTTTTAAAAATATGCATTGATGTTTACCTACATCTATGTCTGTGTGACAGTACTAGATCCTATAGAACTGGCATTACTGGCAGTTGTAAGCTGCCATGAGGGTGCTGGGAACTGAAGCCGGGTTCTCTGGGCAGCCACTGCTCTTAACTGCTGAGCATCCCTCCAGCCCCAAGCACAGCTGGCATTATTATAGCCGACCACACAGAAGGCTTACCTGTGCTCCTTCACAGAGAAACTCGGGACTCCAAAAACATCTCCTAGAAGATCATTTGAGCAATACACAATATGCTGCTGCTTCTCATCATACAATCTCTTAGTCATAATATACTGGCCAATATAAAATATAATCTGCAATAGAATATGATTTCTAAGTATTAAAGAAATTATATCAGTTTCATATACATTTAGCAATGCCACATATCTAAACAGACTACACTAACCACCATGTCCACAATCATGTACAAGACCAAACATTTTGTAATGCAGAAGCTTCTTTTAAATACTTCCAAGTTGATGAAAATAGAAATAACTATTTCTCCACAATTACTTAAATATATTTTCTGTTTTTCTTCTTTTTTTTTTTTTCTTATAAATTTTAATTCTGCCCAGAAACCTAGACTTTCTCACAACACAAAAACGCCAAGAACTCTATCTGGGTTTCTATTTTTAAAATTAAAGGAAATGCTAGGTGTGCTGGCCCAGGCCTTTAGTCCCAGCACCCGGGAGGCAGAGGCAGGTGGATCTCTCTGAGTTGGAGGCCAGCCTGGTCTACAGAGTGAGTTCCAGGACAGCCAGGGCTATAGTAAGATCTTGTCTCAAAAAAAGAAAGAAAGGAAGGGACAGAGGGAGGGGGAAGGAAGGAAGTAATTCATGTAAACTGGGATTCTTAGCTTCAAAATACAGTTCAAATGATCACAAACTTTAATGACCCTGCTCATTACAAAATCTCTATGCCCAATCTCACTCACGAATTTGAGAGAACCACGACGGATGTCTCTACGTAACCATTAAGACATCAACTCTCCACCCCTCAGTTCTGCTCACCTCTTTCATAGTGTAAAGATCTTTTTGTGCTCCAACAGACTTTAACAACTTCAAAAGCAATGGCTTTGGCCTAACCTGTAAAAGAAAAAAACAGAGCTGATGTTACACCCACGGACGTACTCTGCAGCACTAGCCCTTTAAGTATGGCCAGAAAGAAGCCTAATATAGGCAGCAAATGCCATCTTTAGCAATTTGTGACCAAGCTGTACTTCAAAAAGTTGGGTTTTATACTAAGTACAAGCGTACATCACTAAGAGTTATGACAGAAAATATTTTGGGAAAAGCTATTATGAAATTATCATGAAGTCATCAAATCCTTGATATCAAATAATCAAATACAATTTGTTGTGGTCAAACAGTATCAAGAGGCTGGAGAGATGGCTGAGAGATTAAAAGCACTTGCTGCTTTTGCAGAGGACCCAAATCCATAGTTCAATGGCCAGCAGAAGGCAGCTCACAACTGCCTGAAACTCCAGTTCATTTCCGTCGGTCCAACATCCACTTTGGCCTCTGCAGGAACTGCACACACACAGGGGAGTGAGCACTGTTTTCTTCCTCCAGCTCTATCTGCTTACTACCACACCATCTACTGGAGATCCAGTGTCCTTACTACACTGTATAAAAACCCGCGAGTCTACTGAAAGGGAACTTACAGAATGCAGGAGAAAAGAACAGATTTTAAGACAAAACCTATTACTAGTCTATCACATACCACATTCCTGACTGCTAAAGAGTGAACCCAAGTCACAAGGTAACAGTAATTCAGAGGACAATCACAACCCTAAACTATAACTCACTATATCCTTTGTGGTTTATGTCTCCAACACCATTTGTAATCATTTATCTCTCACTTACAATGCACTTTAAAAGGCTAGGTATAGACACACACGCACCATGGCATATGATCTTTAAAGAGCATGCCTATTAGATCAGAAGAGTCAGAAGGTGTTCTTTTTCCATGTCTAGCTAACGTAAAAGCAACGTACTAAACTATGAGTAAATACGTAACTATAGCTTTATTTTATAAAAACTGGCAGCTAGCTACAATCTGACTCTAATCTAGCTTTCCCAGTAGTGAAAGAACAGTAGATGGGGCTGAAGCTTAGAGGTTAGGAGCACTTGCTGCTCTTATAGAGACCCTGAGTTTAGTTCTCAGAACCCATACAACAAATCAAACCACCTGTAACTCTGGTCCCAAGGGATCCAACACCCTCTTGTGGCTTCTGTAGGCACCAGACACCCATATAGTACACATATATACATGCAGGCAAAACATCATATATACAAAATAAAACATGAATCCTTAATAAAAATTGGACAACTGTCACCTAACTAGCAAGCTGTCACCCACAAAGCTGCTAGTGAGCCCAGCCTGGCAGCCAGTACAGCCAACACCAAGGAGCACCATGATAAAGTGGCACTGACCTTGCCACAGCCACTGAAGTCTGAAATCAAGGATTATTACCATTGGCCATAAATACTCTAAAGATGCTCCCTCACTTCATAGCCTTGATGATCGTTGCTCCTATTGCTTGTGTTCTTCTATAACTACTGGATGCCCAATAAGGACAGCCTTTTGGTTTTTGTTTGTTTGTTTTATGCATATGAATGTTGTACTTGCATGTACTTCTATGCACCACTTGTATCCCTGGTCCCCAGGGAGGCTACAAGAGTGTTGGACCCCCTGGAACTGGAGTTACAGATGGCTAGTGGCCACCGTGTAGGTACTGAGAATGTAGCCATCTGTCTCTATCAGGACAGTTATTTGTGTGGCTCTACTGTTGTAGTGGTTGTGATTCACATGGTCTAGTCCTCTGTATACATGGCTAGAATGTGGCCTCATGATGGAATGTGAGGGCAAACAGTACTGACGCTACCTTTGGATGGCATTTAGTTTATTTTGAAAATATCATTAAGTGCTTCAAGAAGAGTAAGTACACTGAGTTGACTAAGCTGAAAGAATGTTTGGAAAACTGGGATGGAAGGCATGTAACATGACTATGCTCTTAATATCTGCAAAACTCAACTGTTTCAGTTTGACACCACCAGACAAACCACCATCTTTCTATATTTTTTTGTATTTTGAAGCATTTATTTATTATTTTATGTATACTGGTATTTCACCATGTGCAGTGTCCTTAGAGGCCAAAAGAGCCACCTTATCCATTCTGAGAATCAAACCTGGGTCCTTCCTCTATAAGAACAGCAAATGCACTTAACTACTGAGCCCTTTCTCCAGCCTCACTTTTTTCTTTTTTAAGACTACATTTAGCACAATTTTAAAATGTACTTTTAAAAGTTATTTATTCTTGAAGAGCACACAAACTGGTTATCCAATACCAAATGGTCAGCCCTGAAAGCATACATACAAATGGCATTATTCAGACTGAGCAGGTTGTATCTGGGAATGTAACGGGTAGTAGGCATGTAACAATTAATGAAAAAAAGAGAGAAAAGGGTATCCTGGAGGCCTGGAGGAAGGGAAAAGGAGAGATGGAATAATATAATCTCAAAAATAAAGAAAAAAGGTTCAAAGACTTTGTTACTTATGTATTTTGTGTATGAGTGCTCTGTCTGCAAGTACACCTGCACACCAGAAGAGGGCATCAGACGGCTGAGAGCCATAATGGCATTCAGGACCTCTGGAAGACCAGCCAGTGCTCTTAACCTCTGAGCCATCTCTGCAGCCTATAGAGGTCAGTTTTAAAAAAGAATGGGAACCAAAAAAGGGTACTATGAACCTTATTTTCAGATTAAGTAATTTACTCTTACAAGATTTGAAAATTACTTTTTAATCCTTAATTTTTTCATGTAACTTATATACAGAAGCCATGCTAGTCTCCTTAGTGTACCAATTTTAGCCTATGTCCTACCCAGCAAGAAGTTCTAAATGTTTACATATTAAATTAACTCAAACCAAATTCTACAATGGAAAGCCAGTTTCTTATCAAAGCTTACAAGATAAAGAGTTGATTTTAAAAACTACTATAAAAAGACAACACTATTTGTAAACTCATACTTAACAAATCTGAGTAAAGATCTACATGGAAAAGTTTTTTAAAATGCTACATGAAAATACTTTAAATATGTGCACAATCTTGAAATGGAAGAATTCCTACAAAGCATTATAAGAAAATTCAAAAACTATCAAAATAATCAAATTAGACTCTTTAAAAATATCCTCAATGTGGAAGACATCAAGTTACAGCACTTGTAAACAATTTTCTTAACTATACTTCAAAGAGAATCATGCAAGCTGCTAAAAATATGCAAAAGAATGGGGAGGAGGAAAGAAAGGGGGAGAGCTGAGAGAGACCCTGGGCAAACTCAGAAGGGACAAGCTGAGTAACTGGGCATCTGGGCCATGTCCACGGAAACAACACTACAGTTACATTTTACTCCACAGAGCAGGAACCAGAAGAACTGATTTACAGTTTTAGGACATATTTTGAGTCTGAAGATTTCTAACAAAGAAATGCTAAATGTTTAAAGAAATAGAAAACTGAGTTCGAGGCCAGCCTGGTCTACAGAGTGAGTTCCAGGGCAGCCAGGGCTACACAGAGAAACCCTGTCTCGAAAATAAATAAATAAAAAAGAAATAGAAAACTACTTAACTTGCATACATGTATTCTTCACAAATATGTACAAAGTTACTTCAGAAAGAAAAAAAAAGGCTGGCATACTCAGTGCTGGCAGGAACGAAGACTGCCCAACCCTTGCTGAGCAGAGTTAGCAGTTTGCAAGAACTGTGTTTACTCAGCACTTAGGAGTTCTCTTTCCCCATCTTCCTTACGGAATAATCACACCCTTATTTTATTCAAAAACACTTACATCTACTAGTAGCCGTGAGAAAAGAATGCAGCTCAGTTCAGTGATACAGTACTTGCATACACACGCCCCAAAAGCTGAGGTTCAATCACATTATCAAATGCTATGCAGCTATTAAAAGTAATTTTGTAATTTACTGACAAGCTGTAGAACACCTTTATATTGTAAGGTAGAAAACTTAAGAGAGCAAAGACTGGAACTGTATGCATTCCTCTAATGACTAAAATGTTCACAAAAAGCACAGCCACTTCTATGACGTTTCAGATTATCATTTAGAAAGTTAAACAGTGGTAGAACATCATGTCATAAACGGCACATCCACACAATGTAAACTTCTTTCTAAAGCCTGCATCAGGTGGAGGGCTAAGGAAATACAGATCTTAGTGACCACTCTCTAATGCAATTACAGCCAAGAAAGCTAAGAGTTTGTAGACAAATACGTAAAGGACTGTGCGATAATTCAGGTTTAAATTCTGTTTCCTCGATTACCTGGTAAAATAAGCTATTTTTACACACTCAAGACAGAAATACCAACCAGAGTCTCTTGTTCCGAAGCTGGAATCTGTGAGGTGCTTGCAGCACCCTCGGTAGACACAGACATGTTGGTATTGCACATTGGCCTACAATTGAAAAAAAAAACAACAACACACACGATAAAAACTTGAAATAGCAAAATATCTCTGCGAAATGGACAAATAAATGCATTTACGAAGGAGACAGAAAACGTCTTTCGACAACAGTAGCTTCCAAACGCAAAACTGCATGAGCGAGTTGTTCCTTACCTGGAGGCACGCAGGAGAAGCGCGGTGGTCGGAGAGGTCCCCGGGGTGTCCGTCTCCGCTCGCCAGCAGACCGCTGCGGAAACGGGGCAGGGTTTAAATAACCCCAGCTGGAGACATGTCAGGACTTAGCTCCTTCAACAGCCGACGCCGAACGTGTCCCAACTTGACCAGCCCCACAGGAAGAGCTGAGTCAACTCGGCGCAGCCCAGTCCCACCCGTCCCGGAAGCCGAGTCCGGGCGAGCCAGGAACAAGACACCTGTTACCTCCCCGACCCCTGCCCTGAGCCCAGCGCGACCCCGGAGCCGCCCCCGGCCGCGAGGCCTGCCGGGAGACCCCGGCTCTTCTCCCCACCCCTCCCTCCATTCCCCGGCACCCTTTCCCGCGCGTGCGCCGTGTTAACCGAGACATCCCCCACCCACCCACCCTCCCGGCCGGACGAGGACATCAGGGCCCCAACATCAGCAAACGGTCGCCCAGCCTCGTGCCTCGCGACCCCGCGAGCCGGCCTGGGCTGCGAGTGGGCCCCGGAGGACGCGGGTATGAGGGAATGATCGGGACTCTCGCCGCCGCCCAGCCCGGCACGGAGCGTCGCTCCCGGCGGATACCTGCTACTCCCCGTGCATCCTCCGACCCTTCACTGCGAGCGCGGAGGCCCGGCGGCAGGGACCTGAGCGACCATTTCGCTCGGGAGCTCGAGCGAAGCGACGGCGGTTCCTGACCGGCCGCTCCCAGGCTACCCGGGCCTCGGAGGCCCCGTTAACAAAGCAGAGTTCTGTGACGAGCGCCCCCTACCGCTCCCGGATAGAGCGCCGGAAGCCACGGCCATCCGGGGTTCTGAGCGCGCGCACGCCAGGCACCGCCTCCTGGACCAATAGGGGACGGGGGCGGGGCCTGGGCGGGGCTCAGCGGCTGCGCCTTGAGTGAGCGAGCTGGAGGTAGGGAGGGGTCGCTGTCCGGCGCTGCACGGTTGTGTTTACCACTCAAACCGCCATGGTAACTGGGCAGATTCGTACCCGACTGGTGCTGCTACCAAAACGGAAGCAAGACTAACAGCTGGGTAGTATTTTTAAATCCATCCCGCCAGCAGCTGAAGTTGTATACAAATGAGTTATTTTCAGACTTTAAAAATAAGCAAGGTGGGGGTACGGGGTTGGGGAGAGCCCACCCATTTAGAGGAGGGCAGGGGGGAAGGATTGCGGGAGGGGTTGACCGGGAGGGGGACAGAGAGCGGGATGTAAAGTGAATAAGTAATAAATAAATAAAAATAGGGCTGAGGAGATGGCTCCGTGGTAAAGGATGCATACCGCTCCTTTTTAGATTTTCAGTCACCCATGCCACACAAACCCTGTCATTCCAAAGGACCCAACACACTCTTCTGGTCTCCATGGGCAACTACACTTGTGTACACAGACATACACATAATTAAAAAATTTTTAAATTTAAAGGGTCCATGACACCCCGGACTCATAGAATGTAAAAGAGTGTTTCATTCTGCGTAAGTCCAACATTCTGGGGTCTCCCCATTAAGATAGACACACCCAAGTGAGTTTACAGGCCTGATTTAAAACACATTAGGGAATTCTGGGGTAGGTGACCTCTATGTTAATCTGTTGGGTCCATCTCTAGGGACATTCCATTCCCAGGGTGAGAGGGCTGGAAACTCTTGGCTGGGGAAGTCTGGAAACTTCTGCTGACCATTGTTCTTGCCTCAGGCCAGGTGGCAGGGTGGCTTCTGAGGCCTGGACTTGCCTGAATTTGCCCAGTTCTTAGAAACAGAGATTTAGGCCTCGTCTCCTTAACTGCCAATTTGAAGCCTGTCATGGAATCAGCCTAGCCTTCTCAAGACAAACACTCCAGTGTTTACAAACTTTCTAATTGGTAGTTATCACAAGGGCCCAAAATAGCATTCTAAGTTTTAGGAATTGGACCTTGAGGCTGCTTTAGGTAGTACTGACGCAGGTAGAAGGAAGAAAGGCATGATGGGGCCAGATGTAAAGGTGCACATCTGGAATCCCAAGTACTCTGGGGCCACCTTTTATGATACATCTAAGAATGGAGGGGGTGCGGCACCTATTGAGGAGACCCTGCGTTGTTCAATCCTCCGCACCTAAAGCAAAAGCTGGCACATTTGTACAGTCAAAGATACTCAGGAAGCTGAGGCAGGAGGATAGCTTGAGACAATTTAGAGCTAATTTGGGTAACATAACCTACCTAAAGAAGAAAAGGAAGGTACTTTTGTTCTTTGTGGCTTTTGACTTCCTACTGATAGCCTTCATTTCCTCAGCAGTTCGTGATTAAGATCTTTTCAGAAGAGGGCTGGAGAGATGGCTCAGCGGTTAAAAGCACTGACTGCTCTCCAAAGGCCCTGAGTTCAGTTCCCACCACCCACATGGTGGCTCACCATGGAATCCCATGCCTTCTTCTGGTGTGTCTGACGACAGCGACAGTGTATTCACATATATAAAATAAATAAATAATTCTTAAATAAATAAAGTCGTAACAAAAATCATTTTCTGGTTGGTGGGGTCACTGCCTGAGGAACTGTATTAAAGGGTCCCAGCATCAGGCAGGTTGAGAGCCACTGCAGTGATTGGAGATCCAGCCTAGGAGGTCATTCTCATTCAAACTACCACAAGGAAGACCAGAGTGACAGAAGTCATCTTTTGAAGAAAGATGTCTGTAATCTCTGGTATGCCCCATAAATCTAAGACATAAAATCACATCTCAAGGGAAAGTTGCTGAGGAAGCAGAAGCCTGTTGAGTATGGGCGGCATCCTCCTTCCTGAAGATGGAAAAGCTTCTGGAGCTTCCCCCAAGCCAAGCAGGCTCTGTAAAGAAAGTGGGTGAGTAATGAAAATGGTGATTTTCTTTCTGGGCTTGGCAGTATACGCTTGCAGTCTCAGCCACTTGGGAGGTGGAGTGTTTTCCTCTGGCAGCGTTCCTCCATGAATAACATGTTCACCCAAATCACCATCTTGGAATAGGGGTTGCCGTGGCCTGGTAGCCATGGCAACATATTGAAGAGAATGATACAGAGGTCTATAATGATGTCAGTGGACCTATCAGTACTCCTTAGTAGACAGGAGGATGGGAGGGTTTTAAGATCCTCATGTGTAGCCGAGCAGTGGTGGCGCACGCCTTTAATCCCAGCTCCTGGGAGGCAGAGGCAGGCGGATTTCTGAGTTCGTAGGCCAGCCTGGTCTACAGAGTGAGTTCCAGGACAGCAAAAAAGATCCTCATGTGTGGTTCCAGCCATTACCCCTTCTTTTCCTCTCCTCAGCAGCAAGTGGTTTAGAGAGAGGCTAGAATACACACAGCATGTGTCTTAGCTAAGGATTCTGTTGCTGTGACGAAACACCATGACCAAAAAGCAAGTTGAGGAGGAAAGGGTTTATTTGGTTTACACTGCCATAACTCATCATTAGAAGAAGTCAGGAACTCACACAGGGCAAGAACCTGGGGACGGGAGCTGATGCAGAGGTCATGGAGGGTGCTGCTTACTGGCTTGCTCTCCGTGGCTTGATCAGGTTGCTATAGCACCCAGAACACCAGCTAACCCAGGGATGGAACCACCCACAAGGGCTGTACAGTAACGCTGCTGGGCTTTGGGGAGAGGGGTGCTCTTTCTCCTATAAGTAATCCCTCACCGTGTTCTGTAAGTAAACCCAATAAACTCATTGTTGTGCCAAGATAGATTTTGTGGTGTTAAATATAGAGAGGTATAAAGGAGCAGTCCTCTGGACTTGAAAGGAAGCTGGCACATCTTTCTCTTCAGTGAGGTTTACCAGAAGGACCTCAAGGTCATGATTGGGCCGCTAGTGGAATGGAAAACTTTAGACAAAAGCAGTTCGGTATTTGGAGATCTACACACAATAGAACCTGGGGGTGGGTGGGGACTGAGACTCTGCCATGAAAGTAGGGGGTGGGGAGAGAGAGAGAGAGAGAGAGAGAGAGACTCTGCCATGAAAGGGAGAGAGAGAGACACTGAGACTCTGCCATGAAAGGGTGGGGGAAGATTAGAGGAGCCTCCTCAGAGAACATCCTTGTCCCATTCTTTCCACGTGTAGCACCGTAACTGTAGTTAGGTACAACAATCGACCAGCCATGCCAGTCTATTCACTGACCATACGGGACTAACTGTACTTAGGTACAACAACAATAGACCAGCCATGCCAGTCTATTCACTGACCATATGGGACTTCTGTTTTTCACCCCAGAGAAACCCTGCATGGACATGTTTGTACATGTTTCCTCCTGAGGGTGTTAGTCCCTTAGGGAGGCAGAGGTCACTGTCTGGACTTGCTGAGTCACGCTGTCAGCCTAGACCGGGACTCAAGCACAGTCCATTCCCCCACCCAACCCCAACCCCAGGAATGAGAAGAATTCCCTGTTTTTTTTTTTTTTTTTTGGTTTTTCGAGACAGGGTTTCTCTGTGTAACCTGGCTGTCCTGGAACTCACTCTGTAGACCAGGCTGGCCTCGAACTCAGAAATCCACCTGCTTCTGCCTCCCAAGAGCTAGGATTAAAGGCATGTGCCACCACTGCCCGGCGAATTCCCTTTTCTTTCAGGACCTCCACTCTGACAAAACTGTGATTTGTGGTTTTACCACAGGAAAGAATCCCAGGATGGAGCTGTGCACGGTGGCACATAGACACTTTCAATATCTTAAGCAAGGGTTAATTAGAGAGTAAAGGCTCTTCCACCCGGCTCTGCTTGAGCCTGCTCACTTTCCTGGACAGATGTTCTGTCCCATGTTTTCTCTCAAATACTTAGCAACTACGGCTTCCATTATTGCCAGAGGAGGAAATGAAAGCAGTTACAGTTACAGGCTGAGAAGAGAAAGCCACATAGAATGTTTTCCCTCCTAAAAGGATAAGTCACGTGTTGCAACCTGTGAAGTCACTCAGATCTTAATGTTCTGACCTTCAGAGGGCAGTCTTCCTTCCTTCTGAACCTGGATCTCTAACGGGTCACCGTGATGATTAAAACCAGCAGAGCCTTGCCAACCTCCCGGATAAGTCTGAGAGTGAGTTTAACTCCCAATGAGCAACGTTTCTGGTTACACATTTCACATATTTCTTCCTCTCAGTCCCCTCCTGTTTAAGAGAATTTACTAAGCTACAGAGCAATGTCAAATATTGTTAAGCAAAATCTGCTCAGGGCACCTGCCTTGGGCCTCATGGACCAAACCAAAAGAGGAACGTAAAGCCTGACATTAGAAAGCGGAGGGGATGGAGAGATGGCTCAGTGGTTAAGAGCACTGACTGCTCTTCCAGAGGTTCTGAGTTCAATTCCCAGCAACCACATGGTGGCTCACAAACCATCTGTAATGGGATCTGATACCTTCTTCTGGTGTGTCTGTTTATTGCTGTGCATCTTCATAGGGATGAATACAATCCAGAGACTCTGGTGTCCTTCCCTTAGGCTAGCAGCAACTGACTGGAATTTCCCCAGGAGTCTCATGCTGAAGCCTTGTGCAGCTGGAGCTTGTCTCCAGCAAAAAGATTTCACTGTTCTGACCTGTTCTCACCATCCTGTTATAGGTGGGACCGGGACACAGACAGTAATGGGTGGGTGATGGGCAGCTCTCCATCCTGACGACAAGGACTGCTTAGCAGTCCTCTATTTAAACCTAAGCTTCATGGCAGGACCTCAGAGATGGACTCAGATGGTCAATGAATCTCTTGATTTGCTCCTCTTTCTTTTTTTAAAGATTTATTTATTATTTTATATGAGTACACTGTCGCTCTCTTCAGACACACCAGAACAGGGCATCAGATCCCATTACAGATGGTTGTGAGCCACCATGTGGTTGCTGGGAATTGAACTCAGAACCTCTGGAAGAGCAGTCAGTGCCCTTAACCAGCTGAGCCATCTCTCTAGCCCCTCCTCTTTCTAATGTAGCCACATTGAATAAAGCCCCTCACACTCTGCACCTCTTTTCTGGTTCTCAAAGCTACTTGTCTCTTTAATTGACCCATTAAGGATGTATGGCTGAGTCTAGCTTCTTAGGGCTTCTCAGCCCAGGCTCTGACCTTAACCCCGAGGACGCTCGGTTGAGGTTCTTAAATGGTTTGCTTCCGGGAGCCCCTTTCCTTCACCAGTCTCACCTGTTTCCTTTCTTTTTCTTCACTCGAGTAAACTTGGGTGGCAACACACACCTGTATTCCCAGCTACTCAGGAGAATTGCTTGAACCTGGGAGCTCAAAGCCAGCCTGGGGCACACGGTGAGAGCTGTCTCAAAGGGGGAGAGGGAGAGGGAGGAAGGGGGGAGAAAGAGAGACTTTGGTTGTAGAATGACTGCGGAAGAGGAAGTTTGTAGTTTCTTTGTCAGTAGGTTTAGGTTCAGAAAGTCGCAGGTCCACCTAACACCCAGCAAAGCCTGACTGGGGGGTTGGTTCCCATGCTTAGGGATGTTGTGTGATTTAAAAATATGTCCATGTGGTTAAAAAATAATAATAACTCCTGAAAAGCTACTATTCTTTGTCTCTGCCCACTTTTTTTTTTCTTTCCATTTTTGTTTTCTGAGACAGGATTTCTCTTTGTATCCCTGGATGTCCTGGAAAGTCTATAGACTAGGCTGGCCTCGAATTCAGAGATCTGCCTGCCTCTGCCTCCTCCAAGTGCTGGGGTCAAAGGTGTACACCACCACCCGGCTCTATTGACATTTCTTAAAGGTGTCTGGTCAGATCCATGCTATTTGAAGGCTTAAACCCAAATGCATTGCATAAAGACATGAATATTACTAAATGGCAGGCTGCTTTAAAAGTCACCTTCCGTTGTCATCATAGTTGAAAATAAAGGAGTCTGAACTGGAGCTTTCTTCTGTACACATGACAGCAGTCACTTGTCTGGTTATGACTACACACAGCCTATGTGGCCTGACATGTAATGAGTACACCTCATCTAGTCTCTTGAATGGCTACTGCAACCCTAGCCAGGAAGGACATATTTTGAGAAGGAATTTGGCCATGGCCTTCCGTTCATATCCTGTTTGTATTTTTGGGTACAGTGCAGGCATTCAGCCGATAGCCTGATCAATATACTGTATACAGTCTTTTAAGCCTGAAGGGTTGGAAGGGGAAAACTGACTCTCTCTTACTATCCAATGTGGCACACGCCTTTAATCCCAGCACATGGAGGCAGAGGCAGGCAGATTTCTGAGTTCGAGGCCAGCCTGGTCTACAGAGTGAGTTCCAGGACAGCCAGGGCTACACAGAGAAGCCCTGTCTCGAAAAAAAAAAAAAAAAAAAAAACCCAAAAACCAAAACCACAAACTGTGATGAGGCATTTGAAGAAAAGAAACTGGGTTCTTAAGAGACCAGCCTGGCTGATGAACACTCTGATGGAGACACTATGAGTCACCACTTGGTGACTCAGCCACAGCATCTGGTACAGTCAGTGTCATCTCTTAAGTGTGTCATCATGTAACGTCTTAGTGTGTGGCTTTGTTCTGGTCAGTAAACCAAGAGCACTCCCCACACTTTTCTGGGTGCAGTACCATGTGCTGCATGCAGGACATGCGTTTTGTTGTGTTCTTTCCCTTTAACTCCCCCCCCCCCATATGGAGCCCCAGTATACAGACCAGGCTGGCCTCAAACTCACAAAAACCCTCCTGAGAGTCTTTCAGGGCACTCTTAATCCATGTTGTTGACAGAGCAAAGAATTGGGAATGTAGCTTAGTGTTTGACTAACATGGGCGAGTCCCTGGGCTTAATCCCCAGTACTGTAAGAAGGAAATAAGGAAGGGGCGTAGATTAAACATATATTAGCTGAGAAACTCTTGAGTAGTTAACCTCATTAGTTCACTTCATGTATTTCTAGCATTTTATTTATTTATTTTGGTTTTTCGAGACAGGGTTTCTCTGTGTAGCCCTGGCTGTCCTGGAACTCACTCTGTAGACCAGGCTAGCCTCGAACTCAGAAATCCGCCTGCCTCTGCCTCCCAAGTGCTGGGATTAAAAGTGTGCGCCACCACTGCCCGCGGCTGATTTCTAGCATTTTAATGAGTGCTCCACACAATAAGTCATTGTAGACTGGTGAATAAAAGACCAAACAAACAAGGAGCTGGAGAGGTGGTTAAATGGTAGAGCCTAGCATTGGTAAGGTATTGGGTTCAGTCCCCAGCACACACACCCACAGCCACCAGTGATTCCAGTTTCACTATACTAATCTGTGTACAGTTGTCTTAGTTAGGGTTTTACTGGTGTGAACAGACACCATGACTAAGACAACTCTTACAAAAACAACATTTAGTTGGGGTTGGCTTACAGGGTCAGAGATTCAGTTCATTATCATAAAGGCAGGAGCATGGCAGCATCCAGGCAGGCATAGTGCAGAAGGACCTGAGACTTCTATTTTCATCTATGAGGAGGCTCACTTCCAAGCAGCTAAAATGAAGATCTTAAAGCCCACGCCCACAGTGACACACCTACTCCAACAAGGCCACACCTCCTAATAGTGCCACTCCCTGGCTGAAGCATATACAAACACCAGCTAAAACCTACACTGATGCATGTACTCCTTCATCAGACAATCACCGAGCATTTATCTGCACCAGGCTTTACTCCAGCGCTGGCTACAAAGGTGAAGAGAAATGGACCAGGCTATGCCCTCATAAAGCTTACCATCCAGGGGGTACTAAAGAAGTCAGAGACAGAATACTGATCGAGCAGATCCTGTATCCTTTTCTGTCAGGAAGGAAAAGGCATATGTATGTCCATACCCTAGCCGCAGTTTCAGAAGGTTTTCTGGTGTACACAAGCTACAGTCTCTAACTAGACTAACCTTGGACATGGTAGTCTCTCAGAAGGCAACAATGACCGCTGTTTCACTGTAATCCATAGGTCAGAATATTTAAACTTTTTGTCTAAGTCTGACCTTGAGTGATAATGGCCTTTCCAGCTGTTACTTCCCTGGGTCGGGACAAAGATAAGCTGACAGGAAGCAAAACAGAAAAGATTCATGAAGGTAAGGTTGGACAGAAGGTTTTAACGGGCTCAACCATCTCTAGAATAAATGGCCCAAGAGATAGATTGCTCCTGTTTGAAAAAAGTCTCTTTTCTGCCAAAGGGGACAGACGCCCTCAGCCCTGGGGTCCCAGGGAGGTCATATCCATAGAGTTCGGCCTCCATCCTGTCTGTATAGATCTGCCAGTGAGGCACTGCTGTCGGGCCAAAAAGAGCTGGAGAAAAAATAATTCAGTGACCCAGGCTCTAGACAGGAGATCACAGGGCAGACTGTATAGCCCATATTGCTTACGATGTCTCTGTTCACAGCTCAGAATTAGGCATCTGTGACTGTGTGAGCTGACACTTCTGGAGAACTATTCAGAAAGACAATATTCAGAAAAACAATTCTTTCCCAACGAGTTGATAGCTACTGCTCCTCCATGGTTGATTTCCATGAAGTGTCCCAGTGGCTCTGACATCTTCTGGTTCTCTAAACCCAGAACAGAGAGCCTCTCTCTCTCTCTCTCTCTCTCCTCTCCTCTCTCTCTCTTGCTTGCTCGCTCACCCATGCCCCATTTTCTTCTCTCTCTCCCTGTACTTGGAACCCAAGTTTTCCTCCATGCTAAGTAAATACTCAGCCACTGAACTAGACCCCCAGCTTGAAGACTGGGATTGTAGAAAACATATGGACCAAAAAAGATGTCTTAGCAGTTAAGAGCACATACTGTCTTGCAGACGACCAGGGTTCAGTTCCCAGCACCCACATTAGATGGCTCACAGATGGTAACTCCAGCTTCAGGGAATTCAGTATTGTCTTCTGGACTCTCCTGGTACCTGTACTCACATACATAGACATACACCCAAGCACACATATGCACATAAATAAAAAATACATCTTTTTGTTTGTTGGTTTGTTTGTTTTCATTTTTCAAGACAAGATTTTTTTGTATAGTCCTGGCTATCCTGGAACTTGCTCTGTAGACCCGGCTAGCCTCAAACTCACAGAGATCTGTCTGCCTCTGCCTCCGAAGTGCTGGGATTAAAGGTATGCACACCACACGCACAACTTAAAGATACACCTTTAAAAAAGGGATTTTAAACACTTCTGTTGGGAGCAGCGTGAAGCTAGTAAACTTGCCTGATAGGGTGACTGGCCCTGCACACAGCAAGGACAACACCACACTCACTCTTCTTAAGTACATGTGGATTGAGGGCACTGTGAACACACACACACACACACACACACACACACACACACACACTCTGGAAGAGCAGTCAGTGCTCTTAAGGACTGAGCCATCTCTCCAGCCCCCCAAAAGTTAATTTTATAATTTTTAGTGAGACAAAGCTCTTAGATTGCCCAGCTAGCCTCAAACTTGGTGTGTAGCTGAGAATAATCGTGAGCTCCTCGGTGCTGAGATTTCAGGGACACACCACCACAGCAGGCTTTATGTGATGCCAGGGAAAGAGTCCAGGGCTCCATGCATACTCAGCGAACACGCTACTACAGGGGCTGCATCCTCAACCCCTTATTTATTTATTTATTTATTTATTTATTTAATGTATACGAGTACACTGTCACTGTCTTCAGACACACCAGAAGAGGGCATCAGATCTCATTAAAGATGGTTGTGAGTCACCATGTGGTTGCTGGGAATTGAACTCAGGACCTTTGGAAGAGCAGTCATTTTCTTTTTTAAAAAAATCTACATCTTTAACATTTATTTAAAAGACTTTCTGTTCTTTTACAATACTTATTGCTGAAGATGTCTCAGAATATTGACTGGTTTGGTTTTTGTTTTTGTTTTTTTTTTTTTTTTTTTTGGTTTTTTTTTGTTTGTTTGTTTTTTTGAGACAGGGTTTCTCTGTGTAGCCCTGGCTGTCCTGGAACTCACTCTGTAGACCAGGCTGGCTTCGAACTCAGAAATCCACCTGCCTCTGCCTCCCAAGTGCTGGGATTAAAGGCGTGCGCCACCACTGCCCGACTAGAATATTGACTGTTTAGGTGTCAACATACAAACATTGGACTAGAGGATGTCTCGGCTTCAAGGGGCTTTGGAATTCACTACAGGTGAGATTTGAAGTCTTCGGACTAGACCGCCTCCAAGATAGATGGCGTGAGTGTGGTTTGAGAGAGAGAAAGGCCTGGGAGGAAGAATTGATGAAGCTTCTTACAAAATATTATAGAAAAGTCGAATGAATGAATGAATGAGTGAATGAATGAATGAGTGGGATTAATAGACATGGAGTTGGAAACTTAGCCCAGTGGGAGAGGGCATACCTACCACTTGTGAGGTCCTAGGTTCAATCCTTGTACTGAAAACAAATCAGAGATTCACAAATATGAGCTGATACGGTGACGTGAATAGTTTCCTCCGTCAGACCTGAGGCTAAAGGAAGGTAGTTTGCTAAGCTGTGAAAAGAAGGCTTGTCTTCTCCAACATTCACTTCTTAGACAGAGCACTGATCCACGGGGACCAGGACTTGGCTGGTATGGCATGAGCTCAGTCAGAAGACGGAGGGACGAGACGCAAGGCCTGTCTAAACTGTGGGCACAGCAGAGTCTTTAGGAAGAGAAAGCTTGCGCTGAATTTTTAAGAGCACTTAAAAAAAAAAAAAACTATAACGTTGTGACTGTAATATAATATAAATGTATGTCACTTTGGAGGTGGTTATCACAATGTATGTGACACGGGGGTTAAAAGTTCACCGTACTTGTAAATATGACAAGGTATATGACAAGGGACATCTATGGTGGCAGTGCTAGCCAATTAATTTTGAATACTCTTATGCTGAAAGCTGCTTGAGTGAGCAAGGATGCTTTAGAAAAGACCAACAGTTTCTTGCGGAGAAGGGGTTATTTGTATTTTGAGACAGGGTCTTACTTACAAAACCTTGGCTGCCTCAGAGTTTGCTGTGTAGACCAGGCTAGCCTCAGGATCACAGAGATCTACTTGCCTCTGCCATCTGAATGCTAGGAGTAAAGATGCGTGCCACCATATCCGGTGACCAACGAGGGCTTCTAGAAGTGTGACTCGCTTTGCTGAGCAGGCTCATTACCATCCTGACACGATTGTTTGGCTCATGGCCCCTCACCACGCTGCTTGGCTAGCAAAAGCCACACATTTAAGCAAAGACTTTTCTCTAGCAAGCTCTCTTTGGACCTGTCCTTCTCCTAGATCCTACCTTTGAACACAGAGTGCAAACCACGTTCCTCTAGGCTGCCTGTAGTTTTGCACTTTACCCAAGAGTAAAATTATCCATCCCTAGAGAGCAAAACCACACTAGCTATGTCAGACTCTTTCCTTAATATCTCTAAGCAGATACATTTTTGGTTTTGCTTTTTGAGACAGTGTTTCTCTGTGAAGCCCTGGCTGTCAGGGATCAGGCTGTACTTGAACTTAAGAGATTCACCTGCCTCTGCCTCCCGAGTGCTGGGACTAAAGGTGGTCACCACCTCCACCCAGCATGAGATGATAATTCTTTTTTTTTTTTTAAAGATTTATTTATTTATTTATTTATTATCTATGAGTACACTGTAGCTCTTTTCAGACACACCAGAAGAGGGCATCAGATCTCATTACAGATAGTTGTGAGCCACCATGTGGTTGCTGGGACTTGAACTCAGGACCTCTAGAAGAGCAGTCAGGGCTCTTAACCACTGAGCCAACTCTCCAGCCCGAGATGATAATTCTTAAAAGCGTGTCTTTTGTTCTGCAGCCTTGCTGGAGCTTACTGTTGTTTAGGCAAAAATGATCTCCGAAGGTGGGGACAGCAACTGACTCCAGCTTACAGTTCATTGAGGAGAGCTTTTGAGACCTATGCACGGTTCTCAGAGTGGGACAGAAAAGTTTATGTGTGCATCCCAGCTGATCATAGAGATTTTTTTTTTTTTTTCTCGAGACAGGGTTTCTCTGTGTAGCCCTGGCTGTCCTGGAACTCACTCTGTAGACCAGGCTGGCCTCGAACTCAGAAATCCACCTGCCTCTGCCTCCCGAGTGCTGGGATTAAAGCATGCGCCACCACTGCCCGGCTGATCATAGAGAATTTAAGGTTAGAAGTAGTAGAGGTCTGAGGATGGACCTTAAGGGTAGACTGCTTGCCTAGCACCTGCACAGGTCTCTCTGGGTTCCACATCCCCCCTCCCCCATGATCATCATAATCCCCATCTCAGACATCAGCCTGTCACCTCCCTTTTATTCACATGAACAAGGAAACCAGGCTTTGACCTTTTGCTGAGGGCCAGAAAGCTCTCTCAGCAGGTAAAGACACTTGTCTCACCCCTTGAGTTCAAATTCAATTTCACAAAGTTAAAGAGAGTGCCTATTCCCATAAAGAGCCTCTGCCTGCCAAGTGTACGCTGCGGCATGCACACACATACACACACATGTGCACACACAACAAAAATGAATCCATCTGCTGAGTGACCTCTAAACAGGCTTCAAAGATCCAAACTTTTGAGTTTCATCTTCAAAGTACAGCAGATCTCACCTCACCACTACTCTCTGGGTTGATTTTTTAAACACCAGTTTTACTTACTATTCACTGTGCAGACAAGATGAGTATTAAATTTGGTTTTGTCTTGACCATTCAGTACCTGGGAATAGGTGCTCTCTTTAACTATGCAAAATTGAGTTTGAACTCTGGGTGAGGCGAGTGTCTTTACCTGCTGAGATAGCTTTCTCCCTCAACAGATAACGCAAAGGGACAAAGCCTGATTCTCAGATCTCCACCACTTCTCACCTTAAATTCTAGTTTGTCTGATATTGGTAGCACTGCCTTAGATTTCCTTTCTCCTCTCTTTTTAGAAAGTCTTTAATGAAAAGTTCAACCTTGTCTACTGAAAATTTTGTTTGGGGGACACTGGAGAGATGGCTCAGCGGTTAAGAGCACTGACTGCTCTTGCAGGGGTCCTGAGTTCAATTCCCAGCAACCACATGGTGGCTCATGACCATCTGTAATGGGATCTGATGCCCTCTTCTGGTGTGTCTGAAGACAGTGATAGTCTACTCATACAAAATAAAAATAAATAAATCTTAAAAAAGAGAAAATTTTGCTTTAAAATTAATATGAATTTCATATCGTTTTGATTGCTATATGTTTAAATAGCACTAGGCTCTTTTTTTGACTTATTTTTATTTTATGTACATTGGTGTTTTGCCTCCATGTGTGTCTGTGTGAAGGTGTCAGAACCCCTGGAGCTGGAGTTACAGGCAGTTGTGAGCTGCCATGTGGGTGCTGGGAATTGAACCCTTGTCCTCTAGGAAGATTAGCCAGTGCTCTTAAGCAATGAGCCAAATCTCCAGCCCTATAATTAGGCTCTTGGTCTTGTTTTCTAGGCGGGTTCTGGATGTTTGGAGGGATTGGCCAAATTTCCTGCCAGAATAGAAAGGCAAGAGAAAGCAGAGTCAATAATGACTCCATGATGCTTCCTGTGAGCACACAGTAACACCATGTGGGAGAGTGGGTCTGGGGGAAGACTATATGTAGTGACCCCTCCCCCCCCTTTTTTTCTCTTGACTCTGTGTTCTTTCATTAAACTCCAAGGTAGCTAAGAAAAGAAGCCTGGGAATTCAAATCCCCTAACGTAAAGACCCAATTTAAACTGAGCAAATAAGGCCAGACTGAGTCAATCAAGAGGCTCTTGAATTCACTCATCTTGTGCTCAAAACTTCAGCCGTCCCTCCACATGGGCGAGCTAGTCCTCCTGAAGTGTATAAGGATCAGTGTTTCCACTTCTAACCTTTTTGTATACTTATAAAAAAGACGACTTTGCGTCAGATGTGGCATATGCCCGGAAGCCCAACAACTCAGGAAACCGGAGAACGATTGTAAGGTCGCTAGCCTGGGGATCTTGGCTAGACCCTGTTTCAAAACAAAAAAACACAAAAAGGGGGGACTAGGGACATGACTTAAGGGCAAAGAAAGCACTGGCACCCCTTCTCACTCCCCTCCCCCAACAAACTTCTGTAAAATATGGAATCAGGGATTGTGACTTGTTTTGACTCACGGACTCCTTGGGTAGGAAAATCATTATAGAGCAGGGTTTGGAAACTCAGACAGCTGTGCACATTTGCAGCAGGGGAAGGCCAGGGTTGGGTAGGGCTGAAGGGTGTGATGACTTTGGAGAACTCATGCTGGCGGCCCTGTAGGGCTTCTCCAGAGCCACAAAGGCCAGTGGCAGGGAAGGAGTGGGGCTCACGGAGGCCTTGGCCAGTTTCAGTGTAGGCAGCAGAGGAAGCCCTGAGTGTGTGGACCCAGAGTGTATGAACCCAGAGTGTATGAACCCTGAGTGTTTGAACCCTGAGTGTATGAACCCTGAGAGAGATCCAGAGTGAACTCTGTTGTTGACTTGGCCATAGCAAACTAAAGACTCTAAGGCTCAGATCCAAGTCCTTTCCGGCGTGGCCCAGGCTCAAGGGAATGCAAACCTTTTCTCAGAGTCCATGAATGTTCATGAGTGATTGACCGGTGTGTGTAAAGACCAGCAGCAACCATGGCTTCCTCCTCCTGGATGTTTATGGCCTGAGACTGCACACCTAGAGAGACCCTGCCTCTTGTTCCATATGTAACAAACACACAGGTTCTGGGTTGCACAGGTTCAGAAAACTCCCACCGGATTCTGGCTTTACTGTATGTGAGTCTGGCCTTTCTCCAGTCCCTTGCCCATAAAGGACCCAAGCTGCTGGGGTCGCAGCATTCCAGGACACTATCACACCACTAGTGATGAGTCTCAGGCCTGCCATTCCTGATGTTGTACCAGCGCTGGTTGTCTGCCTCATGATGTTCTTTATGAATTCAAAGAATGGCTCTGTGTATAGCTGAAGAGTTCTCTATTCTGTCACCTTGTGATAAAGCAGGACTGCAGGAAGCCCATCCCTTAAAGTTCCTCGCCCACGCCTGCAGATGTGTGGTGTGTGGATTCTCAAAGAACATGGGCCTTGTGCATGAAGACAGGTCCCAAGGCACCATGGGAGGTAAGGAGCAGATGGAGACAGGATTGCACAGATTGTACTGTTACCAACAAAAGTATCGTCAAAACCAGTGGATCTCTGTGAATCTCGTTAGAAGAAGGGGCCTCTGTATTAGTCAGGATGAAAGTGATTTTTGTCAAAGTCAGAGTACACCCAGCTTATCTGGAGTCAACATCAAAGAAGGCACGTGCATTCCCAGCGCTGACTGAACTGGGGTCTGCTCTTAAAGATCCACATTCCAGTCTGATGACTGCCTGTGCACAGAACCCTTGGAGACATGGAGTGGGAGGGGCAGACTAGGATTACTTGGTGACAGTCTGGGAAGGTGCGACTCAAGATGGCTTTGGTCAGGCTAGGCAGGAACTTAGTCTCCTCATGCGGCTCTGTCCCCTACATTGTTACAGGAGTCTAGAGTTCTATTACTGTAGGCTTCCCCTAACCTTGTGCTTCTTAATCTCCCTAACCCTGTGACCCTTAACCCAGTGCCGATGTTGTGGCAATCCCTAACTCTAACATTATTTTCATTGCTACTTCATAACTGTAATTTTGCTACTGTTATAAATTGTAACGTAAATGTCTGATATGCAGAGAGAACTGGTAGGCTGACCAACTCAGTGACCGCCCAGGTCCAGATCGAAGGCTTTGAGATGGCCCATCTGAACATCTACCTGATCTACGAACTGCTGGAGCTCAGGAAGGGGCTGGCCCCAAAGACCTCCACGTCACAGGTCAACAACAGGATATCCGAGAGGAGTCCCAGTGAAGATCCACTATTGGTAGTGAAGCAGAAGCCAGAGGCCTGGGAACAGACCAATGACTCACTGGAATGAACAAGATGTGTGGACAGAAGGGGGGTACAGTGTGACACACCATGACACTGCAGCTTCCACTGTGAGATTTTATTTTTCCTTTTGGGGAGAGGTTGGTTGCAAGGGCAGAGGTTAGATGTGGAGGGATGGGGGGATGAGCAGGATTGGGATGCATGGTGTGAAATTCACAAAGAACCAAGCAAAAACTAAAAAAATTTTATGTAAAAAATTTAAAAATTACTAAAACAAAACAAAGAGAACCAAACACAACACCCAGATGCTCAGGGATGCACCGAAAGCTGCAAGTGAGAACTACAGGCAACCTCACCCAGTAGGGCTCTCCTTCCTAACCCAGAACAGGCAGCCTGCAGCCTGGTGGCTGGATGCTGCTTCGGCGGCCACACGCCTGCCCACGGTCTTTTCACGGCTCTGTGATTCTAGACATCCACAGCTGGCCTGGGTGTTTAAGAGTTGGAACGAGGCCCAACCAGCCACCAATGTCCCTTGGATCAAAAGATTCAAGGGTCTTCAACTTTGCTCTCGTTCCACAGAAGAGATGATACAGGACCAGCCCTGACTACAAGTCAATAAAGGAGAGACTGGCTCACTAAAACCTTTGGAGTAGAAGTCAGCAAATATGAATGTTTTGGATAAAAATCAGTGTTTATCTTTTTTTCCCTCCCTCTCACATTTTGTTATATATTCTGAGGGCTGGAGATGGCTCAGCAGTTAAGAGTCCTTGCTGCTCTTGAAGAGGACCAGGTTCTTCCCCCAGTATCCACATGGTGGCTCACAATCGTCTGTAACTCTAGTTCCAGGGTGTACAGTGCCCTCTTCTGGCCTCTTCGGGAACCAGCCGTGCTTGTGGTACAGATGTGCAAGCAAAACACTATCTGCATGAACGTTTATGTTTTGATTCTTAACAACTATGGCCAATGAGTCTCTCCACAATCCTCTAAGATACAGGCTGGGAGGGTTGGCCTTGCTTTTCAGCTCCAGCCAGAGACAGATCTGGAGGCCCACCAATGCCATAGGGAGTCCTAGTAGATCTTGGATTGATTCTGTGATAAGACCCACCCACTCCTGTCCAGCAAGGAACGTAGGCCTGATTTCTAACTGAAGAAACAGGAAACTGAAAAAGCACACTTGGTACAGACAATTAGGTTGGAAAAGGAAAACCTTAAAAGTTAAACATTTAGCTGGGTGTTGTGCCTCATGCCTGTAAGCTAGGCGCTCTGGAGGTAAGGGCAAGACTGTATCAATCTCAGTTACATATGAAGGCCAGCCTGGCTGCAGGAGGCCTGTCTCAAAACAAGCCAATTTATTGCGCTTTGAGTGACCAAGGTTGTTCTGAAATGAATTTATTTATTTATTTGGTTTTTCAAGACAGGGTTTCTCTGTGTAGCCCTGGCTGTCCTGGAACTCACTCTGTAGACCAGGCTGGCCTCGAACTCATAAATCCGCCTGCCTCTGCCTCCCAAGTGCTGGGATTAAAGGCGTGCGCCACCACTGCTCGGCCTGAAATAAATTTTAAGGCATTAGTGATTTTAACACAGCAAGTCTTAAGAGGTATTTTATAGAATGAAGCACAGGAAAGGCCACATCCAAAAAATGGTTTCTTTATACTGTTATTACTATTGAAATAGCACAGCACGCGCACACACACACACCCCATCCTGATGATAATGGGCATGCCCAAGGCTGCAGATAACTAACCTAACCCTCAACAAATAGGCTTCTTCCCTTTCCAACCCAGAACAGGCAGCCTGCAAGCAAGCACCAGGTAGCAGCATTCTCACAAGGCAGCCCTGAGTAGGTCTAGAATCCTGTATATAAATTAGAAGGGCTTTCAATTCAAAGATCCACATTCCTCTGCCTCTGAGTGCTGTGCACAGCCACACCTGACTCCTTCACAATATCTTAAGACTTTCTGTTTTCCTTGGGCACGTATGAATGTACTTACAACTGCATGTAGAATTAGAGGAAGCCAGTAGGTGTCCTGTCATGCTGCCTTGTTCCTGAGAGACCTCTCACGGAAACCAGAGCTAGACTGGACCCATCAAGCCCTGGGGATTCTTTTCTCTCTCCTTCCCACACAGTAATGGGTTTAAGGCACTTAGCTTCTATTTCTAAAATGTTATGTATATGGCCAGGCTGGATGGCACATGCCTTTAAGGGGGTAGAGATCTCTGAGTTCAAGGCTAGACTGATCTACATGGCTCGTTTTGCTTGCATGTCTGTCTGTATGCCACTTGCATAACTAGTTCTCAGGAGCCAGGAAAGGACATCCATCTCCTAGAACTGGAGTTACAGATGCTTATGAGCTGTCATGGGGCACTGGGAATCAAAGCAGGTTCTCAGGAAAAGCAGCCAGGGCTCGAACCCACTGAGCCATCTCTTCAGTCCCCCAAGCCTGTTTTTTGTTTTTTCCCCTTTTAGTGTAGGTGCTAGTAACTCAAACTCAAGTTCTCCTGCGTGGGCAGCAAGTATTTTAACCACGGAACCATCTATGACACACTAGTTGACAAGGGCCTTGGGATTTGGCTGCATTAGAGCTGTGGATTCGGAAGCACAACAGACCAGCACTTCCACACATGCAGATGCCCACTTTCTTCGTGGGCTCTAGTATGCAAGAGAAGTGAGAACAAGGGGTCCTTATCGATTTTAGCAAGCGCTGAAGTTTAGTCATTTGACATAGGATAAAAACTACATCCAGTTCCACTGGCAACAAAAAGACAGTACTGCCTAGTGTCTGTCATTGTGCCTGCTCCAGGGCATCTGGTGCGTTTTCCTCAGTTTTCTTTTCAACTAGATGATAGTCTTCAGGGTGCAAAAATTGCTTATCAGCCTGTACGGTTCTAATAGTACAGAGTTTATTCATGTATAGACACACCTTGACTCATCTTGCCCCCAGTCTGTCCCTCATGCCTATTAACATCAACCATTTATTATACCCCACACCTACCTATTCAAACCACCCCTGTCCCCAGGGTTTATCTACAGCTAAGGTTTGTACCCAGCACAAACCAACTCAGTTGTTCCTAATGTACAGAAACCTGAAGATCTCTGTGCTGGAATACTTTTCATTAATTTAAACATACATAGAAAATGTTTCTTGAGCAATACCACAAGTCCATAATGGTAAAGACGGCATGCTCTGCAGTTCTTGGCATAATAACACAACTCTGTGAATTGAGGACAATATTTAAAACAAAAACCATGAAAGCACATGGACTGATAAACAGACAATGCCATTCTCCAAAATACACATTTTAATGAGGTTTTGTACTTTAAATGGGCCAGGAAAAAAAAATCCTAAACCAGGCACATCTCCTTTCCCCTTAATAGAATCTCGATATGTAATTCAGGCTGCCCTGGAAGTCTGTGTGGTCTAAATGGCCAAGGAACTTTCAGCCCCGATCCAGCTGCCCAAATCCTGGGATCTAGGAGTGTGTCTCCTCCACCAGTCTGTCTCCTGATTACTTGAAAAGGTTTTGTTTTGGCAGTGCTGGGGATAACAACCCAGGCTTTATTTGGTTAAAAAAACCTAAAAACTACCACTACCAACAACAAAAACCCTAATATATTAAAAGTTACCTCTCTCTGTGGAAAAAAAAAAAAAGAAAATTTAAGATAAAATTTATTATCACAAGACATGGCTCTTTGTCTTAAGCTGTTTTCTCACAGAAAGTGTATGTTTAGAAAAGGTTATTATTTCAAGAGATCTGACTCTTCTGAGGTCATCAATGGCTGCTTTTAATGGCAAAATGTCAAGATACTTGAAGGCAGACACATACTTTTGCAATTAAATACCCAGCACTCTATTTGCTGGAGACCCATGTATTCTGTTTGCATCTCAATTAAAAACATCTCTCAGTTCCTCTGAAACCTCACACAACTAGATAAATATTAGCTAGTTCTCTACTTCTCTTTCCTATTTTCACTAAGTTTCCGCTTAGAATTTGGATAGCTTTTGCTCTAATTTGCCACGTAAAAATGCAAGGCATAATTCAGTCCAGTTTCCAATACCACACAATGCTCCTACAACTGCTTCAGTCTGTGGAAGGCAGGGAACACTGGGAGGGAGGTCATATTAGAAGTCACTAAGATGAAATGATTAAGCAAGCTGGGAAAACAGTTACCAGGACAAAACAAACCTACCTGTGAGTGCTAGGCCGCAGGTGCTCTGTACTGGACTAGACCCGCTGGCCCTGTAAGACTTTTCTTTGAGCCATTTAGTCATGGGTTTTTGTTTAACTCCATATATAGTATCTAGAACTCACAGAAAGCCCAAAGGCATGAGAAGACCAATGAGACTGTTATTCCCACTGACACTGTTACAACTCCAGACACTCCCTCTAGCATAGGCAGAGCACGTGCTAGTGAGCTGGCTTTGGGCTCAAGCAGTCCTGCCCTGTCTAACAGGGAAGAACATCTTAGATTGATTTTTCACTGAAAAAGTGACACTTTCAGAGCTGTAATTTGTTTCACGATCATGTCTATGACGGCTTGCTTTCTATAAATATTTCAGTTCTACAATGAAATAACAAAGAAGCTAAAGGCTAGGCGGAGTGCTAGAGTTAAAAGCTAGTTTGGTCTATGTAGAAAATCCCAGACCAGTCAGGGCTACACAGTGAGATCCAGTCTCAAAACAACTATGACCACCATCCTGTCTGCATAACGAGGGACTTCCCGATGGGAAGGCATGGGTGAGCCGGCAGCGTCTGGCGTGCCTTTCCCTGGGAGAACATGGACACCGACAGCCACAGCACAGCTGCAGCACCAGAGTGCTCTGTCATTCCAACGGAACCAAACTCTCCTGTACTTTAGCTGGCAGAAGGAAACCATCTTATATGCAGTTTTCTTTGACAGCTAGGGTCTCATGTGGGTGAGGCAAACACTCTACCACCGAGTGCCAGCTCCGGGTTCATAAAGCCTTTGAAAAGAAGCAGACCATTTTGGTTTTTAAAAAAATTAAATCAATAAAAGGTACTAAAAACTGTCATCATCTGTGAAGACAATACTTCTTGGACGTCACCGACTGAATTCCGCAGGCAGCTTTTCCACGCACGCATTTGCCATTTCTCATCTTTGGGGTGCCATTTTCTCTTCTCTGCCAAAGCTCAGGGCCGTTGGACCAGCTTACTCTTACTGCCTTCCTGCTCGCTGAGTTTAAAGTGAGTGTAGGTGATGATACCGAAGAGCGTGCATAAGATGCCAAGTCCTTGGTTTACCGACAGTGGATCCCTAAATAAAATGTAGCCCCCGCAGAGGGTGATGCAGAACTTGAAGTGTCCAAACATGTTGTAGCTGAGTGTTCGGTAAGGAGACAAAGGAGCAATGAGCTAGGGTCACACAGGCACACGTGACAGTGCACATTCGTAAACAGCTACCCGTGGCTGGGAAGAACCTCATACAACACAGACTCAACACTGCCATGTTTGAAACCAAACTCAGGTCCTCTGTAGGAGCAGGGTGCACTCTTGACTGCTGAGCCCTCTCTCTAGCCCAACACTGTACGTTTCTTTCCTGTTGGACCTAAGCTACCTACCTACATACATACATACACTCCAAAATGGTAAGAGACTGCCTTGGGCATTCCTGGTGACTTCTGCAAAGTCACAGGGGGAGAAAGGTGTGAAGAGTAAGGTACAGAGGAGACACTGTGCATAGGGGTTTATGGTTTTACCATGACATGGCATTCCTAATAAACTGTCACTGGCAATGAGCTGAGATATGCCAGGTGCCAGGGAGCTGATGTGATAAAAACTTCCAGCATGCCTAAGATCAATCGGGCAAAGGAGAGAGGAGCCAGAGAGGGAGCACCACCAGCACCAGCCGCTCTGTTAGATGCTCTTCCATGAGCACCCCACCTCCCTCCACTGCTTCCCAGCCTCCCTGTTTCTCAACTGTGTCCAAGGCTCAGACCCGTTAGTAAGTTTAAAAACACGGATTTTATGTGGCTGTGAATGGGTGTGTATATGCGCATGCGCATGCAAAAGCACAAGTACGGAGGTCAGAGGACAACTTACGGACCCACCGTGTGGGCCGAGGACAACTTATGGACCCGCTGTGTGGGCCGAGGACAACTTATGGACCCGCCGAGTGGGCCGAGGACAACTTATGGACCCGCCGAGTGGGCCCCAGGGACTGAACTCAGGTCAGGCTTGGTGAAAGGTGCACCTGCTGAGTCATCTTACCAGAGCAACTGCAATAGACAAATGACGGGGTTCAAGTGCGGGAATCCAAACAAAGGCGAACTTATTTAACTCCAAAGTTCAGGCAGTGATCTAATATACAGTTAGCAAGTCATTACTGGGCTAAAGTGTTTTCCCAAGTCATCGTTCATATCAAAAAATAAAAAATCAAACTACACCCCCCCCAGAAATGATTCTTGCTGTATGTTACATATAGTCATTTTTATATCTAAACTAATACTGCTTTACTCTTCAGATGTATGCTACAAACCTATGCGTTCTCTCTAGCAACAACCTAGAAGCAGCTACCACTCTATACGTCAAGACTCTCTGCTTCTGCCTATTAAAGGTAAGATGATTTTGCGGTCTACCTTATACACTTGATGTGGATCAAGAAGTAATACCTGCGAAGATTCTAGAATGCAGTAGGCACCATTATGTTAACCATAAGCTATAGACTACAATAAGCACCCATGCACAGCAGGACCGCCCAGCACTGTTGCAGTGATGGGGACAATGAGCTGACTGAACCTAACTTAGGTCCCTGAGTTCATAAGCGACCTCAGTGGATCCACAAGAGCTCCCATAACATACCAAGGCTCATGAGAACCCGGGCGGAGGCCTGGCTCTAGGATCTCTATGCACAGGCTCTTTACTTGGTTTCTGGGCATGGTGATGCAGGCTTGTGAACCCAGCTCTTAGGAGGCTGAAGCAGGAGGACTGGAGTTCAAGTCATCCTCAGCTACACAGTAAATGAGACCAGTCTGGGCCACAGGAGCATCCCAGGAAACAAAAAAGCACCAGAGAGACCCACTCAGCAGCAGCCCTCTAGACAGCACCCAGAGCACCTGCTTACTGTCTGTCTTTCCTTCCTTCCTTCCTTCCTTCCTTCCTTCCTTCCTTCCTTTCTTTCTTTCCATGTTTTGATGCAGTAGAGTTGATATCTGAGATCCAGAGGGTGTGCCCAGGGCTGGTTAACACCACAGTAAGATACTCCTTATCTCAATTATCTGCCCAAAAAAGGGCAAACTGCAGAGGGGAAGGTCGCTTAGCCCCAAAGACAAGCAGTTGGGATAGGAGTGTGGCTTTTTGCATAATAGAGGGCTGGCTGCACGGAGCTGGGGCAGAAGGACGGAGGCAGGTGGACACAGGTGGACTGACAGACTGACTCAGAAGGAACACAGAAAGGAGATAGGACAGAGCTGGGAAGCAGGCAGCAATGCTCTTCAGTGGCTCTTATTAGGAACTGAAACAGCAGAAGCTCCAGTTCTCCCTTCTCCAGTCAGGCGTTGCCACACCCGGAAGTGCTCCTGTCAAAACTGTCAGTGGCCTTACCACACTAGGTCTTTAAGAGCTAACTAACTGCCAAGCTTCCTCAAACCTGAACATCTTGCAGCACCTGACACGGTGGTCACTTCTCACCGCTTTCCTCTCTATGAACTCTGAAGGTGCAGTGCCCCAGGGATCAGTCTTTTTCCTGACTTGTTTGTGGTAACCTCACTCACCACTCACTTGTCACGGGGCTCCAGTGACCCAGGACCACCTGTACCCGAACTGTGCAACCTCAACTCTACCTGCATGTCAGGCCTCCTGCAAACTGGCCTATCTTCCTAGACAGCCTGTGCAATACATATGGGACCCGAGTTTATTGCTTCACATTCACTGTTCAGTAAACCTGCTGGTGCTACTTGGAAATGTGTCCGGAAGTCCAGAGACCAGTCCTCACCATTCATTCCCTCTGGGGCACTTAGAGACACTCATTTTTACACCCCCCCACTCCCCACCCCCCCCCGTGTGTGTGTGTGTGTGTGTGTGTGTGTGTGTGTGTGTGTAGGCCAGAGAAGGTCATCACATCCCCTAGAGCTAGAGCTGGACTTACAAGAATTGTGAACAGCCTATCCTGGGTGCTGAGAACCAAACTCAGATCCTCTGGATGAACAGTGAGCTCCTAACTGTTGGGACACTCTGTAACCCCAAAAACTGGCATTATAAATTCAAAACTGCAGTGGCTCTCTGATGGCTTCCGTTCTTTCCACCTCTTCTAGTCCAGTTTTCTCACATGAGCCAAGTCTGCAGACATTTTTGACGGTATCCATCACAAAATATGTTTTGAGTCCTGGATTTCTGAAATAAATTATGATCATTGTTACTTATTGATTATTTGGCAAATAGGCTATTTGTACTTTTGACTCTCAGTATTTACTCATTTATCTATATGAACCAACACAGGTTTTCTTCTCCGGTTTTTATAAATGAGATCTCAGTCTACAGTCCAGGCTTCAAACACATGGAGGGTGTGAAATTATCTTTCCTTACATAAGCTGACCACACCGACTCAAACCTAAGCCTTCACTCCTCTACGCATTCAATAAATATCACTTGGACCCACTATCAGTAAGTCATGGTGCTAAGTCAGGTTTTATAAGAGAAAAGGTCACTACTATCCAAGAAAATTCAAAAGTATTCCTTTACAGAAAGCAAATTCATTTTCTCAGTTAATAGATTCTGTAGACACTGGAAAGACATTCTTAAAAAATTAAAACAGGTCTGGAGTGATCAATGTCTCAGCAGTTAAGACCACCAGCCGCTCTTCCAAAGGACCCTGGTTAGATTCCCAGTACCCACGTGGCAGCTCACAGTCCTCTGTAAGCTCAGTTCCAAGGAATCTGACTGTTTCTCTGGCCTCCAAAGTCATCAGGCATGCATGTGTGCACAGACATGCATGCAGAAATACACCCATGTTTTTAATGAAATATAACAATAAAAAAGTTAAAATAACCAGCCTTCTTAACAAAGGCCATGTAATAGTGTTACAGCACAGACGAGAAATGAAGACAATATATAAATCAAAAGTACTTAGAAAGGATACGTGACTGGTGACGTGTTCCCAATGATCCAGTAAATCGATAAGTTCACCATAAAAGCGATTATTCCAGACAGCAGTACCATAAGCTACAAATAAACCAAGAGAATCATTGTAAATTGAACAAATATGTCTCATTAGGAGTTTCTAAAAATGCAAACTTCAACCACTAAAAACATGACACATGCTGATACACACACACACACACACACACACACACACACACACGGATCACTGCAAGCTTGAGGCTAGTGTGGCACACAGAGTTCAAGG
This sequence comes from Rhynchomys soricoides, assembly GCA_019843965.1. Taxonomy (NCBI): domain Eukaryota; kingdom Metazoa; phylum Chordata; class Mammalia; order Rodentia; family Muridae; genus Rhynchomys; species Rhynchomys soricoides. Next base: position 571,222 of record JADRCH010000104.1, read on the forward strand.
CCAGTCAGAGATGTACAGTAAGAGCATGTCTCAAAACACAAACAAACAAACAAACGAACACTCTACCAAAAGAATGAGTTTAGAAAATCAACTTGGAGCTGGGCGGCAGTGGTGCATAACCTTTAATCCCAGCATTTAGGAGGCAGAGGCAGTTGGATCTTTGAGTTCGAGGCCAGCCTGGTCTACAGAGTGAGTTCCAGGGCAGCCAGGGCTACACAGAAAAAGTCTGTCTAAACAAACAAACAAAAAGGGTATTGTCTAACAAGCAGTGGGAAACTCTGCAGTGGTGATCTGGCTTTAAGGTGGTGGTGTTGGGTGCACATTCGTAATCCCAGCTTGTGGGAAGTACAGGCAGAAGGATGGAGGCAGCTTTGGCCACAGACTGAGTTTGAAGCCAGCCTGGCTATATGACATGCCATCTATAACAACAAAAACCTCAAACCAAAATAATGAACCCAAGGGCTAGGAGATAGGTAAGCAAAAGCGCTTCCTGCTCTTCCACAGGACCCAAGCTCACTTCCTAGCCCTCAGGGTGGCTTACAGCCATCCTGCAACTCCAACTGCAGGGGATCCAAAACCCCTGGCCTTCAAAGACACAGAAACAGACAGACTGGAAAAAAAAAATCTTTAAAAAAGCAAGCGAAGAATCCAATGAAAGACAGAGTTTTCAGTGTGAATTTCTAGGTCCTTTCTTTTTCTTATTCCCTTAAGGAAGAAATGCTTTCTTTTTAAATTTTATCCTTTCTGTCTTCCAGATAGAGTCTCCCCTCTATTGCCCAAGCTGGCTTCAACTTCTTGGACCCATGGACTCCTCTGGCCTCAGCTTCTGAAGAGCTGAGATACAGGCACACATCACTGAGCTCAGCAGTAATGTGTTCCCATTAAAAGCAACACATGAACATTATAGAAAAGTTAGAAAACACAGGTAAGCACACAGCCCATGGAACTGCTACAGTCCCAACCACTTGCCACATCTGCTAACACTTGGGTGCGAATACTTTCAAATTTCTGATGAATTGTTCATTTTCACTCTTACTTAAACCAAAAATATTTATCAGATAACTACGATATCAAGCCAGGCTTTGTGAGGAACATGGTGTGTACGAAGCTCCCTCCCAGGTGTCCCGTTCTCGGCAAGCCCCTTCATTTTCCCCGTGCCTCAGTTCCTCGTGTGAAAATAACCCTTGCCCTGCCTTCCTTACGGAGCAACCATGGAGACTAAATGTGAGAACAGACTTGAGATTGTGCTCCCAAGTCCACAAACCACACTGGGAAAGGAGTGATTTGGGCACCCTCTCAGACATCAGGACAATTAGAACTTACCAAAGCAGAAACTGACCAGGGACCAAATATTCCTCCCTCTGCAAACACCGGCTCAAAGAAGGGCACAGCCACCAGCAGCATGGCTGAGGACATGGGAGCCTGGTAGTACAGCAGCTGCATGGAGTTCACTTGTAGCTCATGCTGCTTGGCTCCGACCCACTGACAACCAGGAGAGAAACCAAGTCAGGTACAAAGAGAAGCATTCTTTGGTCAAAGCAACACAGGGTCGGGGTAGGGGAAGTGGACAAACCTCATGAGTCTACAAAATCTCAAAGGATGGGGAGACATGAGGGACCTTGAGTACCTGGGATAAAGGAGCTCTAAGAACCTGGTATGTGCTCATCTACTGACATCTCAATGCCTTAGGAGAACAGTAGGTACCCCCCACCCCACTCTCCTGAGTCTACTAAATAGCAGGAAGTAAATGCACAGGAACCCCTTGTGTGCGTCAGGGACAGTGGGGAAACAAGGAGGGAATGGAAATTTCCGTGAATGGAAATTTCTGTGAGAAGTGGACTCTCAGTGTGAGGATTTAAAGGTATGTGGACTTCGGAGCCACTTTAAAACCCAGTCAATGGCAGAAGACATTTTTCCTCTCCAGAGAACTTGTCTGTGGGTTTGGATTATCCATAAATACGCCTAGGCACAATGGAGTAACTGAAAACCCTAAAATATCGTCTCATTCAGTAAAAACCTCAAAACTGTATATCCCATGTCCTTAAACATACTTCACAGATATGACTAACGAGAGGCTCTGCAGAGTATTCAGCCGACAGCTCAGGCCTGGCAGGAACAGCCTGGCTTTTGAACAAGCTCTATAGAGCCCTGCTTCCTAAATTAGGGTACTCTGTAATGTAAGGCGAGTCTACAGGGATTCACTGAGACCTAAACGCAGAACCAGGAAATGTGAACCACACTCCTGCCAGCTTTCACTAGGAGCCTTCGGAGACTATGAAAGACAAAGAGCTGATTCTCTGTGGCCTGCTTATAGGAGTACGGCTGTGAGCAAAACCAGGAAAGCCTCAGACAGTGCCGCTCACCTTCCTGCCCGTGCTAGCCTCCCTGACTGCCATACAACTACTAGGGATGGCTGTCTCAGCGCCGCTCTGGCCGCCATCCCTCCCACACTCTATTTAAGCCCACCCACCACCTCCCAAGCGGCCCCTCAAGGCACCATCTGACTGACATCTTTTCCATCTGCAGTCACAGACAGCTCTGATCTCGCTCCTTGAGAGAGGTCCTGGGGGTAACTCGGGGCCTTGCGCATGCTGGGCAAGCACCCCAGCACTGACCTCCACCCGGTCTCTCACTTCTCAGCCGACACAGCTTCCTGCTTAGTCTGCAGGACCACGCTTCAGATTAAGATCCTTTTGTCTATAAATGAGCTCCCCTTGTGCTGCCTCCATGTGTACTGCTGTCCTCCCCCCTAGGGACCTAGCTCCTTAACTCTGCTGGCTCCCAGGCAGTCGGGTCCTACTAACTCCTCCTCCCAAAGGCCTCGCGGTCATACGCCCACACCCCTGCCCTGGTTCTTGACCTTTCTTCTCTTCTGTACCCTCCATCTCCGTAAGATTTTCCTTAAATACAAATTATGATAAAGCCTCTTCTCAATCTAAATGCTCTCTTTTGCTGGTGTCTGTAGAATAAAGACACTCCCTCCCTGCGAGCGACAGCAGGACTTCACCTTCTGGCTTATCAGCTACTCGTCTGGCTTATCAGCTACTCGGCATCACCTTTTCTCATAACACACCTACAGTCTAGCTTCACTAAACATCAAGTGCTCCCCAAGTGCTCCACGATTTCAAACATATTAAAGGACAGGCCTCAAGACCCCACTGCTGAGCAAACTTCCGTGCCTCCGACTTAAATTAACTTCCCTTCTAGTCTAGCCTCGTCACTCCAAGTGCAGAACTGCGATTTCTTCCTCTGTGCTCCTCAGGAGTCTCCTCAAATTGGATGGATACAACCCAGGCTAGGTATGAATGTGGGAGTGTGCACATGTGTCTTGAAGGGTAGAGTTACAGCTGCTTTTCCTCATTGTGTCCTCATGGGTGAGCATAAAGGAAGTCTTGCCAAACAAATAAACCTGACATCTTTTTCCAGCCAAGAGCTAAAGATTCCCCTCTCACCTTCTCTTACTGTTCCCAGCAGCAGAAAACAAAACAAAATAAAACAAAACACCTTAGAAACCCAGTCAGGATATAAGAGGCAGATACAATTTTGTTTAAAAGGAATTTTTTTGTGGGTATCTACCTATTGTGGCATAGTACCTTTGCCCATTGGTCTTCAGTCATTCCTTGATAAATCTCATTGCAAACCACAAGGATATAAAATCTTTTGATTCTGAGCTACAGCAATTTTGAAATACTCATGAACAAAAATGGACACACACACACACACACACACACATATAAAACCTCCTTGGGTTGGAGAGATGGCTCAGCAGTTAAAAGCGCAGACTGCTCTTCCAGAGGTCCTGAGTTCAAATCCCAGCAACCACATGGTGGCTCACAACCACCTGTAATGAGATCTGATGTCCTCTTCTGGTGTGTCTGTAGACAGCAACAGTGAACTTACATAAAAAAATAAATAAGTCCTTGGGCTGGAGTGAGCTGGGCTGGAGTGAGTGGGCAGGAGAGAGTGGGGCCAAACCTCCTCAAATCCGTGAGTGTTGTGAACTGATACTATGTATCTGGAGTAAAAGAAATCCTAATATTTAACAAGTAAACCAGGTGTGCTAACCCGTGCCTATACTTTCTAAAAAAAGTGAAAGGGGAGGCCAGGCATGGTGGTTCATGCCCTTAATGCCAGCACTTGGAAGGCAGGCAGATTGCTCTGTGAGGTCCCAGCTAGCCAGGTCTACCTGGTGAATTCCAGGCCCTGTCTCAAGAAAAACAAAACCAACACAAAAAACAACAAGAAAACAAACCCACAAAACCAAAACAACTGCAACAGAGAGTAAAAAGGGATCGATGGACAGCTCAGTGGGTAGAGGTCCCTGCTACCAACCTCACTACCAAAGGTGTTTGAAGGAGAGAACAGACCCTGGCCCTGAGAGTTGCCCTCTGACCTCTATGTGCACACGGTGACAGGCATGCGCATGCACACATGTGCATACAAACAAAATAACAGTCTAAAAAATAAAAGGTAACGAAAGCTGGGGCTGAAGCCAAGTGGCGGGCACTTGGCTAGTGTGGGCAAGGTCAAGAGTCCAATCCCAGGACGACAGCAGCCATGGAAGTAGGCTCAAAAGCAGCCGTTGTTGAAGTTGTTAGCTGGCTGGGTACGTTTTAGCTCAGGATACAGTGCTTGCTTAGAATGCTAGGAGGCTCTGGGCTCAATCCTCAGCTACACCCCTTGCCCTCCCCAAATATAGTAACAATGTTTCTGGGACAACCCGACAGTAAACAGTAAGGTGCTACTAGGTCGCAGTACTGAGCTAACATTCCTGACTAGAAATGTCTTCCTTTATCAGTGGATATTTGTGTGGCAGAGGTAACACTGGTTACATGTCGGCTTTGACTCCCCATGCAGGCACACCCAGCATTTCCAGACCAAGGTTTCTAGCATAGAGAGAAGACTGTTCCACTGTTCCCTACACCCTGCCATTTCTCCCCACTACACAGGACACAAAAGCTAGCTTGTTGGCAACTTATGGTAATGAAGTGAATCCATGAAAAAAAAAAAAACGTTTAACTGAATACTGGCTACAGGCAAGGCACTGTGTTTGCACAAGAAGTTAAAAACCTAAAACACACTCTACCGACACAGACAAATTATTAGAAGCCAATAGGCAAGTTGTAACACCAACACCTCTTCTGAGTTTAAAATATGTACAACTGCAATTTTTTCATGTTCAAAGGTTTGGAAGTGTGTATGTTTCATCAGAGTGACTTTATAATCAAAGAGTAAATGACAAATGTGACCGATGAACTTAGGAAGCAAAATCTTACTACTAATTTTGTAAAGACGTCCAAGAAGAAAAACCCAAACCCAAGTTTGTCCCGAACTGAGTACTGTGCACTTACAAACAGGCATTTGGTGAGCACTGCACACCCGAGCTTCTGTCTCCTCTGCTCTCTTCACTTTATCAGTTAGGCTTTCTTCCCATGTCTATTGTCTCTATACTGCATTTTCTAAACCTCGGGGTACAGCTTCAAATTTTATGAAATCTGCTAAAAAGGCACATAAAGCAAAAAAAAGTTACCAACCACTTGATAAAGGGACGTGACTACCACACCAAGAGCAGCAAACACCATTCCAAGGGAATGGAACTTCACATCGTAATAAGAATTCAGGATTACGCCTACAGTAATAGGAATCTGCAAAGAAAAAGAGGCAAATGCTGTGAGATTAAATTCAAGAATGCTATCTTAAGAAACTAACAAAACACATCATGGGGGACACTGAATTGGAATGTTTTCTTCGTTTGGGGAAAACTGCCAATTCTTGTCTACAGACATTCACGTACAACTTTACATCTGGAAGAAAATAATGAATCCACGAATTGCGATTTTTTAAGGAAACACTACACGCATTTACAGGTAAGTAACTGGACCCCCAAACCAGTACTTAACACATAAGCATAAACATGGAAGGAGGAAGGCATTAAGACCTGGAAAACTAAGAACTACTAAGTGCTAATGTTATTTTCACGAATCTTTTATTTAACCACAAGGCACCCCAGCAGTATTCGGAGATATTTTATGCTAAACCATTTCATGTTTATCACATATGGTTCGAATTCCCGGGGGTAGGAGGACTTTTTTTCTTCACAGATATCCTGACATACTGAACTATTCCATCTAAGGCAGCTCTCTCCCTCATCAACGACAGCATTTAAAGATTTCCATCAGGAACACACCCTTTTACTAAGAACCGGTGGTGTGTCAAGATAGCTTTTTCCACCCCTCCCCAAATAAGCTACTTATAGGGTATGGCTCGTGTGTGGAGTAAAGATGATGGGAATGGGCTTCCAGCGTGCCAGGCTATAAGCAAGGTGCATTCAATTTTCCCGGGGAGAAAGACAATCAGGTAGCTGGCCAGGGACGCGATCGCGCAGCGGCAGCGGCAGCGGCAGCGGCAGCTACTCACCAGCGTGAGCTGTATTCTGATGGAGAATCTTTTCTGATACCAGAAGGTCTGGATGGCTATGATCACCGGCGTGGTCATGGCCTTGGCCAGCTGATAGGTGCCTATGGTGTTGTTCTGCAGAGAAAGATTGGTGAAGACCACAAAGCCACAGAAGCTGAGGGCAAGGAGGAGGAGCTTGGAGAGTGGCAGACTTTTGGGGGCAAAGATGTCCAGTTTCTGGCAAATGTACAAGCCCAGCCAGGTGACCACGAAGTGCACCAGGGTCAGGCTCATGTTGGGGAAGCCGTGGTGTACATAGATCCATTTGTTGAGGAACACGATGCAAATGGACACCAGCAGGTTGAACAGGAGCCCGGCGGCGATGCGCCCGTTGCCCCGGACCCGGTCGGCCAGCGATGCCATGATGCCCGCCGGCTGCGGAGCACCGCCCTCGGCCGAGCCCGGGCTGTCCAGCCTCCCCGCGGGGCGCCCGGCTGCTCTCCCGCTGCCCCTGCTCTCCGCCGCCGCACGCCCACAGCCGCCCGCCTCACGGTCCGGCCTGAGACAGGCATGCGCCAGCCGCGTACCGGGCTGCCGAGCCGCGAGGTAATAGGCCGCCGCCCTCGGAGCGGGTCGCCGCAGCTCCTCCCAGCCCCGCCTCCGCGCGACCACGTGACCCACCCGCACTTCCGCCGCGCAGGCGCGCTGGGCGTCCCGCGCGGTTACTTAACACAGTCGCGAGGGAGCCTTGGCTCCCAGGGAAGATTCATTTCTGAGGCCGATCGCCTGATTTACTGGGCGGGCGCAGATTCCCTGCCAGTTTTACACTCCACGGTGCTGAGCTGTAGCTCTGCAGGGGAGTAAAGCATTACTTACTGAAAGCATATTTTAAAATATCTTTAAAAGTCTAAACAGGTAAGAACTGTCGTATACTGTAGATTTAAACATATTTTGGCGTATTTGCCTCGAAAAACATTAAACCACAGAATTTCTTACCCACGAATTTATTGGTAAAACCTAAGAATCAAATACATTTTCCTGTATGACCAAGATATTAATTCCTAAGAAGCTTATTATAGTAGCAAGTATGCAGTACAGCTTCAAAGTTACGGAGCTGGAGAGGATTTCTAAGATTTGTACTATTTGAAAGTGAAATATATATATAAATATATAACATATATATATGTTTTGTTTTTCGAGACTGAGAACTCATTCTGTGGACCAGGCTAGACTCGAATTCAGTATTCACACTGTTAAAATATGAGAGTGACTCAAATACCGGTCATCTTCCACACTGAAAACATGGACCCTGCTTTTACTATTCACAGGGATTAAGTAGTTCAGGCTTAGAACTCTGCAGAGCTAAGGATGACACTGAACAGATCCTCCTGCTTCTTCCTGTTGTCACATGCCTTGCAACTGGGTTTCTAATGTATAGTTTATTTTCAACACCATTTCATAGGTTTTTATGATCTATTTGCTGATTTCTCTGTCCATTTTCTCCAGAGTGCCTATTTTTTATAATTGGCACTGAAAAGAGGCTCTTTGCTTCAGAGGCACAATAGATTCTTTGATGACTTTTTCGCAGTTAATTATTCTGTTAAGAGATTACTCTTTAAAAAAAAAAAAAAAAAGATTACATGTGTATCTATGGGTACCCCTGTGGAGGTCAGAGGGTAACTCACAGGAGTTGGTTCTTTTCTACTTCTGTTGAGGTTTGGGAGCAAGCACCTTTACCAGAGGAGTCATATCAGCTACCTTCCTCCTTTTTGTTTTGTTTTGTTTTGTTTTTCGAGACAGGGTTTCTCTGTGTAGCCCTGGCTGTCCTGGAACTCACTCTGTAGACCAGGCTGGCCTCGAACTCAGAAATCCACCTGCCTCTGCCTCCCGAGTGCTGGGATGCTGGGATTAAAGGCGTATGCCACCACTGCCCGGCATATATATATATATATATATATATATATATATATATATATACATACACACACACATACATACACACACACACACACACACACACACACATATATTTAATGTATAACACTGTAGCAGTCTTCAGACACACCAGAAGTCAGGCATCGGATCCTGTTACATATGGTTGTGAACCACCATGTGGTTGCTGGGAATTGAACTCAGAACCTTTGGAAGAGCAGTCAGTGCTCTTAACTGCTGAGCCATCTCTCCAGTCCCCTTCCTCCTTTTTTTTAGGCTAGGGTTAGGGTATTTTTTTAGAATTGCCCATTTACTTAACTGTCTTGTCTTGGTTGGGGTGGAAAGGGTTTATTTGGCTTACTCTTCCACATTGCTGTTTATTACCAAAGGGAATTAGGACAGGAACTCAACACCGGGCAGGGACCTGGAGGCAGGAGCTGATGTAGAGGCCATGGAGGGATGTTGCTTACTGGCTTGCTTGCACTTCATGGTTGCTCAGCCTGTTTTCTTAGAGAGCCGAGGACCATCAACTCAGGGATGGCCCCACCTACCATGAGCTGGGCTCTATCCCATCAATCACTAATTAAGAAAATGCCTTACAGCTGGATCTTATAGTTGAGGCTCCCCCTTTCAGAGAACTCTAGTTTGTGTGTCAAGTTGTCATAAGACCAGTAGCACACATCCAACTGTTCATCCATTTCATCTCTTGTTGAATTTATTTAAAACATTAGCTTTTCAATTTTCTTTGTTGCTTGTGCTGTTGGTTTTATGTCAACTTGTCACAAGCTAGAGTCATTCTGGGAAGAAAGAACCTCAATAAAGAAAATGCTGCCACCAAGTTAGCCAGAAGATAAGCCCATGGTACATTGTTTTCAATTGATAATTGATGTGGGAGGGCTCAGCTTACTGGGAGCAGTGTCATCCTTGGGTTGATGGTTCTGGGTTAATTAAAACAGGTTGACCAAACCATCGGAAGCAAGCTGCCAGTAAGCAGAGTTACTAGCGGGCCTCTGCTTCAGTTCCAGTCCCGACTTCTCTCAGTGATGGACTGTTAACTAAACATGTAAAGTAAAATAAGCCCTTTCCTCTCCAAGTTTCTACAGCTGTAGAAACCCTAGGGCACCGCTGGGTTAGCTTTGCCACAGATATTCCGTTTTCAAAGCTCGCCAGCTCTTACAGTTTGCTAGAACTAGAAATGTGTGTGTGTTTCTCTCAGGAAGAGTCCAGAAGTGTGGCTAGGTGTGATGGAGTAGTTTCAATCCCAGCAGTCAGAGGGCAGAGGCCTGTGGATCTCTGCAGGTTCAAAGCCTGGTCTACAGGGTTGAGTCCCAGGACAGCCAGAGCTGCACAGTAAGACCCTGCCTCTGAGGGGGAGAGGAGAGGGGAGGGAGGGAGAGGGAAGTTTACCCTCCTAAGGTGAGTCTCTGTGCTTATGGTTATGGATTTGGGCTGAGAACCTTAGCATGATTGACAAATTACATTTTTCTCTCAGCCCCTCCAGCTTGACACATGCTAGGTAAATGTTCGAGCTCACTACATCTCAGGGCCTTCACTGTGACTGTAGTCCTCCTGCCCCAGCTTTCTGAGTCTGGGGTTCCAGGCACCTAACGGCCTGCCTGGCTTCTGTCTTTCTGAGAAGCACATTCGATTTTATATGCAGGAATGCTACCCATCTCTAGTGATTTCTGTCTGGGATACAGTCAGAACCAAAGTCTCTTTATTACCTACATGTATACTCAGTTCTGCTACAGTTTTTTGAATACTATGTAACTCTTTTATCTTTAGACTGCTATTTTACCACGTTGCTTTATCTGTGTCAACTTTAATTTTAAAGCTAAACTATTTCAACATAAAGTAAAGATTTTATGACTTTGAACCCTAAATATTTCAGCTTGCATTTCCTAAGAATAAGGGGGTACAGTTCCCTACATTGACAGAACTCTAGTGATCACACCTAAGAAAACTAATATTCATTCAACAAAGCTAATATATAACCTCTTCCTAGGATAAAAGAAAGAATTATACATCATGTGTGTTACATGCGTGCACATGAGTGCAGGAGCTCTTGCCAGAGGGCTCAGATCCTCTCTTCAGGGTTATAAGTGATTGAGTTTGCTGCCCATGTGGGTGCTGGGCTGATTTTTATTTTTATGTGGATGTTTTGCCTGAATGTATGCCTGTTCATCCTGTGTGTGCCTGGGTGCCCAGAAGCCAAAAGAGGGCACTGGATAGTCTGAAACTGGAATTACAGATGGCTGCGAACCAACATACGTGTGCTGGGAACTGAGTCCCGATCCAGTGCTCTGAAGTGCTGAGCTACCGCTCTAGCTTCATTCTAAAACACTCTTGCTAGATCTGTCTTGGATTTAATATTCAGAAAATACCAAATTTTAGGATAAATGATAAATTACTTACCTGACTGAAAGTGAACCTATTCTTTATTCTCTACTCTCCTTAAATTTGTCAGGGGTTTACGATTATAGGGAAATGTTCTACTTCCTTAGTCTATTACATAAGAGAAAATTGGTATCTATAGAACAAAAAATTTATTTTGTATAATTTCTTTAAAAAATACATAAGGAAATACTGATATAATACAAAATTCAAATGCCCAAATTTTACATTTTCCCCAAGAATGCCAAAGGAAACAAACAAACAAACCAATAATTACAAATATGTATATTTGACCAAAACCAAGCAAGCAAGCAAGCATCTTCCTGTAGTCATGGGCATCAGAGAATGGTGAGTTAAGACTGAATCTCATAGCCGAGCGGGTCAAGGCCCTGGTCTAGGAGCACTAGAGAGGACTCCCTCAACTTCTGCAGCAGTTTCCTTAGCTCTTCCTTAGAAAATACCTGACATGTAAAAAGGAAAAAAAAAAATTTAAGAATGAGAATATCAACTTTTTAAAAAACCTAGTCAATCTTAAGAAACTTTCCTAGATCTATCTCTGTGGCTCAGAGAACTCATGCTAGTTCACAGCAGGCTACTTACTTATGTTCATATGTATAGACACATTTTGAAAAACAGTATACTGAAACTGGAACATTATTTTCAGAAAATGCAAGAGCTAAAAAATGTAAACAGGTATTCACAAATATTATCACACAAGCATATCAAGTTGGTAAAAGTTACAACTGCAAATGGTTACGGACTCACCAGATAGAGCTTGTGGCGCTCAGAGGACACCATGTCGGCCAACTGCAGGCACTCCTGGTACTGCCCGGTGCTGTGCAGTATGGTATGAAGCAGGAAGCACAGCATAGGGAGACAGAGCTTTCTCAGTAAAACCATCTGATGTGTCCGCTCAGGGTCGTCCTCGGCATCCTACAGACAGGCATCCAGTCACCATCTCAACAACTTTACACTACACACCTTATAGAGAAGTCAGCTACAGCTGGTGTGGGGACTCACACCTGCCATCCCAAACCTCAGCACTCAGGAAGCCATGGCAGGAAGGCAGTGCAGAGTCAGGGCAAGCCTGGTCTATATATAGATAGCATTTGTACTTAAGTAGGTGTCTGTGATCTGAAAGAAATTTACAGACCAAGGAGGCTGTGTGAGGGATACATGAAAACATCACACAATCCCTTCGATAGGATGAAAGGGAACAGTTTCATCTCCACGAGGTCCTAGAACCAATGCCCTAGGCATGCTGAGGGTTGACTACTTAGTCAAAACCACAATAGGAAAACACTAAATTTCTTTTTTCCAAACCTTATCGTGCCTATATTTTAAAATGTATTTGTAAACATGTTTGTATGTGAGTGGGTACATATGTGTATGGGTATAGGTGTACATGTGTGCATAAGTGCCAGAGAATCACCTTGGGTGTCACCCCCAGAACAGCGTCCATCGCACTTGAGACAGGGCCACTCACTGCGCAGGAGCTCACAGTTAGGTCGGACTGCCTTGCCGACAAGCACCAGGCTCCTCCTGCCTGTCCCTCCTCAGTGCTAGCACTGTAAGGAGAGCTTCTGGGCACCAGATATAGGTCCTGAAGCTTGAATGCCACTATCAACTGAGCCATCATCCCAGCCCTCATCACACCTACTAAGATCTAAAGCAGGCAGTGTCAATCATATTATCTGGTCTATCAAACTAGATTTTTAAAAAATATTTATTTTATATATACGAGTACACTGTCACTGTCCTCAGACACACCAGAAGAGGGCATCAGATCCCATTACAGATGGTTGTGAGCCACCATGTGGTTGCTGGGAATTGACCTCAGGACCTCTGGAAGAGCAGACAGTGCTCATTACTGCTGAGCCATCTCTCTAGCCCCGATTTTTTTTTATTTAAGTAAAATTTTAGGGCCAAAGATATGAAGATGAAGAGAATAGCGAAGGAAACAGTACAGAAACATGATGCTGCCAAGGAATTTCCACTGTGTCTAGACTAATGACCCCCAAAGAGAACCAGAGACTGAACCCTCGAGGAGTAAAAGCAGACAGAAATGACCAGTGATCTCCCTCAGTACATGTAGGTGTAACCATCCTACCATAAGCCACAAGGAGGGTCAAGACAGGGGCAGCTGATTAAGGATTTGTAAACTTCTAGGAGAATATTTCTTTGTTCAGTTTTTAAAAAATAGAAAAACCTAAAAAACGTGTGGACTTGAATAATGGTTAATAAGAGAAGAGAGACTGTCTCAGCTGTTAGGAGCACTGAAGGCTCTTCCAGAGGACTCTGGTTTGATTCCCAACACCTACATGGTGGCTCACAACTTTAACTGCAGTGCCAGGGGATCCAACGCCCTCTTCTGATCTCCACTGTGCATAGTGCGCAGGCAAACATGCTGGCAGCATATTCAGTCACATGAGATTAAACAGAAAAACCACTGTGAGGCACCTGAAGTGGGTCTGGAGGTCCAGCATGGGATCTCTTGGAAGGGCAGTGCCCTTGACAGCTGAGCCATCTCTCAGGATTTGCAAAATCCTTGATCATTCCTTGATCATTCCTTGCTTTACAGCTCTCAAGAGATTCTGGACTTTCTATGGCTTTTATTATCTAGTCTAAAATTAATAATTAAAATCTTTATGCATCAGTATGACCACCAAGTTGTAGTATTTTGCAGCATTCAGATTTCCCTTCATTAGCTTAAGCATGAATCAGAAGAGAAAGGCGTGGCCTAGGGAGCCCACCTAATACTTTAAAGTATTCGGGGAGGTTTTATTATTGACTTTAGAATTAAGAAGTAGAGTCTGGCCAGGCAGTGGTGGCGCACGCCTTTAATCCTAACACTCAGGAGGCAGAGGCAGGCGGATCTCTGAGTTTGAGGCCAGCCTGGTCTACAGAGGGAATTCTAGGGAAAAAGAGAAAAGAGAAACAGATGAAGCAGTAGAGTTGGAGGTAGTTCCATAGTACTGTGATTGCCTAGCATGTGTGAGGCCTGTGTTCAATCCCCAGTCCCAAAAAAACCAAAAGAGCCCAGAAGTGGAATCTAAACACAGTTAGCAGCAGCAGCCAGAGGCCCTAGGCCCTGTCTCTGTTAATATTTACTTCTTGTCAGAAAAGAGAAGTTAAAGAGGTAGAAAAATATAGTATCTAAACAAAAAGCAATAGATAATGCTGTCAGGGGTAGCAGAGGAAAAGTCGCCAGTGTGCATGACCTGAGGAACCGGGCAATGTTGAGAACGACGCCAGCTATCCGACATGCAGGATTCCCAGTTCTCTTTAGGGAGCAGTCTGCAGAGCAACTGAGGAATCGTTGCGTCCCATCTCAGGGTCAGGCCTTGTTGTGGTGTGAGTGTGACATGTCCACTTAGGTTCCTTGTGTTGGAGTTCTAGTTCCCCGTGGGTAGAACAGCTGAGGAATGTTCTGGAACCTCTAGGGAGTGGAGGCTTGTTAAGTGTAAGAGGGTGGGTGAGGGCTATAGCCTGACCACACTTCTTCCTTCCTAACTGCAGACACTCCAGCTGCCTCTCACTCTTGCTGTCAAAAACTGTGCTGCTCAAACTGCAAGCCCAAGCAAGCTCCTCCTCTCCTAAGCCGTCTCTTATTAGGTGTTTGGGCACACACTAGACACCATTAGAGCAAAGCCAGAAGGGGAAACATTTAGTTTCCCTGAAGAGATGGGTATGTAGTATCTGCAGACAGTCCTGGGGTCTAAGAGAATGCAGCAATCTGACAATGGTGACTGCAGTGAGCAAGGATCAGAGTGGGAGGAGGGGTGAGCGAGAAGAACTGTATCACTTTCTCACACAGTTGAAGAAATGGCCAACTGTAACAAGGAGATAAGAAGAAGAGCAGGCAGTCTCCCGAGAAGTCACTAGCACAGGGTTAGCCCTTCCCCCACTGAGCTCTGTACTCAGCGGCTGTCTGTGTCTTCCCTCCCCACTCAGCATTCTTGCTATTTGCTCAACACTCTCTCAATCACTACTCTTAGGCATCCTGTCCAGATCCTTTCCAGACAGAAGCAACCTTGCCTCTCCTTTACTGATCTGCTTCGGGTCCAACCCAGGGCCTCATGCATGCCAAGGTTTGCTGCCAATGTGCTCCTACCCACAGCCCAAGTGATCTCATCTGAACTTAAATATATAACCCAACTGTGATTTTCTTCTGACATTTACATCTCTTGGGGGAAAGGGACCGCTGAGGCTGCCCTTGACTCCAAATCCTCCTGTTTCAGTCCCCCTAATGCTGGGGTTACAGGCATGTGCCATTACCCGTAGTTTATGCCATTTAATACTTCTGTAGCCCACTCTTGCTCCAGAGGCAGAAGCCTGTATTTAAGAAAGACATGCTAAGACATGTTCATGGGCAGCCAAGGAGAGGGTACCACAGCTCTAAGTATCTTATAGTGTCAGACCTACCTGTTTCTAGGTCAAGTTAAATACACACCATTAAAAATGTAGGCTCAGAGCCAGGCAGTGGTGGTGCACACCTTTAATCCCAGCACTCAGGAGGCAGAGGCAGGCGGATTTCTGAGTTCGAGGGCAGCCTGGTGTACAGAGTGAGTTCCAGGACAGCCAGGGCTACACAGAGAAACCCTGCCTCAAAAAAAACAAAACAAAACAAACAAACAAAAAAAGTAGGCTCAGTGGAGGTGGAGAGATGGCTTGGTGGTTAAGAGCACTGCAGAGGACCCAGGTTCAGTTCCCAGCATCCACATGGTGGTTCACTATGATCCCTTATTCTAGTTCCAGGAGATCTGTTCATACGTGATGCATATACAAATATGCAGGCGAAGTATTCATATACAATAAAATAAATATATCTAATAAAAATAAAAAAAAAATACTTAGATTCAGGTTAGGTGGCATTTATCTGTAAACTAGTAGTCAGAAGGATTTTAAGTCAGGGCAGCCTGGTATATAGTGAGTTCAAGACCTGCTTGTACTATATAGGACCCTATAATAATACCATTATTCTAATGATCTAGAATTTTAAAAATTAGTCTTTAGTTAGTCCAAGGGAACATACTGAATATGAATAGTTTACAAAAGAATGAAATACTTAGGGCTGGAAAGATGGCTCAGTGATTAAAAACACTCATCGTTCTTCCAGAGGTCCTGAGTTCAATTCCCAGCATCCACAAGGTGGCTCACAACCATTTCTATTTTTTTTTTTTAAAAAGTCTTCTTTCTTTGTCTTTTCTTAGCAGGCAGTGTTCTTAACTGCTGAGCCATCTCTCCAGCCCCAACCATTTCTATTTCTAACTCTACTTCCAGGGGATCCAATCCTCTTTTCTCGCCTCTGTGGGCACCAGGCACACACACACATGGTGTACAGGCATACATTTATACACATAAAGTAACTAATAATAAAATATGTAATGAACTTATTTTAGTTTCTGTGTATTTTATACATACGTGCATTGGTACCCATATGTGGGTCTGAAGTGAGGTCAGAGGACAACTTGCAGAAGTCAGTTCTCTCCACTATCTGAACCCTGGGGATTGAACTCAAGTTGCCAGGCTTGGTGGCAAATGCCTTTACCAGCTGAGCCGTCGCAGCTTACCTCTCTGACATCTACCATCCATCCTCCATCAACAAACAACAGGACGTTGTACATTTTCTCCTTCACATCAGCAGTTAGGGCATCCAAATGCCCTTTCCAAATACTATGATCCATCTGCAGGACAAACACAAGCGAGACATGATGGACAGATCAACACATGATGCCTGTTTAGAACAGAGACAAGATCATCCTTATGAGCTGATTCAGCAAGCCATGTATATAAAGAAAAACTATTAACCAAGAAAAGAGAAAAGGAATGCTAAAATGTTTATTTAGTAAATGAATACTATTGTCTAAAGGCTTTCTTTCTCTTATTTTTGTTTCTGAGTCAGGGTCTTAGAGGTGTAGCTCTGGCTGGCCTGGGATTCAGGATATAGAACAGGCTGGCCTTGAACTCACAGAGATCAGCCTGGCTCTGGTTCCCAAGTCCTGGGATTAAAGATATGAGCCACCATGCCCAGCAGCATTTCTCAACATAAATCAGCCATGGAAAGGTCAACAGGATTCAAAGCAGAATGTGTAACATGACTATCCCATTCCAATCAGAACATAAATGCTAAAAACTGACCTAAATGCCCACATTTAAGATTAAACAGGCTCACCTCAGACTCACATTTAACTTACCTCGTATTTCTTTTCTTTGTGTTCATAAGCCACTTTCTCTGTAAAAGTTGCTTGAGATAGCAATGTAGGTTTCTGTGGAGCTGAATTCATATGTTTAAACCACTCGTTGAAGGTTTCATGGGCTTCCTAAAATGTGAAGTTAAACAAAACGAAAAACATGGCTTTACATTTTTTTTTTTTTTTCAGACAGGGTTATTTTCTAGACCAGGCTGGTCTAGAACTCACTATGAAGACCAGACTAGCCTCAGATTTGTGGCAATCCTCCTGCCTCAGTTTCCTGAATCTTGGAGATTACAGAATGTTTTCACTTTTACTGTTCAAAATCTTAGAAATAATTCGTCCTCAAAAATCATGAATAAGCAAATGTTTTATGCAGTGACAAATGGTGGCAAAGTATCTTGTGTTATTTTTTGGCATCTCCTTTTATCCAGCATGGCACTGCCACCAGTTACTATGAGGCATGTATGCTTTCTTGTCTTCTTGATTAGCCTATTGGCTTTTACAGTCAAAGACAGACTCTGTCCTCAACCTGAGCCTTTCCAGTTGGCTCGCAGCAGTCACTTGTGTGATGAATGAACCTTGACTGCCAATGCTCTCACTTTACTCTAATACCTACGGAGGGTGCTTCTTGCCGTTGTAAGTCTCTGACAGAAGCAGCACTACAGGTGACATGGGCACAGTCTTAACAAGTAGCTCATTTGGTCAGCCATTGATAGATTCATGCCAATGACAACAAGGCCATGACATCACCCCCTATGAGTGAGTCAGCACTGACTTTAAAGGGGACCCCAGATGGACCACCTTTGGAAAACGTTCCAACTCCTAAGCGCTGGAGAGATGGCTCAGCAGTTTAGAGCACTTGCTGCACTTCCAGAGGTCCCGAGTTCAGTTCCCAGCACCCACATCAGACAGGTCAAGTCCAGCTCCAGGGGATTAGATGTCTCTGGCCTCATGTGCACAGACCCACTTGCAGACACACTGCTACATAATTAAAAATAAAAACTGATATAATTCAGTTCAAGAGAAGATCAGGAACAGCACGAAGACTGTGGCTTCTCCTCAGGCTCACCAGATAGGCTCTGATGCACAAATGCTCTCGGATGGCATTATCGTCCTCAGCAGGCAGAGGGCTCTCCATGCCTTGCTCCTCCCACTGATTATAGATTTCTGCGATGGAATCCTGAGGGATTTTCACAAACACCTCTTTTGCAGCTTCATGTTTCTTTAATGCTGTGAAAAAAAATTCAATATATATAAACTTCTTTGTACTGGTGGTTTCTGCTTGTTCTAGGGTTTCTCTACAGAGTCCTGGCTGGCCTTGAACTCTCCCTAGTGCTGGGATTAAAGGCGTGTACCGCCACAACTAGTCTTGTGCTCTGGCTGCTTCTTACAGCATCAAATCGCTGATTCTACCTATTTCAGGTTGCAGACTTCTTCAAAGGTCTTGGTGATTTTTCTACTTAATGGGCTGGCTCTTCCCTAATGCAGTGTGACAGGAACACAAAGACAGCCACTTTCATAGACATCTTCAAGAAAGAAATTATATTTCCCAAAGGCTGAGCGCTATGGTATCAGTTACAGTACTATAATTTACAGTACTATAGTTTTATAACTTATAATAATTTTCTATTACTATAATGGAAACTTACTATTAAATGTGTTTGGTTTCATAATACAAAGCCTGACAGAGAAACTGGTGGTGGAAATAACAAAAACAAAAACGAGTAGGTGGTGGCATTCTGTCTGAGAAGCTGGCCATGGCAGGCAGCTGACTAGAAACTGCATCTTCTCACAGATACAAGACCTGTGTCTTCTCAAGGCTTAACTTGTGATATGACAAAGCCAGAGTTCTCCTAGTACATCTTTTAGGAATAGAATCAGAGCAAATTTTATTCTGCTTGTGGATCCAGTCAAATGCTTTTGATCTATACAACTTAAGTTCAAGTCTATCTGGCAATTGTGTTTGGAGAAGCACACTGAGCTGTAGCCTCTCAGACAGACAAAAAAAGAGAAGTTATCTGTGCAAAGGCTTTCTGGGCTGAAGGAACCACTTTTACAGTGAGTGCAAACAAGGGCCTGTGACTCTCAGATGCAAACCAAGTTGGAAGTGTCCTAACTTCATCTCTGTTGCTGTGATAAAATAGTCTGACAAAAAGTGACACAGGGGAGAGAGGGTCTCCTTTAGCTCAGCTCCAGGCTACAACCCACACAACAGCAGAAGTCAAGGCAGCAAACCCTCCCAACCGTCGCATCACCCACAGCCAGGAGCAGAGACGGCAGCACGCTGTTGGCTTGCTTGCCCTCAGCTCAATTCCTCTACTGCAGTACAGTTCAGGAGGCCATGCCTAGGGAACGGTAAGCTACTTTTAAGAGGTGAATTATGTAAATGTCTCTTGATCTCTGAAGGATGACATTTGTTTTCTCTTAGTTCCTGTTTCTAGATTGTCACAAAATTTGGTATCACGGTTTTTAAGATGCAGTTTTGTGAAGTTTTATTTTAGGGCATTACTAAATAATGGATTCCCTAATTGTTCATAAAGGAAATCCACTCTGAAACTGTGAATGGCATGGGGAAACCTTTATAAAGTGTATCTGGATAGGACTCCTGCAGAGTTTGCCCAGGTGTCTGTGCTAACACCTGAGGTCCAATCCTATACCCTTCTGCGTGGGATCTCTCAGCCTTTTACCTGCACTTGCAGTGTGGTCCCTTGATACCTGTTTCTGTCTGGAGATATACATATCGTTTTTTGCTAAAGAACTGACTTGGGGCTGTGGAAGTGGCTCAGCCCTTGGGAGCACTGGCAGCTCCTCTAGAGGATCCAGGTTCAATTCTCAGCACCCACAGGGCAGCTCACAATCGTCCTTAACTGCAGTTTCAGGTGATCCAAGGCAATAGGCATGCATGTGGTGCACATATGTATACATGCAGGCAAATAACCACACACATAAAACAAACACCCCCCCCAAAACAAACAAACAAAAAACCCAAAAACTACTGACTTGAGACTAAGGTGACCCGTGCTTTGTAAGTTGAGGAACTGGCTGAGGGATGTGTCAGTAGGTAAAGGTGCTTACTGCAAAGCCCAAAGACCGGCGTTCATCACTGGGACCAACATTGTGGACAGAGAGAAGCTGTAAGTGCTAAGGATATGCAAGTAAGCTGTCCTCTGATCTCCGTACATGCGCCACGGCACATGCATACTCCCCAACTCAAACCAGTAAGTAAATAAAGAACGAGCACCTGCCACTGTGATGGATAAAGGTCAAAACTGCACTCTAATCTCAAGGCCCGAGCACGCTGGAGACAATCAGCACAGGCCGGTAACTATCAGCCTGTTCAGTGTTCACTTAACTATTTTCTATCATGTGTGTGAGTGTTCTGTCTACATGTATGTATGTGTACTCACAGGGGCCAGAAGATCCCCTAGAACCAGAATTATGGATGGTTGTAAGCTGCCGTGTGGGTGCTGGGAATTGAACTTGGTTCCTCTACAAAAGTAGCAAACTCTCTTAATGAGCCATCTCCTCTGTCTCAATAAATATTTGCTGAATGAATGGATGACCATTCTAAAGTCAACTCAGATGGTTTTTCTATGGGTCACTGGATCAGATGGGGCACAGGTGGAGGCACCTGACTGTCCAAGATCAGCTGATCCCTGGTCCTGAGGCGAGCTTAGGTCCTTATCAACTGTCCTACCTACCCATTCACTGAAATAAGTAAAAAGTTCTGCAAAAACAAAACAAAGGTTAGACACTCAAGGATCAGATCAGAAGCTGTAAGAGGACAACCCACCTAAGAACTTCCTCATGATGGCGTTGCCTTGCCTCAGAGCTTCTGCTCTCTGTGCGGGGTCAAACACCAGCCAGTCAATCACATCGATCTTCAGGCGGTCCTCCTAGCCATTGAAAGACGACAAATTCCACTTTATTTCAAAGATATTTGCAAATGAGTGAAGCTCATGATGCACCCTAATGAAAACCATTTCCCATGTTATAAAAAACTATGAGAGGCCTGGGCTTTCCTCAGTCTGCTCTACTTAACAGCTCTCTACTAAATCACAGAAAACCTCACCGGCCTGGGAATTAATCACTGGATGTCCCACCACCCTAACACATCTGGTATGGGGTGCAGGAAACAACCCAGGGCTCACAAATACTGGGCAAGCACCCCAGCACGAAGCCACGCTCCTGAGCACCCCAGCACAGAGCCACGCTCCCAGCCCCAAGTTATTTTCCTTCTCAGATTTCATTTTTCTTCCTGAAGATTAAAGTCAACGGCTTTTACAGCATTGGGTAGATCCTGATGATCAAAAGTCAACATCAGGTCTGCGCTGAAAAGAAGCCTCCCTTAACATAACTCAGTGTTCCAGTAAAACCTTAAATTGTTGCTAAATTTCTGTCATTTAAAAGGCACTGAGGGTAGAGAGATGGCTCAGTAGTTAAGAGCATTGGCTGGTCTTCCAGAGGTCATGTGTTTGATTCCCAGAATCCACATGGTGACTCACAACTGTCTGTAACTCTAGTTCTAAGGGATCCAATGCCCTCTTCTGGCCCCCTTGGGTACCAACTGTGTATCAGGTATGTGTGTGTGTGTGTGTGTGTGTGTGTGTGTGTGTGTGTGCATGCAAAACACCAATGCACATAAAATCTATTTTACAAATGTAAAGGCCTTTATGTTCTTTAAAAAGGCAGACAGAAGCCAGTGTAAAAAGTAAGACGCTCACCACGAAGCCAGCCAACAGGCTGTAAGCTTCACTAAACTCTCACTTCCCTCTTGCCCACATTACCTCAGTAGTGCCAGTGTCTAGGGACGGAGCCAGGTCGTGATGATTAAATTCACCACTATCTTTCTTCCGAATATTCTCAACTACAGTCTTTGTTATCGTCGCAACATCCAAATCTGAGGAATTTTTGGAAATGGCAAAACCCAGATTAATTATTAATATGAATATTCTTTGACAGTTACAATATTTGGTAAATTTGGAGTGATTCTTTTTCATATTTTCGGCACTGATGACTGAACCAAGCTTCATAGATGTTGGATAAGTATTCTGCCACTGAGCTATGTCCCCAGCCCTAAAACAGTTTTTCTTTCTTTCTTTCTTTTTTTTTTTTTTTTTGGTTTTTTTGAGACAGGGTTTCTCTGTGTAGCCCTGGCTGTCCTGGAACTCACTCTGTAGACCAGGCTGGCCTCAAACTCAGAAATCTGCCTGCCTCTGCCTCCTGAGTGCTGGGATTAAAGGTGTGTGCCACACCACTGCCAGGCAAAACAATTTCTTAAAGATATGTTACATAGGGCAAATGAGATGGCTCAGCAAGTGAAGTGCCTTGTCACTAAGTCAGGTGACTTAAGCTCAATTCCCAGGACCGACATGGTGGAAGGAGAGCACCACTCCTATGGGTTGTTTTCTGATCTCCACATGTGGACCATGGAACTTGAACATGTGTGCACTGCTAAAAATTTATTTTAAATATAATACATATTTTAAAAACACTACAGCAAAATATCATAATTTAAAAACATTCTAGACTGGGTGTGGTGACTTATGCCTATAGACCCAGCACTTGGTAGATGAGGCAGGACTACTGAATCTGAGGCTAGCCTGGGCAAGTTCCAGGCCAACTTAGGCTACAGAGTAAGACCTTTTCTTTAAAAAACAAAAGCGAAAACATAAACAAAATATTTATACAAGTAAAAGTTATTTTCATTTTCTAAAAGAATTTCACTGAGATTTTTACTCCCATTTTTTTCTCCCTCAAAAGAAATAAGACTTACTACAAGACAAATGCCAACCCCAAAATGGAAACCTGCCCACAAAGGCCAACCGGAGAGCTGAGAAGACAGCTCAGTGGGTAAAGCCCGTGTTGCACAAGCATGAAGACCCAAGTTCAAATCTCCAATGCGACCGAATGAAAAGCTGGATGCTGCAGCCTGAGTGTGGGACAGAACCTCTGTAGGGAGATGGAGGCAGAGGCAGGAGAGTCCCCAGAAGCCCCTGGGCCGGCTAGCCTGTCCCATGCAGCAGGAAAACAACAGAGACCCCACTTCAAAGCACAGTGGAAGATGGGGACCAATATCAGAGGTCATTCTGACCTTCACACTGTGCTGTGGCATGTTCATGCTGTTCATGTGCAGATCACCCCCCCTTCGTTTATGCACAAACATAACTTTTTATGTGACTAGGCACAGAGATAAATATGACAGCAGTACCTATATGTATTCACTTGAAAAACGATAGAACAAAACTCATTATTTTATGCAATATACACCTAAAAAGAAATAGATAAGATTCTTAACTGCTTACCTGCTTCCTTAGCCAGCTCTAGGCACTGGTGCCGTTGCTCAAATTCTGTAACACCTTCCAAAAATAAGGCGTACTGGGCGACAGCAAGGTCTTGAGGCAAATGACAGGTGTAAAATGCTATGAGGTTTGTGTGCTTCTCATTTATTAGCAGCTAAGGAACACAAAACCAAAATACACCAAATAAATGAGCAGTGTTTTCAGAAAACTTTGCTTCTAAATTGCAAATATATTTAGGAAAGACTCATAGGTATGTGCTTCAGATCATAAGACTTTTCTAGAAATGTATTTAGAAAAATTCAAAGATCTCTATGGAGTTCATTAGCATCCAGAGTCCATAGTATTTAAACAGCATCATTTGGAGGCTGGAGAAACGCTCTGAGGTTGAGCACTTGTTGCTCTTGTAAAGGACCTGGGACTGGTCCCCAGTACCCACATGATGGTCCACAATCGTTCATTACTCCAGTGCTCTCTTGTGACCTCCAGCACCATGTGCACACACGTGAGCACACACAAACACACGGCACACACAAACATGCAGGCATAATACTTATACATATAAAATAAAAATACATGTTAAAAACAGTGCCATTTTGATTTTTGTTTTCATTCAAATAAAAAAAAAAAAATCAAGTTGTAGATTCTAAAAGCTTACCTGTATATATGTCTTTAGAACTTCAATGGAAATTTCTTCCTTCATAGGAAAACCACACAATCCAGTTATTAACATCACTACTTATAGGTACAATAATACAATTTCTAATAAAAGTTTTACTTTTAAATGCGTGAAGAAATTTAATATCTCTACTAAGTGGTAACTATCCAAGCTAAACGCTCATGAAGCACACGCACCGCTTCAGTTCTTCACCTTATACAAACAACCACTCTTTTAAGCATATATCTACTGTGTATGAAACTTGTGGGGGCCAGTTCTCTTGTCCCATTATGTGGTTCCAGAGACTTGAACTCAAGTCATGAGACTTGGTGGCAAACATTTTTTACCTGCTAAGAGCTCAGTGGTCTCTTAGCATGTCTCCTGTTTGTTTTATAGGGGAAGGACGTTCTCATATACCTAGAATTCCACAGCTAGCAGTTACTGAGCAAGGATCTGAGTTCAAGATCCTTAAGTCTAAAGCTATAGCTTTTCACCTCCTGTCACTGTGCTTTCGTATGTACTCATGCCACAATGTTATCAAACATTTAGAAAAAAGAAACACAGAAAGGAAAAAAAAAAACTAGTTTAATTCTCACAGAGAACCTATTTTAATTACATTAGCTTAGCTGGATACCAACAAGGACTAATTTCTTTAAATTTGGGCAAACAGCAGCACTCTCTGGCCAAAGACTAAAATCTACAAATCGCTCACATTGAGTTATCAATAGGAGTCCATATGAGGTGATCCTGATTGTCAGAAGCCATCTAGAAAAGGTAAGTTTTCTGGAGATAGCCCACTGTTCTGCATGGCTCTGATGGGTGAGCTCTAAGAGGCCCAAGGTACTTCATCCCAGGATTGCTTCCTGCTGCTCATATGCCCTTTCCTGTCACAATTACATAGCCTAGCATTCAGCCACAGAATAACAAGAGTTAAGTTTCCAGAAGCCTTTAGTTTCTGGCCTCCGAAACAGTAAGAGAGAGTTATAAGACCGGAGATCAGCAGCCTTTGTCCTTTGTCCAACACTGTGTCCTGCCTCAGCAGTGCCTATGAAGGCCAGGGCTGGTCCCGGCACCTGATGAGTTAACAGCAAGCAGAGAGAGCAGGCAAAGCTGCCCACCTTTACTTACTTTGGTCTGTAGTCCCAGGGTGCGGAAAAACAGAATGAGGTGTGTCATAAAGCGGAGGAGGTGCCCAGGTAGACTGCTTCTGCTCTTGGACAGCCATTTGCTAAATTCATCCATCAAACCTACAAAGCCATCAGAGCAAAGGTTTGACAGTAAGAAACAATCAGGGGAGCAAGTGTCACCAAGGACACCCCAGCTCATTTACAGTATCTGAGAGTCTCACTGCCAACTCCCACCACAGGATTCTCTCCAGCACAGAAAAGGGTTCAACTCATATTTGGCCTCACAGTACCAAGTAAACGTGGTTACATGTGAGGGTGGATGTCAGTGAAGGACTAAAAGATGTAGTGAGTCTTTCTTGTATACCGTTCCTTCCAGAACAGCTATTTCAAAGAGACAAATGAAGAACTCAGGCAAAGTAAAACAAACCTGTATCTTACCATCAACGTCTCCCAGGATAAGGAACTTCTGAACTATATGGTAATGTTCTTGATTCTCTTCCAGAACTCTCTGAAAAAAAGTTTTACATTGCCATAAGTCTTCTGCATTCATTCTGAACGATGTATTCATTGCTAAATGTCAAACTTTAGTGGGACATACACAAAGCTAGAAATGAAAGGCTTTAGAAAGATCAAAAAGAATGGGAAGGACGATGACTTTAGGATCTATCTTCATGGCACACAAACCCAGAAGACAATCTAATCCTAGGGAGTGTAATTCTACTGATTATCTTTTTAAAACACCTTTAGTCCTGTGTGTGCGCATGCATGTGTATAGTGCCACTGGAAGTCAGAGGACAACGTGTGGGAGTCCACTGTGTCCAAATACCATGTGGGTCCTAGAGTGGAAGCTCAGTGGTCAGTCTCAGTCTGGAGTGTTCCCACACTGAGCCACCTGTGGACCCAAACATACTATTCTTTACATTTTATTCCTGTTTATCTTGGCATACCATAGCAAACTAGAATGGAAGGACCTGCAGGTCTTAGGCAAAATAAACAACAAGATAATCTTTCAACACAAGCAGCACTATGCAAAGTCATTTTGTGGTTATTTTCTTCTACACCTGTCATTGAGAGTAACAAAACACAGTAGTGACCAGACACACATGCATGAACTAGGTAACTGCCATGCTTTTTTTGAAAAATAAGTCATTTTTTTTGTGCCAAATATATTTTTTTAGCAGTCAATTTTCTTTTAATGTTTATTTTTTTGTACATTCAAAACATTTGTTCTATTTGGCATTTAGCTCAATTAATGGCATAGTTAAGGCTCTGACTCTGTTCCTTCCCAACAGAAAGCCAACTCTTCCAGAACCATTTCTCTTACATTACCACTGTTTCCTGTGAAACCAAAGGTCACACCTGATGCCTTTTAGGGTCACAAACATACATGTTTGTTCTAATTGAGACTGGGACAGTTTCCCCACATCCACCCTACCCTTACTATCTTGGTCATTAGGGCATGAGGAAGTGCCCCTGCTGCTTTCTAGTCGGTTCTTGTCATTCTTAGTTATGCATTTACTCAGATCCCACCCCCCAAACACAATCCCCTTAAATCATCAGGGTTCTTTGTTACTTTTATAATGACTGACAATTTCAAATCTCCTCACTCAAAATTATGTTTTATTTTCCTCAAGTCTTTATGTCTCCTAATAAAGTTCTATTATTGGCTTTATGAGAGTCCTGAAACTCTTGATGACATTTATTTCTAGCCTTGTCTGTTTAGTCACTCACTTAAACAGGGAGCAGGATGCTGCACCCTCTTCTAAGTGGCTGTAGCAAGTACAGACAGTTCCACAATGCTGTAAGCTTACTGAGCGTCTTTAGCACATTATCTGTAAGTCAGGAGCATTAGCTTGTCAGGTGTACGATGTGGTGTATCATGCCCCCTACCCAGAGACAGTTACTTCTATTCCTGACCTGGTTTTCCCTATTCATACTTTCAAAAAAAAAATTTATACAGCAATCATAAACCTTTGGCAGAAAAAAGTAATCTCTGTACTATAGAAATTATATTCATGCAATAATAAAGAAAAATAAAACTCAACAGAAAATAGGTATACGAAGAGAGAATTTATAAACAAACAGGGGCTGTAGAGACAGATGAGCAGTTAAGAGCAATGGCTACTCTTTCAGAGGACCTGGGTTTGAGTCCCAGCACAGAGATGGCAGCTAATAACTATTTACTTTAATTCCTAGGGATCTGATGCCCTCTTCTGGCCATCATGGGCACTGCTGAATGTGGTGCACAGACATACATGCAGGGAAAACACCCATTGACATAAAAGACAAAATTAAAACAAAATTTCTTAAAGGTAAATCCACAAATAGACACATGGAAACAAACTCAGCCCTGTTTCCTATCTACACCGATGGGCTGGCAAAAATACAAAGCATGCCACTCAGGACTGGACTGAATGCATAGTTTAATTAACTGCTTGTGGTAGTGTCCATTACTGCAATCTGATGCTTTTCCTGTTGTGCATGTTTTCTTTCTTTTAGCTTTGGTTTTCATTGTACAGCTTGAAGGCACACTTGTGCTATGTCATTGACTTAGAAAGCTGAGATATGTAACTACACACCCAAAGAGTACATCAGTGTTCTTTAACCCCACAACGTTGCCAACAGTTTTAGAACTCAGCCTTAGGAGACAGCACTAGCTGGAAGCTGACACATTTTCACACATATACACGTTCTTTACGGTACCAGAATCAATGTGAAAACCTTCTAAAGGGAAACAAAACAGAACAAACACTTGTACACATGATTCTCCAGAACATTATAGAGCCATCAGAGAGAAGGGTGGAAGAATGGCTGACAATAAAGAATAGTAACGTGTGCAGAGAGACTGTGAGGAGACCCACCCCGAGCATTAACTGAAGGAAAAACATTAAAAAATAAAAAGAACATTAAAGCCAGGTAAGATGCACACCTGAAATTTCAGCACCTAGGAGTCTGAGACCACTCTGGGCTCACAAGTTAAGTGCCAGGCAGTTGGAGGTGTTCAGTAAGAATACTCACTTATCACTTAAAAGAATCAAACAAAAAAGTTGGCTAAAGAATAGCAATTAACTTGGAGAGATTACCATTAAATGAAAACATGATCTGAACCTTTCCAACATTGTACCTCAGCATGCAGAGTCTACCTAACACTGTACCTCAGCATGCAGAGTCTACCTAACACTGTACCTCAGCATCCACAGAGTCTACCCAACACTGTACCTCA
>JADRCH010000104.1:599457-615071 GCA_019843965.1 Rhynchomys soricoides
ACTGTACCTCAGCATCCACAGAGTCTACCCAACACTGTACCTCAGCACCCAGAGTCTACCCAACACTGTACCTCAGCATCTATAGCGCTTACTTGGACGTGAAGGCCATGGAGGAAACTGCAGTGTGTGTGTTGGTATGGTTACTGACTGAGGAAATAAGGATGAGGGGCTTAGAAGGAGTTACACAGGCCTTACTGGCACACATTAAAATCTACCATTACAAGTACATACATAAATTAGTTACTGAAAAACAAACACTGAAAAAATGTTTTTCATTTTGTTTTGAGACAGGGTCTTGCTACATAGCCCAGCCATTCTAGAGATCATGGCGAGGATCCTGTCTCAGCCTTCTGCATGTTAGGATTATTACAACACAGACCACCAGGCCCTATCCAATATTATTTTTGAGATCTCTTATTTTGATAGCAGTGAGAAAAAGATGAGAAAGATCTCCATATTTTCTCCCCCTCAGCTACATACTAGTTGTACATATGTACAACGACATAACATTAATTTCATATGCTACATGTACAGGGTTATATTAACATTTACCTTTTTATCAGTGGCTTGAAGTTCTTCAAAAACTTTTTCTAAGGTCCAACTTCAAAGGAGGAAAAAAACAAAAGGGACAGAAATGACAACGTGAAGAGTGCTGGGCACCAACCTCCCCGCAGTGACCGTCACCATGCCTGTCGCCGAGCTCCACTCACTTGGCTTCCATGTACTCTCGAGGGAGCTCCTCAGTTTCATCTAGCGTTATTACCGATGTTCGAATTTCCTGCTCCACCAGACTGTCCACCATCACCCGGAAGTAGGCCCACACTGTGTCTTCCCAGGTGTCACAGACCGGAAGGAGCTTTTCATCCATTTCAAAAGAGAGACAAAGGATACAGTCAACAAAAACGAAAGGAAAACCAATTACCCACTGACTACAAACTTTAAAAACCATCTGCTGATGACAGGGGACACAGAGGGGTTTAAAAATATATACCAAATAACCTTTCTCCCAAACTAGAACTTTTGAGAAGTTCGTGTGACTAAGACTTTTTCCACACCAAATTCATAGTCACATTGTATTCTAATACTAAAGGGCACTTCAAGTCATCAGAGCATGCATTAGAACAGCTGCTGGAACGTGAAGAACAAAGGGGCTCTGGGGAATATGAACATGGGTTAAGCCCAAGCAGCACTGTATTTCTAGACAGACTCTGGGTACAGGAGTCATCAGGAAATAGGTGCTGTGATTCTTCATGTGAGAGCCAAGTACATGCCTACAACCCCACCACTGAGGAGGGCAGCCTGATTTACAAAGCAAGACCTTAGTCTCAAAAAAACAAATAAAAATATTACAGAAAAAAAAAAAAAAAAAAAGCAAGTGTAAGCCAGAATGAGCTGTGTATCAAGAGACTCTAACAAAGTAACAACAGAAACAAGCTGACAATCAAAAACCATACACAGGAACAAAACAATGACAACCATACATATGTGGGCAGTGTCAAAATAAGCAGGCTGTCACTGCCCTGCTTTCTGGCAGTCTCTGGCTTGGAGGCGTTCGAAAAGCAGCTCAAGTGTGCCACACACAACTATGAGAGTATTTAAGTATTTGGTTTTATTCCTACATTACCACACTGCATACCTGCTTAAGATTCCCACTCAGTGCTGCATAAATCGCTCTTTCATATTTATTAAAAAGTTCCTAAAACACAATGAGTAGAAAGATTTGAGATTATTACTTTTCCTAGTGTGTGAGTCTCTTCATAATTCTTCTGGATGGAGCCTAGGCACTTAGTTCTTAAGTGACATTCGGTGAATGTAAGTTCATTTGGTGATAGATCTAGGGCAGCAGTAAGGACTTTTTATTTTGATCGAATAATCCCAAAATATGGGGGGGAAAAAAATCAACATTAAATCTCAAATACAGAAAGCACACAAGGCCACTGCACTGGAGGCTCTGGTCCCTCATGGTAGAGTTTTAACTTAGAGAACCAGCCTAGGTAGGCGCTCTCTCCTCCAATGCCTTCCCAGGCTGGCCTGGGAACAACGCCAAGCTCAGGAGTCCCACTTGACACCCACTCCTAAGCACAGTGACAACCACAACCTTCCCCGTCTTATTATAAGAGCTCTGTCAACAGCATGTCAGCATTTCTTGTTATCAAACAAGCAACTCTGAAGACCCCTCCCCTTTCTACCCCTGTCCCTGTATCCCTTAGTGGCTGGATATCTACGGGCCCCCTCATCACATCATGTTTAGATGCACGGCCATGACACTCTTCTCAAACATTCTCTCAATTTTCTGACACCCAATTCCACAAGCAAATTCCAGGTCTTTTTTTAAAAAAGTGCTTAGTTTATTGTATTACTACATTCACCAACTGTTTGACCAATGTAAAAGTCTGCTTTTATTGCTTCTAAAAAACTTTTCATTTCATTTCAACACAATTATTACTGTGTGTGTGGAGCAAACATGTGCATCCATGTGCAGAGGTCAGAGACAAACTCTGGAGTACGTCCCCCCCTCCTCCAATAAGGGCCGCCAAGCCTGGCTCCCATTTTTATTCACTCTCTGCATCACTGATGGCATCTTAAAGCATTTTCTTGTAACCCCACCTGCCCACAAACCCTGAGAGACTTCCTGCGTGGTGACTTTAGGAATGTGTTCCTCATGTCACACAGGACTGGTTCTGTCCAGCCTCAGACCTCCCACAGCTCGAGCCTTCCAACTTAGCGATGCACCTGTAACTCCCTGAGTCTTCATTCTCAACATCTCAAATCTACCAAGTTTTAAAAGTTAAGCATGATGTCTTCTGAGAAGCCGGTGTAAGCTGTGGTCCTAGTCTTCTTTACGCTCACGTTTAAGCACCGGTTAACTTAGTCCCTAGCATCTGAACAATTCTGCTACCCCATCAAGCCTATTCCTAACTTGACCACAGCCTCTCTCCATGTTACACTGAACACTCCTAGCTCCTTGGCGCACCGCTGTGTAATTAAACTACATGGAGAATGAGTCTCAGTGAGTCTGCCATTATCTTACGTCTTCAGCCATTCTCCAGCAGCTAATCTTCCAGATTCGTCTATATGGATTCCCTTCAACAGGTTCTAGCTCTGTCCCTACAAAACAGAAAGGGGAAATGGCCATTGAAAACAAAGCACTTCAGTCACTTCTAGAAGGAAAGGCTGCCTGCCACTCACTAAGACTGGCGTACAGAGCTAACTACCCAACTCCCAGAAGAAAATCCAGCATACCTCCGTTAACATTAGGGTCATGGTACAGTTTCCAGCCTTCCAGGGTTGCAGCTCGCCATGCTTGCCCACAGCGTTTACAAAGCCGTTGTGCCTTCAGAAACCAGAAGGGACTGTTAGTGACATTATCAGTGAAGACCTGAAAGCACTGTGCTTTGTCATAAAGCAAAACCAGTATGACAAGACTAACCACCAAGCAGCACCAATGTCATAGGGGATGACAGAGGCAACTGGCAATGGTGTCCTGCTTTACCCACAAATGCAGATGGCTGAGGCTGTTCCCTTTTTGTTCTGTCAGGGCCAGGGATCAAACCTGGGTTTCGAGCACTTTACCAACAGAGCTATAGCCTGAGCACCCTATTTTTCTAACAATTCCTTCCTCCTTGTGTTAGACGTGCTAACAGGATACTGTGGCACTTGCTCGTTAACATGGAATTTTACTAAAATAAATAGATTTGATGGGTCCTCAGTTATGGAATAAAAAGTTATTTTAAAAAAATCTCCATAAGCCAGGCGGAAGAAGCCATCCCTTTAATCTCAGCACTCGGGAGGCAGAGAGGCCAGCCTGGTCTACAGAGTAAGTTCCAGGTCAGCCAGGGTTACACAGAGAAACCTTGTCTTGAAAAATCAAAACAAGAGGGACTAGAGAGATGGCTCAGTGGTTAGAAGCACTGGCTGCTCTTCCAAAGGTCATGAGTTCAATCCCCAGCAACCACATGGTGGCTCACAACCATCTGTAATTGGATCTGATGCCTTCTGGTGTGGCAAGGACAGTGTGGTCATATACATAAATAAATTTTTTTTTAAAGTTAAAAACCACACACACAAACAAACCTCCCACCACTATAATGAGATCTGTCACTCCTTTAATCCATTGACATTTCCTTAAATTCAGCAACCAGGAAAATGTGAGAGGCAATGCAGTCTTAGGTGTGTAAGAAGCACCACCCAGTGCCATGCACAAGAAGGAAGGAGGCTGGGACTGGAATGAGGCAGTCTGGGTTGCTGAAGAATCTGCTAAGAGCCCTGGACGCAGGGCACTGGCCCAGAAGTCATAGCAGTGTGCTCTACTTGGAAATGCAATGAGGGTAGTAGAGCCCGACACTGGAGGGGACCACAGCACTGAAGAGGTGCAGTCGGCCACCAAGACTCTCCAAGCCTATGGAACCTGGAGCCTGGTCAGCAGGGTCAGGTCCCTCACCTCTTCTGTCATCCCAGCACGGATCAGAGTGAAGAGGTACTTCAGCAGCCTGACCTCATCTTCTCTGTCCAGGTCGTCAAGTGGCATTTTCTGTCTAATGGGAGCATCAGGGTCCTGTGAAAAACAACCCCCGCTAATGATACATCCTCAGAACATACATACATCGAACATTTTGTTTAGTCATTATTTTCTACCTTGGTGGGTCATGCATACAGTGCTGGGATACAGCTGGCATAGCTCTACTGCTGAGCTCATAAGCTACAATGCCAGTCCTACATGCTCCTATACACATCAAAAACCACGGGACATGATCAATCTACATGGTACATACATACAAAAGTAAATGACTTTAAAGAGAATAAAGGGCCTAACAGGCCCATTTGTCTGCTGATCCCCCACCTCAAATAGATTTTGTCAGCCCAATATAGTATGTGCCTAGTCAGCTGAGCTCAGGATACCATTACCCTAGTCCAGCTGGGTCAGGTAACACTGCATTACTTGAGCTTATTCCCCCACTGTCCTTAGAATAGACCTAGAAAATGAACAGACACAAGGAAAACTCGAAGGACTGTGAATAGAAAACATGGCCCTTCTGAGACCACAGGAGGAGAGCTCACTAAGTACTCAGTTTGAGATTACTGTTATGTAAACCACAAATGGAGCTGGAGGTATATAGCTCAGTGGTAGAGAGGCTGCCCAGCATGGGCTCAGTCCTCAGGAGAGTAAAACACAACTGAACAAATACAACACCCAGCCCTCCAGAAACAACCAAAACAACAAAGCCAACAACATACTAGTCACTAATGAACAAGTAAAAATATCCCAGAGCACTCAGAAGGCAGGGGTAGGATCTCAAGTTCAAAGTCAACCTGGGAGACACACACACTCACTCAATCAATCAACAAACAAATGAAACCCAAAAAAATGAGGCTGGAGAGATGGTTCTGCAGTTATCCAGGAGTTCTGTTCTTGCAGAAAACCTGAGCTTGGTTCTCAGCAGCCAGGATGGGTGGCTCACACTGCCTGTAACTCCAGGTGGCTCAGTGACCACTTCTGGTTTGTGCAGCACTTGTACTAACAAGTGCACATGTCCCCACACAAATATACATACGCATAAATAAAAGTAAATCTGTGTTTGAAAAACACAAATTTCCACAGAATTTCTAAAACCATTACTGTCCTGGCTAGTTTAAGTTAACCGACATAAGTTCCAATCTTCTGAACAGAGGGAACCTCAGTGGAGGAAAGGCTTCCATAAGATTCAGCTGTAGGGCATTTTCTTAATTAGTGATAGATGGGGAAGAGCCCAGCCCATTGTGGGTGGGGCCACCCCTAGGTTAGTGATCCTGAGTTCTATCAGCAAGCAGGCTGAGCAAGCCATGGGAGCAAGGCAGTAAGCAGCACCCCTCCATGGCCTCTGCATCAGCTCCTGCCTCCAGGTTCCTGCCCTGACTTCCTTTGATGATGAAGAGTGATGTGGAAGTGTAAGCTGAATAAACCCTTTCCTCCCCGAGTTGCTTTGGCCATGGGGTCTCATCCCAGTAACAGTCCACCCTAACTAGGAACTTACCAGTTCAGTGACAAGAGGGCGGGTACTTCCTATATAGGACAGTAGCTGCCGTTGCTTTAGGGAATGGAGGGTATTTTCCCTGAAAAAAGAAATACCAGTTTTCTAAAGGGGCAATCTGAATACCATTTATTTTCTAGACAATAACAAAACCCACACCACACAAAAGTACACCTGTGTGTTCAAAACAAGGGGAAAAAGCCTCAAAAAACAAAAACAACAAATGTAGAAAAATGTATGAAGTCCTTAACACAGAAAGGCACTTTGTCTCAGATGAAGGAGGATGGTGAACTCGTTTTTGCATGCTTTGGTGGCCAATCATAAGCCTGCATCTGTTATCTCCGCAGTCCTGGGTGGTCGGGAACTCACTCTGTAGATCAGCTGGCCTAGACCTCAGACTCACCCGCCTCTGCTTCCTGGTGCTGGAAGTAAAGGTACGAAGTGCCACCACACCTGTCAGTCCCCATTTGTTACGACGTGCCACCACACCTGTCAGTCCCCATTTGTTTTCAGTATTTAAAAAAGTTAAGCCCAGAAGATGGAGCTGGAGTTCCAGGAGGTTGTAAACCATTCGGTGCTGAGAACTGAGCTCAGGTGCTCTTAACCACTGAGCATATCTTCAGGTGCCCACTTAATTTCTTTCTTTCTTTTTTTCTTTTTCTTTTTTCTTTTTGGTTTTTCGAGACAGGGTTTCTCTGTGTAGCCCTGGCTGTCCTGGAACTCACTCTGTAGACCAGGCTGGCCTCGAACTCAGAAATCCACCTGCCTCTGCCTCCCAAGTGCTGGGATTAAAGGTGTGTGCCACCACTACCTGGCCAGTTATTTTCTCAATACTGTCTTGTCTTCTCTTTTTTCGAGACAGGGTCTCTCTATGTAGCCCTGGCTGGCCTGGAACTCAGGAGATCCCCCTGTCTCTGCATCCTGAGCGCTGGGATTACAGGTGTGCACCACCACCTCCCAGCATAAAAAGTATTAAGATAAACAAATACAAAGACTTAATAACTTACCAATATACTGATTTTGCATAAAACTCAATATTGTCCGAGAAATCTCCAATTTCATCTTTGGCAATGCTCTCTAGCCAATCTACTACCAGCTAGGAAAGAAACAAAATAAGAAAGATCACTTTAACTCTGAAATGTCTTGTTTTTAGTAGTCCTTCCACCCTTAATCTGAAGTTTCTGATATCAACTTTTTCCAACCACAATTTTTTTTTAAGATAAACAAACATACAACAATAAATAGCATTTACTATAGGACTAATGTTATTTTTAATAGTCTATCCTTGGGGGCTGGAGAGGTGGCTCAGCGGTTAAGAACACTGAATGCTCTTCCAAAGGTCCTGAGTTCAGTTCCCAGCAACCACATGGTGGCTCACAACCATCTGTAATGAGATGCCCTCTACTGGGGTGTCTGAAGACAGCTACAGTGTACTTACATATAATAAATAAATAAGTCTTTAAAAAAAAACAATAGCCTCTCCTTAGAAACACAAAGGTTATTTAAAAGTTAAAGAACAACGTTCCAAATTTCTTTTAATTACAAATTTTAAAAAACTAGGTAAAAAGACAATTAAGTAAAGATTTTAGGTTTACAAAAAGTCATTTGCCTTTTCTCCACGCCTCTTTAAAGAAATAATTTAAGAATTCAGCCGCACCTGGCTCTGCCGGACCAGCGAGTCCCTCTGAAACAGCGCTTCCACAACCGTCTTCTCGCTGGCATTAATACCCTGTGACAGAGACAGGAAAGGGAGGGAAGAGGGCGTCTCAGATGACTTCAAAATCAAGGCCAGTTACAAATGAGCACCTCTGACAATCTGTGTATTACTTAACGTTTGTCTTACAGGGCCTTCTCAGGGTCTCCCTGTGTAGCCCTGGCTGATCTGAAACCCACAGAGACTTGCTTGTCTCTGTCTCCCAACTCCTATAAAAGGTGTGTATCACCATGCCTGACTGCATATGTATTCTTAAAAAATTATTTATAGGGGCAGGAAAGATGGCTCAGTGATTAGGAGCACTGACTGCTCTTCCAGAGGACCCAGGTTCAAATCTCAGCAACCACACAGCAGTTCACGACTGCCTGTAACTCCTCAACAACAACAAAAACAACAAAAAATTAAGAATAAAAATCATTGCTGGGCAGTGGTGGCGCACGCCTTTAATCCCAGCACTTGGGAGGCAGAGACAGGCGGATTTCTGAGAGACCAGCCTGGTCTACAGAGTGAGTTCCAGGACAGCCAGAGCTAACAGAGAAACCCTGTCTCAAAAAACCAAAAAAAAAAAGATTACATGAAGATGCTACAAAAACAGACCACAGACCTTAAGGTCCTAAATAGTGTGCCTAATAAAATCTAGAGGTACACACAGGATACCACATGACCCATCTTAACAGAAATAATGCAGTGTTAGAATGCTACCGTTACAATCCTTTATGACAATAGACTACAGGAAGTGGTTAAC
Organism: Rhynchomys soricoides; assembly: GCA_019843965.1. Classification (NCBI taxonomy): domain Eukaryota; kingdom Metazoa; phylum Chordata; class Mammalia; order Rodentia; family Muridae; genus Rhynchomys; species Rhynchomys soricoides. The sequence continues at coordinate 607,925 of JADRCH010000104.1, forward strand.
AGGAGCCAAATCAAACAAAAGCCAAAGACCACAGACTGTTTCCAGTCCCCTTCCAACTTCCATCAAACTTCTTTCTTACCAGTGACCAATAATTTACATATTAAAATGAGATCGTTACCTCCAAAATACACAAGTAAGATAATCTACGACAGTTAAGATGCAATTATATCTTCACATGCACATAAAAATGTGCACATAAAAATGAGGCTGGGGGACAGGAAAAAAGATAACTCCATATAAAATTACTATTGATGGCATACAAATTTATTACTAATAAATTTTTAAAAAGCAAAACAAAAAGCTATGTGCAGGGATGCAGTGCAGCTGGCAGAGCTGCCTGGCATTCACGAGGCCTGACTGGGTGCCGTCTGCTCCCTGACCATCCTGGCAGTTCTGACCCGACAGACTGGTCTCAGCCAATTTATACCTCAGGAGACTGTCTCAAAAATGCCCAAGAGTAAATAAATTAATAAAAACAAGGCCGTGTGATGTGGTGGTGTACACCTACAATCTCAGCACTCAAGATGGGGAGACCGGAGGGTTGTGACTGTGAGGCCATCTGGACTACAAAAACCACACCCTATCACAAAAAGGAAAACAGAAACAGAACAAATTATTCCAGAGTAGTTTGATTATGTGCGTATGTATAAAATGCACAAAAAACATCTGATACAATGTAAAATGAAGTTGTTACATTAAATAATTAGAGGGATAGAAAGAACTTAGACCTTTACGCATAAATATAAATTTTTGATTACTTTCGGTATCATCTCTGTACATGTAAATCTTTTAAATGAGGAAATACAAACAGAGGGTTGAAAAATCAAATCTCCAAATGTAATGGAAAAAAACCTGTGATGGGAAAAATGAATAGAAAACTTACAGCAATTGCAAACATATTTTCCTCTTCTAATGAAGACTGTATTCTGTCTCTGGGGAAATAGGAAATGAAAAAGCTTTACTTTACACAAATGCAAGAAACCATCTGGTAGCTGTTCCACACTCTGCTAGGCAGAAACCAATGAGGTGCAGTGAGCGCCACCATCATGCTGAACGTAGGGAGTACGCAGTAACCACGTCATCACTCTAGTACCGACTCCTGAACAAAACGGGCAACCACTACTGTAGCCTTAATGGCACCCGAGGGCACGGACCTTTTTCATATGGCAAAATTAATCATGATTTTCTTTCAGTATTTCATAATAAAACCTAAAACCACCAGGTCTCTTTCCTTCCTTTTCTGCAGCCCAGGCTTGCCTCAAACTTTCAGCCCCTCTGCCTCAGCTTCCTAGGAATACAGGGGGATTGTACTTTGTCTGGCTACAGACTGATATATTTGTAGCTACCAGCTTTATGATTTGACGGCCCCTCTTCCTCATAACTTAATCTCCACACCTGAAGTATTAGAAATGATAAATCCCAAGATTAGCAAACCTATCCTAAGCTGACCCCTCACTAACATTGAATTAATCTGCCTGACTGGCTTGTTAGCTACTGTTCATCTCACTTAGGAGCTGTGTGAGTTCCCCACAACGTTACCTATACAAAGAGGCAAGTAGCCTCCACGTGACCATCTCCTGTTGAAGAAGCCAGAGCATACTGGCTGTCTTTGAAAACTTCTGCAGTCCAGGCGTGGCTCGGCTCACTATTTTACTTAGGATATTCACCTAAATGAAAACCACAGAGGTAAAGAGGCTGCTTGTTTACAGTTCTGAGTTTCTAGTATCTGTGCATTGAGTACAGAGTGCTAACAGGAATCTTGTAGGACATATGCACAAGCATATACATTTTCCTGACTACCTATTTTTTTTAATAGAATGCAGTGTAACATCCTTTCAAGAAATGATGCTAATTTGAGCAAGATATATTTACGTGAATACACATAAAAGCTTAACACACTTTAGCCTTCAGATTCAACAACATGTATATATTTGTTTTCTCCCCACATTATCTGCCCAGAGGATAAGTTTACCTTACAAAATCGTATAAACCAATAACAATATCTTAAAATTATGTCTGAAAAATTTATGACATGTAACAAACCAAGAAAAGAAAATCCTTAAAGATTGATACCAACTGATTGATCACTAAATTTTGGGCACGTAAGAGAATCTAATGAAAACTACTCAAATATTCTCCTGAAACATGTACAAAATTGTTAAACATGAGCTTAAGGACTGGAGGCAAAGGAAACGAAAGGAAATGTGTTAGAAGTGCCGAGCACACCTAAGGGGCCTGAGACACTAACCCTCGTTACAATACAAGCTCACACTCACTACCACCCTGTCAGAAAGCACCCACGAAAGACATGCTCTCTCTGAAGACTGGTGTTCAGGAAACGTGACATCTGTACATCAGTCATTTATGGAATCCTCAATTGAGGGCTGATGAGATGGTCCAGTGAGAAACGGCGATTGATGCCAAGCCTGTGGGCCTGATCCACACGGTGAGGGGAGAGCCAACTCCCACGAGTTGTCCTTTGACCGCCACACAAACGTGTCCTTTCATACATCAAAAAATGTCTAAAACTATAAAATGGTAGAAGCTGGACATGTGGCTCAGTGGTTAAGAGCATTGACTGCTCTTCCATAGGATCTGGGTTCAATCCCTAGCACCCACAAAGTCTGTAGTTCAGTTCCAGAAGACCTGCCACTTTTCTTTAAGGTTTATTTTTAAATTAATGACATGTTTGTGTGTGTCTGTGTTGAGAAATGTTTGCAAGGATGGAGTTGCACACAGAGGCCAGAGGAGCTGGGTCTCACTGGATCTGGTGTTTCAGGTGGTTAAGCACTACTCAATATGGATGCTGGCAACTGAACTCAGGTCCTCTGAAAGAGCAATCTGTGATCTAAACACCTGAGACAATGTCCAGCCCATATCTGACACTCTTAAACAATACAGACATGGAGCTGGAGATATGGCTCAGCAGTTAGGAGCACTGACAGCTCTTCCTGAGGTCCTGAGTTCAATTCCCAGCAACCATATGGTGGCTCACAGCCATCTGTAACGGGATCCGATGCCTGACTTCTGGTGTGTCTGAAGACAGCTACAGTGTACTCATATAAGTAAAACAAACAAACAAAAAAACCAATACAGACATGTGCAGGGAACCAATAAAACAAACAAACCCAAAACTATTAAACGCTAAAAGATACAATGCCGCCAGTGGTGTACACCTTTAATCCCAGTGCTGAGGAGGCAGAGGCAGGCAGATCTCTGTTGAGTTCAAGGCCAGCCTGGTCTACAAAGTGAGTCCAGGACAGCCAGGGCTGTTACACAAAGAAACCCTGTCTTGAAAAACAAAAGTAAAACTCTGTGTGTGTGTGTGTGTGTGTGTGTGTGTATTCATTCTGATTTTTGGGATTCAAGTGTGTGTTGTGGATTTGCACATCTGTAAGGGTATGTAAAAGGTATGTGCATGCTCATGGAGGTCAGATACCAATTGGTGGCGCACGCCTTTAATCCCAGCACTTGGGAGGCAGAGGCAGGTGGATTTCTGAGTTCGAGGCCAGCCTGGTCTACAGAGTGAGTTCCAGGACAGCCAGGGCTATATACAGAGAAATCCTGTCTCCAAAAAAAAAAAAGAGTGTTTCTTTCTATCTCCACCTTACTTATTGAGTCTATGTCTCAGCATATAGCCCTGACTGGCCTTGAGCTCAGAGATCAGCTTGCCTCTACCTCCCAAGTGCTGGATTAAAGGCATGCACCATCAGACCCAGTTTGACACCATAATTTGTGAGACAGTCTTTCCTGAACCTGGAGCTCACTGACTGGCTAGGCTGGCCCGTCAACAAGCAATCCACCTGCCTCCACCCTGACACCCTCTTAACACCTCTCCTCCCTGACCCTCTACCTGTCACCCTTGCCATGTACTGAACTCAGGCCCTCACACTCGGTGGCAAACACTGGCTCAGCTGTTTTCCAAACCAGCTTTCTGCTTATTCTCACATGTGACCATTTTCTGAAGTTCTGGTTCCTTGTTTTATAAATAGCAGTTTCAGGGTCACAGCAAAACTGAATTAAAGCTAGAGAACCCGATACTCCTGCTCCCACATATGCATGGACTCCCTTAATATCAGTATCTTGCGATAAGGGGGTGTGTCTGTTACTGTCAGTGAATGGTCTCCTGGATCTGTCTTGTTGCTCCCACAGGTATGAGCCCTAGTGTGCTGGGAATCTGAATTCAGGCCCCCATGCTCACAGAGTAAGGCTTTTTCTCACTAAGCTGTCTCTCAAGCCTCAGACTTTCCTTTCTAAGGAGAAGATTCCTTTTTTCTCCAAAGAGACAAGAAAACTCCAAGCACTTTGCCGACCATGGGTCAGGCAGAGTTAACTTACCTGACTACCACAAATATTTTCATACTCTTCTACAAGATCAAAGACCGTGGTGGAAGAGTGCTTCAAGAAAGACTGCAGGAAATCAGAGAACATACTCATGGATGCTGAAACGCAGGGAACAAAGGGAACACAAAGTCAGTAACACAAGTTAAGAAATTCTTTTGATTTAAAACCACAAAGATTGCTACAAATCTTTTCCCTCCTTCCACAACTGTATTTTTAAGAACTAGAGACTTGGGGCTTGGGAGAGAGATGGCTCAGTGGTCAAGAGCACATGATGTTCTTGTAGAGGAACCAGGTGTGGTTCCCAGTACCCACACCACCCAGACGCTCACAACCACCTACAATCACCCCAGTTATAGGAGAGCTGATACCTCCTTCTGCACACCAAGAGCACCAGGCACTCATGCGGTGTACAGTCACACATGCAGGCAAAGTACTCATACACATACAGTTTTTTTAACTTTACAAACTTTTAGTCATACGCACGCCTTTAATCCCATCCCCTGGGAGGCAGAGGCAGGTGGATTTCTGAATCAAGGCCAGACTGATCTACAGAGTGAGTTCCAGGACAGCCAGGGCTACACAGAGAAACACTGTCTCAAAACCAACAAGAAAGAAACAAAATGCTACACATTTTTAATAATCTGTGTGTTCAGTGGCATTCTGCATACGGTGGTGTAGCCTGCACCATTTTGTAAAATGTACCCTTACTTTAATCAGTAAGCTTCTAGGCCAAACTTCCCTCAGCCCTGCCACCATGACTCTACTTTATGTCTCTGTAAGGTCAATCACATTACCTCATAAAGGCTGACTGATTCAGTATTTTCCCCCAAGACAGGGTCTCATGTAGCCCAAGCTGGCCTCACACATAGACGAAGATCCTCCTGCCTCCACCTCTAAAGTGCTGGCATTACAAGAGTATGCTATTGTGCTATGAGCCTCAGTATGTTTAAATTACACACATGCATGCATGCACATGCACACACACTTTTTGAGAGGCTTACTAGATGGCTCTGGCTGGCCTAGAATTTTCTATTTCGACCAGTCACTCTGAGACCTCAAATTCAGAGATCTGCCTCTGCTTCTGCCTGCTGAGTGCTGGGACTGAATGCATGTACCACCAGAGCCAACAGTGATTTATCGCATTTTGTTGATGGTGTTTTGTTTAAGTCTCATGTGGCCCAGGCTGTCACAATTTTGCTACATAGCCAAGGCTAGCCTTGACCTCTTATTCTTGCTTGTACTTCAAATGTTGAGGCTACTGTGTGGGTCACCAGCTTGACTTAGCCAGTCTGGCCGGTCTGGCAACATTGGACCACTTTCCTGTGTGGATTGTACCATCTATCTTCACTGGAAAAATATCCTTTGCTTGTTGTCATTGAGCTGATGATGATCTGTTGTTGTTTATAAAAACTGTTCTCTGAGTGGTGTTATAAGACAAGGTCTCACTCTGTAGCCCAAGATAACCTTGAACTCGGTGATGCTCCAGCCTCAGCATCCAGATTTATATGCTGGCATTTACAGGCATGAGCCACACCTAGTTAGGAAGTTTTTTATATATTTTGAATAATAACTCCGTATTAGTTGTACACATTTAGCATCAACTGCCTTTTACACTATTAATTTTATACTAATATACAAATTAAAATTTATATATTCCAGCTTACATACTTTTTTGTATATCTTTTTAAAGAACTGAAAGTGTGTACTAGTTAGAATTTTCTGTATTATCAATTACTACTGGGGTGTGTAGGGGCAAGTTTAGACCACCTGAATTATATTTTAAGTGTAACATAGCAAGGTAACTGAGTTAGAATGGGTACCAAATAGCCTGGGCTCCTGGGGGTGGGGGCAGACACTGTACTCTTACCCACATACTTAAGGCCGTATCATTAAGTGGAACTGCCATATCTTTTAGTGAAAAGCACTCAACACACATTACTCAGGAATGCGACATGGCACACACTGACTGCTCATCACCTGCACTAGTTATGAGAATGGTAAGAATGCCGCAAAGTGACACATGGCACAGACCTACAAGCAAAGGACGTTTCCCATAGGGAAGAGGGACAACCAACCAAACCAGCAAGTCAGAATACCATCTGAAAATCAAGTGAAAATCAAGGTCACTGCATACCAAGAACGTTAGATTCCAATCTAAACCTAAAGAAACAGAAGCTCTCCAAGTGAGGAGAAACTAAAGATGAGAACTGGCTAACGACCTGACAGTCTGCGTTTACATAGACTGTCAGGGTACTGTTCAGAATGAGCGCTAAGACAAAGCTCTCAATCTTCCCAAGACACATTGTAAAACAAAAAACTGACAAGCTAAAATAATTATCCTCAGATCTTGAGGCTGGAGATGGCTCAGCAGTTAAGAGCACTGGCTGCTTTCCCACAGAACCCAACTCAATTCCAGCATCCACACAGAAGCTCACAACCATCTGTAACTCCAGGAGATACGATGCCCTCTTCTGGTCTCCACAAGTAGAAGGCATGCAATGGGTGTGCAGACATACGTATAGGCAAAACATCCAAACACATTTGAAATAAAAGTACTTTTTAACTTTCTTCACTCAAAACACACACACACACACACACACACACACACACACACACACACACAGAGAGTTGTTGGAACAGAATTCCACTATGTAGCCCTGGCTGGCAGGAAATTACTAGGAAGATTACTAGGAAATTACTAGGCCAATCTCAAACCCATCGAGATCCATCTGCCTTTGCCTCCCAAGTGCTGGGACACAGCCTGTACCACTATACCCTGGGACACAGCCTGTACCACTATGCC
>JADRCH010000104.1:615081-661622 GCA_019843965.1 Rhynchomys soricoides
CCTGTACCACTATGCCCTGGGACACAGCCTGTACCACTATGCCCTGGAAAAAGCTCAATTTGGTGATGGACAAAAACAGGTTTCCTTGATCTCATCAAATTAATAAGCTACTTAAATCAAAGCCGTTTACCAGCCTCTCCTGGGTCGTCTTCCCGTAGCATGACAGTACTTAGGTTTACGTCCTCGGTCATACTCTGGTGCTCCATGTTTGTGTAGAACCCTAAACGCTGGGATGAGAATGCAGCTGCCCAGTTGCTGTCATCTAGGTTAGTCACCTTAAAAAAAAAAACAAAAAAAAAAAAACAAAAAAAGGAAAGCAATAACGCCACTGTCATTAAATAGGTGAATTACTACTGAATAGTTTCCTCCCACCTTGTATGTTTTTCACTTTTAAAAGACTGAAAGCTACAGTTTTAACTTTTATGTGTTTGTTTTACCTGAATGTGTGTCTATGCACCACTTATGTGCACAGCGCTCACAGAGGCCAAAACAGAACACTGGACCCCCGGGACTGCAGCGGGCGTAAGCTGCCATGTGGTGCTGGTAATGGAACCGGGATCCTCTAGACAAGAAGTCAGTGCTCTTAACCACCAGCCCTAATATCTGAGAATTATTCATTCAGCTTTAAAAGACTTTTTGTTTTACAGCAGGTCTTGTGCAGCCCAAGCCCACCGCCAGTGTCCTATGTTGCTGAGAATGACCTGGACCTCCTGACCCTCCTGACTATCTACTGAGTGCTGGGATATCGGGTTTAAGCAGTAATGAAGCAAGGTTAAAAGGCAAACCTACCACCCAGAAGAGCCTACTCCTATAACCTCATATGTGCGCCAAATCCCTCCGAGCATTTAATTATCCACAACGTCAAAGACAGAATCATTTTGATTTGGAATTCAATATGCCTTAGGAGTTACTAAGATAGCACAACTTTCTGTTTCCGTCTTCACTCCCTTCTTCCCCTAGTTGGTAATCTTTTAGTAATCAGCTAAGGCCACTGTGCACTGTGGGGTACATATGTACCATTTCCTCGCTCTTCTCAGTACTGTGCCATAGTGGTTTCTACAGTGCCTCACCCTCTCCCAAAATGTTCTCTTCTGTCTTGAGCAGAAAAACCCACCTTAACTGGGCAGTGATAGCGCACGCCTTTAATCCCAGCACACGGGAGGCAGAGGCAGGCGGATTTCTGAGTTCGAGGCCAGCCTGGTCTACAGAGTGAGTTCCAGGACAGCCAGGGCTACACAGAGAAACCCTGTCTCAAAAAAAAACCAAAAAAAAAAAGAAAGACAGACCCACCTTAGAGTCTCCAGTACTTTCACACCACACAGAACATGTCATCAAATGTGGAAAAGATGGTTTTCCTTACATCAGTAAAGAATCAATTCACAGCAGACACAGGCAGGGTCCACAATTCAATCCAGCTGGACACTCCCTGTGGCCAGACCCCACAGGCAGTCTTACTTGTCCTTACAATGTCTGACACTCCCTAACAGTCACTTTCTGCTCTGCGGTGTGGAGGGTGCAGAGGCCAGGGGTGGGTGTTAAAGTGTCTTGCTCACATACCTCTTCACTTTGAGTTTAAGGTACAGGTTCTCACTGAATGTGGAGCCCACTCTTCCACCCATCTCTCCCTGTGCCCCAGCTCTAGGGTTACAGAGATGCCACCTCTAGCTTTTACATTACTGCTGGGATCTGAACTCAGGTCTTCAGGCTTTTGAAGCAAGCAGTTTACCCTTCCACCTTCTTTGTACTTTAAGACAGCTGGGTGTTGAGGCACTCGCCTTTAATCCCAGCACTCAGAGGCAGAGGCACATGGATCTCTGAGTTCAAGGCCAGCCTGGTCTACAGAGCAAGTTCCAGCCAGAACAGCCAGGGCTACACAGAGAAACCCTGTCTTGAAAAAACAAAAACAAAACCAACCAACCAACTAACAGGCAAGCAAAACAAACACAGAGCTTGGCTTTAACAGCCACCTATGGTTTTAGAATGCATTTTATTTGGTCAGCAAATAGCCAGACTCTGGTGTTTGACCTATATCTAAATATTACTGCTGTCATTTTCCTTTAATGATGTGACATATTCTAACATTTGATTTTTTTCAAATGTTTAACCAATGATATCACTGTACACAACCTGACATTATTTTCGTGATGAATATAACTTTAACTTTCATTAAAAGGCTTTTAAGTGTCTTTAGTATTAAACTGCATTTATTTATACATACCATGGAAAGATTTCCCAAGTACCCAGAAGACTGTGTGTGCCGGGGAGACCTCCCTTCCGTTCCAAGAATGTAGGAAATATCTGGGTGTCTTAGTAGGCTTCGGCTTGGTGGAGTAACTATAAGTGGAAGGTCAAAACACTGTCAGCGCAAAGCAAGGAAGCCGGCAACAAAACGTTTTCAGGGAGTAAAGAGCTCACGGTACAGGCATGGTAACCTGAGTTTAAGCCCTAGCATTCACGTAAAAAACTCAGGCACAGTGGTGCACGATTACAACCCCAGTGTTGGGGAGAAGAGACAGGAGAACCAGAGCTCACTAGTCAGCCAGTCTAGACTAACCAGAAAGCCCTGGGTCCCAGTGGGGGACCCTGACTGAAAACACTGGGCAGCCCCTGAGGAACAATACCCAAGGTTCAGCTCTGGACTCACACGGGTACGTATCTATGTGCATGGATGTTTGCATGAACACAACGCCCTAGACATGCACACAAGAACATACATATATACACACATGCACATCTACATATACATGAACACGGAACACTCACACATACACACAAAAGAATAATTTCTTAGTCTTCATATTTAAATTCAATACAAACAGTTTAAGTGTTATTTTTATGTTATGGAGAATTAACTTATTTTTCTAAAGATGAGATTTTCATGCTATTCATTTTTTTTTTTTTTAACAACAAAAGGTACTTTTAGGTGTGACCGAGCAGACTTAAAATGATCAAAGGTGGCACCAGTCAACAGATCTTCATCATCTAACTCCAGAGAGCACACTGGGGCATGCGGGGTAGGGACCAGAGCTTTGGAGCAACCGGCTTGTGGGAATCCTGTTTTCACCGGCTAAATAACAGCACTAACTCCCTCACACTGGCTTCTCCAAGTCTGCCTTCTAATTTGGAAAAGCAGACGAAAGTATGTCACAGTTACTATTTATTGATGTAAAGTACAGTTCCTTGTTCATAAGAGTTCAGATAACTGTAATCATTATTATTTATGCTTACTTCCTGATATTGTAGCTAAATATTTATTATGAAAACCATACAAATGCCAGCTGTATTATGACTACTCCTCTAGTAAACACTTTCAAAGCACAAACAAAATCTTACAAGGCTGTCGAAATGAGCTTGGAGTTCGAGGGATAATTTGACTTCTTGGTGTAGTAGTGCCAAAATTTTCATCTTGGTTGGCCTGAACTTAGGAAGAAGTTAAGGAAAGTTTTCCATGTAGAGAAAAAAAAATCATTAAAGTTAAGCACAGATTTTACTACACAAGATACATGAATATGTTCCTTTCAAGAACAAAGCATTTTATGGGTACTATCTTTTCTTTACATAATTGTAAAATCCACCTGTCATTTAGACTCTCAGATGGGTAATAGATAATAAGTATTGACTACTGGTTAACTATTATGACATACTAGTAGTGAAACAGAACATCCTTTTTAGAGAAACAGGCGTCTTAAGCTCATGGACATTCACTGAGAACATGTATCTACCAAGTAAAACAGCGGTGGAGGTAAGCCAATTTTATCCCAGCTAATGTTTAAAATCCCACAGCCCTGATTCAAGGCACTCTGCAATAATCTGAGTAATTCTTACACAAAGGATACTTAGAACTCTTTTGTGAGCACTATGCTTCCGTGCGGTCCTCGTCACCTCCGCCTCCCGGATCACAGGGGATGACAACCCCCCAAAGCCACTCCTAGAACAGTATAATCAAGCTCTTAGACGGCATTTCAAAGGACATTGTTACAGTTACAGCAAAGGATCCAAGTCAGTCGAGGGACAGCTCACCCCAACAGCCATGTCTTGCATCTTTCTGCCAAGAATAACTTCTTGGCTCTAAGTCCTGCTTACTCCCCAAAATCCCACCCAGTGCTCAGCTATGAGTCCTGCCTTTGACTCGCTAGAATCACAATGTTGTGTTCCCTGTGGAGAACCTGAAATGTGTACCACAGTATGGCTTCGTGAAGGTAGATCCTCTTTCTTCCAGCAGACCCAAGAGCTGCTTAACTGCAGGATTCTCTACAAGGAAGGACTTCTGCACTTTCTAAAATACCGTGATGAGTTAGCTGCTTGTTGAATGGGTAGGTTTTAGCCCAGGCTCACATCTCTAATCTAAACTGCATAGGAAGTGCGGGCCGACCAGAGATACAGAATGAAAGCAGTTTCAAAAACAAACCCAAAGATGGAACAGGTTCTGAGAATTCTTCTTTAGGTTTATTCTCAAGCAAACTTCATAGAATATAATCATACAAGCTAAGCCAGTCATCACATCACTAGGCAATATAATCATGGGACCACTGTTACACTGTTGGCTTGTGTGCTGACCAAATATTGATACACAGCCAGGACTATGCTTCGGACTGGGAGTATATATGGCTTGGTGGGATGAAAGAAAAAAGGAAGGAATTGCAGTGAGCCGGGCAGTGGTGGCGCGCGCCTTTAATCCCAGCACTCGGGAGGCAGAGGCAGGTGGATTTCTGAGTTCGAGGCCAGCCTGGTCTACAGAGTGAGTTCCAGGACAGCCAGGGCTACACAGAGAAACCCTGTCTCGAAAAACCAAAAAAAAAAAAAAAAAAAAATGCAGTGAACTGAAGAAACAACCTTTCAAGTGTTTTCTCTCCATGTAGACTAAGGATGTCTCCTGTCTCCAGCACTGTCATCTGAAGGTTTAAAAACTAAACCAGGGGGACTGATTTTAAACATCCATCTAGTACACCTTTCTTCCAGCTGGCTTCCTCTGCTCTGCAGACCCAAACCCACTCTTACCAGCACGGTATTTACAACACCATCCCAAGTTAGTTCCACCCATCAAGTTCATTCAGACATATTGCTGGGAGCATTCAGCCACACAAAGATGAACACTTTTCATGACTTTATATCTGAGTATGCTTCTTTTACAGAGGTCCATATTTGTTCCCCTGTCATCTGATGTATTTCTACTTAAGCTATTCATCAAATAGATTTATGGTGATACAAAGTTCCCTGTTGGTAATGTTGATTTTTCTTTTTTTTCCCCCAGAACCTAAGGCTTGCTATGCAAGCACTCTACCGTTGAGCTGTATTCCCAGCCCAATAACTTCACTATCTGGCTAACATGTCTACTCAGGACTTACCAACCAAATAACTTGGTCTTAATCTCTCACAGGCTTATTGTTCTCTGACAAAAGGATGACCCATATCCCTACCCCCATAACTTGGTTCTATTTAACTATGTGGTTCCTTAAATCTCTTACAGGCTCACTGTTCTGGACAGATAAGATCCTCACGGGATTGCTCTAAAATTAAATGTGCTACTTAAAGCTTAAGGAACACACATAAGAGAAACCCTAGCACAATGTTTTCAGTATCAATAATGTGCTATTATTAATCAAAAGACCAGCTAGCAAGTTACTTTTACAGGTTTCCCTGAAACTCCTGTGACAGGGGGAATTAATGTCTTCATTTAATTTTCCCCGTAGTACAGTACTATCCTGCTTGGCTGTCTTCACTACACAATCTGCTCCCTGGTGCCAAGCGCCTTGAATAACCCATCTTTGTTTCAGGCGAGCACAAATCACCTGATCACATGAGAAATTCAACTACCTGGTGTTGGCACATCAGAGTCTAAGCTGACCATCGTGAAACCTAATAAAGTACAACTGATATGACTTAATAACCACAATAAAACCACTCTGAGAAAGTCTGGACGGAGCTGCCAGTGTGGCGGACCACTGTGACCTCGGACTGCTCACTTAGCATTTCGAATGCCGGACCACCACCGACCCCGCACACTTCGGAGGGAACGGCGAGGAGCGAGCGCCTACGAGACTCCGGAGGCGCGGCTTGGAACGCGGGGATCCGCATTCTCTGCATCCCCGCTCCGGTCACGTCAAGAGCCCATTTCCCCCACCAGGGATCAAATCCCTGACAGGGTGAAGCAAGGACTGAATGGGCAGCCCTCGGCTCCTCCTCCGCTTCCCGCGGAGGTAGTTATGTCGCTAACAGGCGAGAGCCACAGTCTTGGCCGAGGCGTCCTCACCAGGACTGACCTGTCCATAGCCGCAGCCGACTCCACCGAGAACCTTGCAACCTTGCAGCCTGGCCGTCGCGTTTCAGCCTTCCCGCTCTCCGGAAGCAAACACTTCGACCCGGAAGCACGCCCTGGCTAAGCCAGCCCCAGAGAAACGTGTTTCCACTTGGCGCATGCGCGACTTTTGTCTACAGCCGCAGGCCTAATGGGCGTAGGCGCGGAAGTGTGCCAGTGCGTGTCTGCGTGGCTGGGCGGTGCCGGTCAGGCAGGAAGGGGCGGAGCTTGGGTGTTTTGCTCGAGCGGGGCTTGTGGGCGTGGTCTGGGTGGGGCGTCCTACTGGGAAGCCGGAAGTCTATAACCTGGAGTTTAGGAATCTTTTGCTGAGTCTAGACTTTGCGATCCTGTTTGCGGTTCTGCGCCACTCTACAGCATCTGGCCCGTCTCAGGGCACTCATCTATTTCTTTGAACTGTGATGTAGCCTCACCGGACAGGTTTTGAAGTTGTTTCCTATCGTTGTTATTTCAGCCGTTTTTTAAGAAATCCAAAAAAGCAACATGGGTTCACGCTCTGTAATACGAACATTTGGGGAGGCTGGGGCAGGAGGATCACCATGATTTTGAAGCAAGCCTGCACTAAGAAAGCCTGACAATAGTAATAGTAATTATTATTGTTGCTGTTATTGTTGTTGTTGTTGTTGTTATTATTATTATTATTATTATTATTATTAAATAAATTTTAAACGTTTTGGGCGTGGGGATACTTACCTGTTCCAGCACCTCAGAGTGTTAGGTCTTAGTCCTTCCAAATATCTAGAAATGAGCTCTGGCTAAACCATTTCTGATTTCTGGCGGTTAGATAAAACCCAGCATTCCTCAGGAACTTGTGAAACTCGTTTTCCATCGGTTTTCTTAGCTACTTGTCCCCACAATCCCGACTCTGTACTAATTTCTATTCTCTGCTCTCTCATCTCACTCACAAAACTTCCTTGAAGAGCTCTACCAGGCCCAGGCATTGCAGACACAGCACCAGCAGGTCTTGCCCCTCCTCTTCCCTCTCCCTTGCTAAACTGTTAGATTACATTCCTAAACCTAGCCACCAAGGTCTGTATATTCCCTTATTTGGCCACTTACTTATGCCTGACTAAAACTCCAAGGCCCAACTATCAAAATTCACTATCTGGCTAACATGTCTACTCAGGACTTACCAACTCATCACAGCCTTCCCCTTTTCTCCTTAAAAACCACTCCTGCAGAGACGCCTTTGACAGATCTGGAGGCAGCACCCACTGCTTGTCCGTCTGGGATAATACATTTCCTTTGTGCTGAGAATTTGGTGTCCCGGCGTGTTCTGTGCTGACTCCCAGGCTACTTCATATCTCTTGCTAACTTGACTTTTCTCTCCCATTCTCTAGCTGCCCCAGCCCTGGCCATGTCCAGTCTGTTTCTCTTCCTCTCTGCTCTGGACACTTCCAGATACCTCTGGATCTTTTCTCTCTCTTATCCACATTAAAAACCTCATGCCTAATGGAGCAGTCATGGCCGCAGTTTCTTTACGTGCCCCCTCCCATGCAGAAAGTAAGGTAGAGGCAAGAATCAAGGTCATCCTCTGCTTCTACTGAGTTAGAGGCCACCCTGGTTTTGTTGTTGTTGTTTGTTTGTTTTGATACCCTGTCTCAAAAGAAAAGAAAAAAGTAGAAATATATTATCTCTTCTAATTCGAAGTGCTGTCTGAGTAAAAATCAGTACATCCAGCACCTGAAGAATTCAGTTCAGTTACTTTTTTTTTCCACTTTGAAAGCAGTCATTTGGCCAGGCAGTGGTGGTGCACGCCATAATCCCAGCACTTGGGAGGCAGAGGCAGGTGGATTTCTGAGTTTGAGGCCAGCCTGGTCTACAGAGTGAGTTCCAGGACAGCCAGGGCTATACAGAGAAACCCTGTCTCAGAAAGAAGAAAAAAAAGAAAAAAGAAAAGAAAAAAAAAGAAAGCAGTCATTCTTTATTAAGTGACCAGATTACAAAAATAATGTTAGGAAGGCCAGCCAGCCAGCAGCTTGCCCTGCAAGCCCGATGCTCTGAGTTCTGTCCCTGGAGCCCTGGTAAAAGTGGAATGAGAACACCAACTGTACAAAACTGTCCTCTAGCCTCTGAACTCAGCCCTGCCTCCATGAATGAAAAATTACACACAAATACACATGTGCACACAGACACACACACTCGCACACACACACATGCCACACCACATACACACACACCAGGTCATATACACAGACACATATACACATCATGTATGCGCACAAAGATAGCTCATCTATTAGATAACGCTGTTGATACATTTCCTGTTTCAAATACTAAATAAAAATCCTTTGATGTGGATGAGCACCTGCATTTGGCCACAACACATTAGATTCACCAAGATAGACTCACTCACGAGGGCTGGAGGGATGGCTCAGTGGTTAAGAGCACTGACAGCTCTTCCAGAGGTCCTGAGTTCAGTGGGATCTGATACTCCCTTTGGGTGTGTCTGAAGACATCGTCAGTGTACACATATTCATTAAAAAAAAAAAAAGTCACTCACTCACTCACAAAAGTCCCATCTTACTAAAAACAAGACTAAATTATCTGATCTCCAGGAAATTAAAGACAGAGCGATGAGCAGATTGGCATAATCAAATTGTCTCTGCTTTAATTTTACAAGAAAAGTAACCCAGTGCTAACTATTTAGTTTTAAGTTGTTTTACCTTGCTGTCTCTGCCTTATGCAGAAGCTCACTTTGAGATTCCCAATCCATTTATTGTTGATTTGTCTTTGGACACATTCTACTACCTAGCCCAGGCTGGCCTGGGATGTGTGGCCCTCTTGCCTTAGCCTCTGATCGGTGTTCTTTCTTTCCCCAAGCTTCGTTTGTCTCTCTCTCTCTTCTTTTACCTCAGAGGAGATTTATTAGTAGTGTTTGGGCATCTCATCATAGACAGCTGTGGTGGGGCCCTAGTGGGAGAGTCTACAGCTCCCTTTTCCTGCGATCCTGGTCCTTCTCTGCCGGTTGAGCAAACCTCTTCTGCTCAGCTCACTGGAACATTTCGCTTCTATAGGATGGAGTGTTGTTTGACTCTAGAATTATAAATAAAGCTAATTAAGACCTTTAATTTAAATTTATGTAATTTTCTCCTTTGATGGTAGGTGATCTTCATTCTCTCTCTCGGAGAGTATTATTTGAAGTGTCACAAGAAGTTTGTTAGTCAGGTGACTTAGTATTTATTAAGAGAGATAGCTAGGTTGACTGACCATCCCCCTGGGATCTGCTTGTCTTCACCTTTCAATGCCACTGTCTGCAGTATTAGAAGGTGTGGCTTTGTTGGAGGAGGTATGGCCTTGTTGAAGTAGGTTGTGTCACTGTGGGCTATAAGACCCTCATCCTAGCTGCCAGGGAGCCAATATTCTGCCAGCAGCATTCAGATGAAGATGTAGAACTCTCAGCTCCTCCTGCACCATGCCTGCCTGGATTCTGCCATGTTCCTGCCTTGATGATAATGGACTGAACTTCAGAAGCTGTAAGCCAGCCCCAATTAAATGATGTCCTTATAAGAGTTGCCTTGGTCATGGTGTCTGTTCACAGCAGTAAAACCCTAACTAAGACACATGGGTGCTGGGATTTTAACTCCAGTTCTTATACTTGCAGGGAAAGTGCTCTTACTGACCCATCACTCAGATCCCAATGTTTTAAATATATATATATATATATGTACATATATACATAAATACACACACATAATCATAAGAAGAGCAGTTTGAGGCAAAGAATGAACCTTAGGTTCAAAGAAATAAACTGTTAGAAAATGCACTGGACTCCAGCTAAATTTTTTTTAATTTAAATTTTATGTTTAAATTCTATGTGTATGAATGTTTGCCTCCATGTATGAAAGTGCATCATGGACATGCAGTGCTGGCAGAGGCCAGAGGGAGCACTAGATTCCCCTGGGGATGGGGTTGCAGCCAATTCCACATGGGTGTTGGGACTGAATCCTTGTCCTTTACAAGAACTGCAAGTGATCATCCCTGAACCATCTCTCCAGACCCTTTTATTTTTTTCTTTTAATTACAGGTATTTATTTGGGGGCGGGGCACATGCCACATAGGAACTGTGGAGGTCAGAGGACACTTGGGGGACAATTGGTTCCTTCCTTCTACCACATGAGTTCTGGAGACCAAAATCAGGTCACCCAGCCCTGGTAGCAAACACCTCACCTATAGGCCATCTTGAAGGTGCTCATTTAAAATTTCTTATTTAAAATTTATCATTATTATTGTTATTATGTTGTGTGTGTACCTTGGTGTAAATATGGAAATCAAAGGATCAAATTTAGTTCTATAGATACACAGAAAGATAGTCTCAAAAAAAAAAAAAACCACCACCACCACCACCAACAACACTTAGTTCTATTCCCTGGACATCTTGCCCACTGAACCATATCATGACTTTTTTTTTTTCTTTTGGTTTTTCGAGACAGGGTTTCTCTGTGTAGCCCTGGCTGTCCTGGAACTCACTCTGTAGACCAGGCTGGCCTCGAACTCAGAAATCTGCCTGCCTCTGCCTCCCAAGTGCTGGGCTTAAAGGCATGCGCCACCACTACCTGGCATATCATGACAATTTTAACTTGTAAACACTAATGTCACCAAGTCCCCTAAAATTTTTACATCATACACATTTGATTACTTTAAAATTCTGTGAAGTAAACTCCTTGTGTGGTGTATATTGTATCCATGCTGACTTTTTGTTTAGGATGCTTAGACAAACATATTCAACTTAAGCAAAAAAAACAAAAACAAAAACAAAAACAAAAACCAGGCACTGGAAAGGTATCAAGAGATACCCTTGGAATTGAGAGAAGAGGGTGGGGGAGCTGGGGAAACAGAAGCTCCTCTGAGCGGCCAGCCGGTAGACACAGACCAGAATTTTCTCACTTGACAATACTCCTTCCTTTATCCTTGACAGCCTCAGGTATCAAGTACAAGGGCACTTCTAAATACTCAGTAATTATCACCTGCTAGATATACCTGTTGGGATGCCACTGTCTGGGGATAAGCATTAAGCTCCACCAGACTGGATTAAACCAGAAAGAAGTCATTCATGCAGTGGCCATGGAATCACACTGCATCTAGAAACAGCCGAGAGGCTGGAGAGATGGTTAAGGGCACTGACTGCTCTTCCAGACAACCTAAGTTCCTAGCACTTATGTCATGCAGCTCATAACTGCCTATAACTTCAGGAGATCTCACACATGGTATGTCTCCTGGTCTTGAAGACACCATGAAGAATACCGAGACACAAACACACATAAATAAAACCCAAAATCCTCAAAACAAAACAAAGCAGGCTAGGAGATTTACAATAACAGTCAGAAGTTAGCCAGTAGGATCAGGTAGTCTCTTCCATTTTAAGCCTGCAACAAAAGTAACTTTGAAATAATCAGTCTGTGTTTTCTATTTCTGCTCTGTTCAGCCCTATTCTGTTTAAAGGGCTTTGAGCCTCCCTCCATTTTGTGCATTAGACACTGCCCAACTCATGAATTTCTGACAAAAGCCAGTCAGATGTTGAATATTTGTCTTAATTAGGGTTTCTATTTTGGTGAAGAGATGCCATGATGACAACAACTCTTAAAGGGAAAGCGTTTAATTGGAGCTGGCCTGTACAATTCAGAGGTTCCGTCCATTGTCATCAAGGAGGAAGCATTGCGGCGTGCAGGCAGGCATGGTGCAGGAAGAGCTGAAAGTTCTCCGTCCAGATCCGCATGCAGCAGGATGAGAGACCTGGCTTGAGCACCTGAAACCTCAAAGCTCCTTCTCAGCGACACACTTCCTCCAACAAAGCCACAGTTCCTAAGAGTGTCATTTCCTATGGGCCTATAGAGGCCTAGCATTCAAACCAGCACACTAACTAGTCACAATAATCATTCAGAACATCAGTATTGGCAGAATGACATAATTAGAGCTAGGTTTGGTGGCACGTGTCTGTAATCCAAAGAACCCAGGAGGCAGAGGGAAAAGACTGCAGAGTGTTTGAGACTAGTCTGGTCTACTTAGTGAGTTACAGGCCAACCAAAGCTGTGCGATTGTAGAACCATCAACTCGGGATCCCTGTGAGACCAACAGGACATGATGCCGGTGTAATTAGCAAAGAAGGATTTTTAATTAAACAGCTCGAGCTGGACCCCCATGAAATGGTGATCCTGAGGGCAGAAGTGATTGAATAGTTAGGGGCAAAAACCGCAAGCAGGTGGGGGCTTGGGAACTGGGGCTTGGGAACTGCGTCAAGGCTTGCAATCCATCAAGGCTTGCAGAACAATGATGTTACACAAGGCTGGTCAAGGATATGGTTAGTTCCTAGAACAGTCTGCACCTTCAGTCCAGGAGTTTAGGTTCCCAGGCCCTCAGAGTAGGTCAGGCACAAAATGGAATCTGAAAATCAAGATGGAGTGAGTTATGCTGTCTTTTTAAGCCTCTCACTATCTAGAGTCATGTTTACACGAATGCACATACCCGCATGCACACCCCCACCCCTGCCCACAAATACACACATGCACACACAAGCATATATACAGACATATATACACACTCAGGGACACACACATGCACAAATACACACATGAACCCACAAGCATACATACATACACATACACACACACTCATGCACACACCCACACATATACACACACAGTAGTTACTGAAATCAGCAAGGGTGTGCTTGATTTGCACGGCAGCCCCTGTTATAAAGGGCTTAGTTTTTCTGGCCTTTGTACTTCTACTTTGCCTTTAAATGTGTTCCTGCGGCCTTTGATGTACTTCCTGTAGGCCTACTTTGGGACACTTGTTCCCTGTCCAGTGATGTTGTGTGACAAGATCTGCACCAGGGAGAGGTCTGTGCTATCAGTGCTTCTGGGCCTTCAGCAGAGGCCTTTCCACCAATGAACAAGCCATGAATGTTACTGTCTGTTCGACTGACCGCCTTGCCCTCCACCTTGAAGCTTTGTCCCCTTTGATCCCCACGATCTTGTAGAGTCTGAGGTCTGGGTAGATAATTATCACGGAGGCTGTGGACCCTAGCAGTAGCCAGAAACTAGGGCTGAACCTAGTGTAATCGAAACTATCTTTTCCCTCTTCCCTTTTTAGCAACTTTTTGCTGAAATGGTAATTGCTACTAGTGGTTTTCTTTTTTAACTGATTCATTTATTTTTATTTATGTGTATATGCCTGTGTGAGTTTGTTTATGTATGTGCATTTATGTATTTATGCACTTTTGTTTTGAGTCTATACAGCTCTGTCTGTCCTGGCATTTGCTATGTAGATCAATCAGGCTGGCTTCAAATTCACAGAGATCTGCCTGCCTCTACCTCCTGAGTACTGAGAGTAAAAGTGTGAGCCACTGCTGCCTGTTGCCTTCGTGGGTTTGTGTTCGCCACATGTGTGGAGGCCAAGGGGCCTCTGATCCCCGGCAGCTGGAGTTACAGGAGGTTGTGAGATACCTGATGTCCTCTGGAAGAACTGTAGTTAAGTTCTTAATTACGGAGCCATTCCTCCAGCTACCACATGGTTTTCTTAAGATGAATGGGATTGGGGTTGGAAAGATGGCTCAGGGGTTAAGAGCACTGACTCCTCTTCCACAGGTCCTGAGTTCAATCCCCAGCAACCACATGGTGGCTCACAACCATCTGTAATGGGATCTGATGCCCTCTTCTGGTGTGTCTGAAGACAGCAACAGTGTACTCACATACATCCACGTAATAACTAAATAAAATCTTAAAAAAAAAAAAGATGAGTATGTGTCTCTCAGAATAGCAAGGAAATGCTGGGCAGTGGTGGCACACGCCTTTAATCCCAGCACTTGGGAGGCAGAGACAGGCGGATTTCTGAGTTCAAGGCCAGCCTGGTCTACAGAGTGAGTTCCAGGACAGCCAGGGCTACACAGAGAAACCCTGTCTCGAAACCCCCACCCCCAAAAAAAAGAAAAAAAGAAAAGTAAGGAAATATACAGGAGCAGGAGAGAGCTAGTGAAGGATTCCCATGATTCATTTAGCTCTCTGTGACTGTAATCCCAGGAGATAAAGCTTGGGTGTGGTAGGGTGCACTATAATCCCAGCATTTAGGAGGGAGAGTCAAGATGATTACAGCGTGTAGGCAAGCTTGTGCTAGATGGTGAGTCCCTGTCTCAAAAACAAATAAAATAAAAGCTATTGGGATGTGGGTAAAATATTAAGGCCCAAGTGGAACATTAAGACCTAGGTAACTATTCCCTGGCTAGCCTGCCATCATCAGGAAGCCTTCTCATATGGTTCTGCTGTTACTAGGGAACTTTCTAATGCCAAGATGGATTACATACATACAATTACATGATTGAGCCGGGCAGTGGTGGCGCACTCTTTTAATCCCAGCACTTGGGAGGCAGAGGTAGGCAGATTTCTGAGTTTGAGGCCAGCCTGGTCTACAGAGTGAGTTCCAGGACAGCCAGGGCTATACAGAGAAACCCTGTCTTGAAAAACCAAAATAAGAAAAAAAAAAGAAAAGAAAAGAAAAGAAAAAACCCAAAAAACAATTACACGATTGATTATTATGTTCTATGCCTTGCAAACCAATCACGATAGAAGTCAGTAGAACATGTTTGTATAGTTACCCACAATAAGCTTGGACCCAAACCAAGCACCCAACAGCACTTCCTGCACCTGTGTATAAGCTTTTATGGCTATAAGCTGCCCCTGGGATGGACCTCAACCTAAGAGAGACACCTGAACCAATATAAGAAACTATTTGTAATACGACTTCCATATTGAGTAGTGGTCTGGTAAAGTTTCAGTTCCCAAGACCTCCCTGGGAACTGACATCCTGCTTGGCAGAAAGAGACATGTAATGTGGGTAACTAACATCCTGGTTGGCAAGTTAAGACAGGCATGTTAGACAAGTCCCATCCTGGTAGACAAGTTAGAACACGAATATTAGCCAAGGCAAGTCCCCTGCCACAGTTGATACCCCAACCAATGGGAGGAGAATTAAATGCACAACAAACACCTGTTCCTAAGGAAACCTCTATCCCTAAATCCTGATTGGTGAACTAACTTGGCACAGATGTTTGTAGATGTTTAGGCTTAAAAACCCTGTAGGATCTTAACTCGGGGGTCATGGTTCCCTTCCCAAATCTGGACCATGGCTCTAATCAACTAGTCCTGGGGCATATATCCAATAAACTATCCCTGTCTGACTGAAATCGGTGTTTGTGTAGTTTGTGAGGTGATTCCTGGACCCCAACAAAAGCCAGCCACTTGAATGCAGCTAATTGACAGAATTAATTATTGTTTACGCCAGCACATTTTGTGTTGGCTTTTTACACAGTGAAAGCAAACAGCAGAGATTATATCACACAGTTCCATAAGCTGTTTATTTAATTAACGTGAACATCTCATGTGCCATTCATTCATCTTCATCTCTGGTAATTGGGCTGAATACTTCGGGATAAGACTCCTTTGGTTTTCATTTCTCTTTCTTCATGTCTTACCACACTTTGACGTCACCCTACCTCAGGAATGGAAACTGCTCTGCTGCAGGCTATTTGATCCCACTGTGAACCCAAGACTGTGTTATTTACCAGAAAAACCTGGTTTTAGTTGTGGTGTGGCTCAGCCTTGCGCACGCCTTCAATCCAAGAGCTTTCTGCTTGAATATTGTAAACAGGATTAAATAAAGTCAGCCATTGGTCAAGAGGCAGAGCAAGCAACCAGTTGACAGAAGTAAATATGGGATTGTTAAGGAAAAACCATAGAGTGGAGGGAGCTGGGAGAACAGATAGAGAGGCTCCCAGGAAGTAGAAGGGAAGAACAGTGAGTTTGAAGGAGGTTGTTTGAGATGGCATGAGGAGACATGGCTGCTGGGACATCAGCGGAGGGTCAGCTGATGCTTTCTCTGCTTCTCAAAGCTAGCAGGATTTCACCCCAGCATCTGGCTCCCGAGTCTTCATGAGTCTTCATCCGTAACCTAAGATTTTATTTAAAAAGCAACACTGTTCTAGACAAGGTCACCAACAGGCTCTGCAGGTTTCTCTCCCTTTGTCCCCATGGAGCTCCTGATAACATTGTTAGCTAATCTGCCTACCTCCTCTCCTGCACTGAGATGGCGTAATGGCCTTTCCTGCTTCCCCCAGCTTCTCTTGGCTTACTTCCTCTGCTGGCTGGAGAAGTCTGCTCTTCCCTTAAACACTCTCTTCCAGGTAAGAACTAAGCTTTCTTCAGTTCTCTGATATCTTCAGCTTTAACGACAGCATGTCTCCTGACAGTGCCATGATTTTGTAGTTTTGATTTTGATTTGATTTTGCAGCTGCCCATATGAATATATTGTACATATTCACTACACACACACACACACACACACACACACACACATAAATAATCTGCCTCTTCCATAGTTTTGATTTTGACACATGGTCACTGAAACAGGGCCCCAGGCCTTAGCACAATTGACTCCATAATGGAAGCACCATTCAGGCTGTAAAACTCAGCATACAGCCATAACTAAAACAAAGGCCTAATCCATCAAAGCCCATACAGTTCTGGGAAAGTCTCAAAATATACTAGCCTTCTTTTTAAGCTTCTGTAGTTCCACTTCTGGCTAACTGTTCTTGCTAATGGACGTCTGTCAACCAAGAACATGATCTTTGTGCTTAAAAGCACACCCCGAGAAAGGCTCAGGGCTACACTGGGATCCCAAACACGCAGTGCAGTCAGGCTGGCTGATAAAGACTTTCCATTGGCTTAAACTCTTGTCTGAGCAGTCTTCTCGGGTAGATATCCCACAACAGTCATGTCCTGTTACCTAAGCCCCAAGTCTTGAATGTAACTTCAGTAGTACTCCAAGTCCCACGAGGGCAGAGGTTCTGTCAGGCACTGTACACAGGGGTCAGCAGGAGGGTATTCTCTTGTCCCAGCTTCTGTTTTGTTACCAACTCTATAAAATGTGTTGTATTGCCTTTTCGTCCTTCTTAGTCCTAATTTATCACAGTGCTCAGGAAAGTCCTCTAACTAGACTTCTTGCTTCCTCCTCTCAAGAGAGTGCTCTCCAAAGCCAGCCTGGCCATCAGTCACCTTCCAGTTTGCTCCATAGCTCAAGGTTAACTCCAGGCTGCCTGACTTTGGTTTAGTCTTGTCCTTGTCTCTGCTTCCAATTTTATATTCCCACACCCAGTTTTAAGTTCCCCAAGCAGTCTATAGTCACTTGATATGTTTTCTCTACTCCTTCCAAGGACAGACAGAAAGAGTGGAGAGAGGACAACCTTGTCTAGTCAGTGCTGGGGATCGAACTCAGAACGTCAGGCTTGCTTGACGAGCACTTTACCCATGGAGCTAAGGAAGCCCGCTTGCCTGGAGGGTAAGAGCACAGTCTCAGACATCAGGGTCTCTGAGGTTGAATGTATATGACTGGTGCTGGGAATCTAACCCGAAGTATTAAATATGCCACAGAAAGGCTTTATCACTGAGTTATACCCTCAGTCTCAGAATGTATTCTCTTAGAGCAGTTATGAGATCTTAATATAAAAATAGCACCAGAGAAAAATGCCCAGGAGCTTGGATCTCAGAGCTGTGGCACTACGGTCACCTGATTAGCTCTATCACTTTCAGCTGTGTGGCCTTGGCCACATGTGCATGCCTCACTTGTTTCTTTTTGGTTGTAATAAGCAGATCATAGGATTGTTAGGAATAATGAATGATCTGTGTGTAAGGCTTAGAATAATACGGGGTACCATAATATCTGTGACACGGTGTACATTCAAACACAGCGTTCCCTTTGCTCATCATTATTTTAGCTTTAAAAAAAAAATTAGATTTATGTCTGTCTGTCTGTCTGTCCGTCTGTCTGTGTCCATGCCATGGTCTCATATATGGGGAGTCAGAGGATAACTTATAGGAGTCAGTTCTTGCCTTCTACCATGTGGGTCCTGGGCACCACACCCAGTTATCAGGTTTTACACCAAGTACCTGTATCGCTGAGCCATCTCACTGACCCAACTCTAGGAAGATCACCAACTCACTGGGCAACATCAGACTTGATACACTGTGCTAGAGATATCAGAGGTGTTTTCTGAGATGCTGGGACAATAGCAGAAGTAGGTTTATTTTTCTGTCTGAAGAGTTCAGAATAATTAACACGTTATTTAAACTGTCCTCTATATAAAGAGTTGATTCTTCAGAAGACCCCTTTGCTATTCCATTCACAAATATTTAGCTGTCTGTTAAGAGCCAGGCCCTGTGCCTGGATCTGGGCAGCAGTGACAGAGGGGAAATTGTCTGTTCACTTTTAAATCCCCTGCATCCAAGTAGAAAAGCCGGACATGGCTGTGTGTGGCTGACTTAAAAACAACAAACAAACAAAATGAAAAACAACCAGCTTCCCCCACATACCAAACAGCCATCAATCAGTAACCTGAAAGGAAATAGAGCTGAGCTATGAATGCATTTTCAGAGGAACCTGCAAAACTCATACTGTAACTGGTCCCCAGGCCTAAGTAAGTCCCCAGACCTTAGCACAACTGACTCCATGATGGAAGGACCATTTAGGCCATAAAACTCAGCATGTAGACAGTACTGCCTACCAAAATGAAAACAAAGACCTAATCTATCAAAGTCCATAGTTCTGGAAAAGTTTCTAAGTGCACTAACCTTGTTTTTGGCTTCTATGGTTCTGATTCTGTCTAATTGTTCTTGTTAACTGAGGCGTATCAACCCGGAATGTGACTTTTGTGCTTAAAAGCTCACCCTAGGAAAGGCTCTGGGCTACGCTGGGATCCTAAACATCCCGTGTAGGTGCCAGCTGGCTAATAAAGACTTGTTATTGTCTTAAACCCATGTCCAAGCAGGCCCATTTGGTGGATACCCCACAACAATATGAGTTTGGTATTGCTAGCAGAAAATATAGGAATAAGTTAAATTCTGAGACGCTCATGATCAGGAGAGGGCACATGGACTGTGACGTGTGTGTGTCCTGAAACTTGGGTGTTTTATTTGAACTTCATGTAGAAGAGGAAATGCTATCAGACTTGATGAGACCTGGCAGGTTCCAGAAAGGATGTGTCCACAGTGATGGGAGAGGGAAGCTATTGATTACACATGAATTCTATCTTCTCAGATGCTACTTTTCTGGTTTATTCAGTGGATGCTGACTAAAAGCGGATTTGGCTTGCCATTTGTCTTACTGGGTAACAATGTAGTTCAGGATACAATCATTGTTACTTTGCCCTTCTTTCTTTCCTACCTTCCGTCTTTTTGGCGGGGTTTGGGGGTAGCCTAGGATGGTCTCAGACTTGCTATGTAGTTGAGGTCTCTTGAACTTCTCCCTTAGTCTTCAGCTCTCAAGGGTGGGGGTTGCAGGCCCGAGCCGCCACATGAAGTTCATTTTACTTTTTGTGAACGATTTCACCTTTTGACATTTAAGTTTCATGTATAAAACTGAAGGAATAACCATGGGATCCTAAAGAGTCTGCACTGAGAATTAAATGTTTCACTGGCAGCCGAGAGATTATTACAGAACAGACTCATTGGTTTGAGTTCTAGGTCTCCCCTACCTAATGGAATTTTGGACAAATTACACTTCTGTGTAAAAAAAACCAAAACAGTCATTTTTAATGGTTTTGGTCTGTAATATGCACCCAGTAAACACTAGCTCCTATTACATGATATGAAGAAATACTAAGTTTTTGAGGATTGTTCAGCTGAGAAAGCAGGAACATTTTATTTGCATCTACTTGCGCTTAACAGGTGCTGAACGGATCGTTCCTGAACGAACGGGTCATTTTCAGTTAACGCATTTGCCTTTCATATCTTAGACTATATTCTGGCCAAAGGATATACAAATATAAAACGACTATAAAATGTTGTTTGTTTTCCTTTTGTCACATGTATACTTTTCAATACTGTGCCACCCCAGTGGCACTGTTATCTCCTTCTCACGGGGCCTAGAAGCAGGACAAACGCATTTTGTTTCATACTTTCTTCTCCCCCCCTCCTCCCAGAATCTGGCCTGGAATTTTCCAGGTGAGACAGTCAGTCCTTGAGCTCCTAGCAATCCTCAAATCCCCATCTCCTCAGTGAAGGTGACAGGGTTAGTCACCATGCCCAGCTGTTTCAGAACCTCTTAATTCTTTTAGACTGTGTTCACTTGGAAGATGAAAGCAGAGCGGAAGCTGGGCAGTGGTGGCGCACGCCTTTAATCCCAGCACTTGGGAGGCAGAGGCAGGTGGATTTCTGAGTTCGAGGCCAGCCTGGTCTACAGAGGGAGTTCCAGGACAGCCAGGGCTACACAGAGAAACCCTGTCTCGAGAAAGCAAGCAAGCAAGCAAGCAGGGTGGAGAAATGTGAAGTGTTCTGACTTTAACTCTTTTACAAGTGAATTATGCTTTAAATACCCACGTCTGTATGCCAGGGTGGTGGCGCAGGCCTTTAGTCCCAGCACTTGGGAGGCAGAGGCAGCCAGCTCTCTGAGTTCGAGGCCAGCCTGGTCTTCAGATCTATTTCCAGGACAGGCAGGGCTACACAGAGAAACCAACCAACTAGCCAATCAATCAGAAGACCCACTGTCATCAGTACAGTGAGATAGAGCAAGATGCTCTGCTTCAATATGGCAGAGCAGCATGACCCTAGATAATAGCACACATTTCAAAACACTAGAAGAGCTAAGGATGGTCTGTGGCCCCAGCTACTCGAGATGCTGAGTCAGGAGGATCACAAGTTCAAGGCCAGCCTGGTATTTAGCTGTCTCAAATTTAAATTTAAAAAAAAAAATAGTATGGGAATGTGTCTCAGTTACAGAGTGCTTGCCTATACACACAAGGTTCTATACCTATAGATTGGTGGCTCTCAACCTTCCTAATGC
This sequence comes from Rhynchomys soricoides, assembly GCA_019843965.1. NCBI lineage: Eukaryota > Metazoa > Chordata > Mammalia > Rodentia > Muridae > Rhynchomys > Rhynchomys soricoides. The sequence continues at coordinate 636,221 of JADRCH010000104.1, forward strand.
TGCGACCCTTTAATACAGTCCCTCAAGCTGTGGTGACCCCAACCATAAGACTTACTAGCTGTCCGTGCCTACAGTGGTGCCAGGTCTAGAAAATAAAAGAGACATCACATACTGCTACTTCATAACTAATTTTGCTGCTGTTATGAATTGAAATGTAAACATCTGCGCTTTCTGATAGTTTTAGAGGATGCCTGTGAAAAAGTCATTCAATCCCCAAAATGGTCACGACCCACAGGTTGAGAACCACTGCATTAAAGAACCCTGACTAGGGCAGACTTGTCCATGCTTAATCTGGTTTAAACACTAAGTAACACAGGCATGTACTGAAAGCTCACTCAAGTTAGGTGTGGTGGCTCAGGCCTTTAATCTCAGGATGCAGGGGGATGAGGCAAGTGGACTGTAGGCCAGCTTGAGCTACATCAAGACTTACTAGCTGTCCTGGCCTATAGTGGTGCCAAGTCTAGAAAACAAAAGAGATCACACAGTACTTCATCAACATGTATAACTTAATGTTCTTACTTATCAGTTAAGAAAGGCCTGGCTTGGGGACACACCCCTATAATCCCAGTTATCAGGAGGCTGAGGTGAAAAAAAAAAACAACACAAAACCAAAAACCTTGTAAGTTTTATACCAGCCTTGGCTACAGCAGACCTTTCCAAAATTAAAACAAAATAGCTGGTTTTGGTGGCACATGCTTGGAATCCCAGTGCATAAGAGGATGAAACAGGGGGATTACAATGATGGAGGTCAAACCCAGCTACTATCTATCTATCTATCTATCTATCTATCTATCTATCTATCTATCAAATGTGTGTGTATACCATATTCATATCTAGCTTTCTGTGTTGATATATTGTGCGTATGTGTCTTGCTTGCATGTGTGTGTGTGTGTGTGTGTGTGTGTGTACCACATTCGTATCTAGGGCCAACGCCAGAAGAGAGCATCAGATTACCTGGAACTAGAGTTACAGATGGTTGTAAGCCACCATGTGGGTGCTGGGAACCAAACCCGGGTCCTCTACAAGAACAGCAAATGCTCTTGACCACTGAACCATCTCTCCTGCTACCTCAACTAAAAAAAATATGTATGCATATTCTATGTGTATGTATGTGTAAATGTGTGAATGTGCATGGAGGCTGGAGGACAACCTCAGGTGTCATCCTGAGGAGGGACACATACTCCTTAGAGACCGGATTTCCTACTGGCTTGGAGTTTACTCGGCAGGCTAGACTCACAGCAAGCCCCAAAGGTCCTCCTGTTTCTCCAGGCCTAGGTTACCGATGCGCTACTGAACCTCCTTTCCCCAGGGCTCCTAAACTGAATTCAAGTCTTTGGGTTTGCAAGACAATTACTTTACCAGCTGAGCTATCCCCCCATCTTCCTCAAGTTTGTGGCTATCTTCCTGTTTCAGCCTCTTAAAGGCTAGGATTACACACCCCGAACCAGAAGGCTTTCAAACTACCATTAAACATTTAAAATAAACATTAAGTAGAAAACAAATGTAAAGAAATTACATCTGTGCTGATCAAGTTTCTGTCAACCTGACACAAACTTAGACATCCCTGGGACGAGGGAACATCAGCTGAGGAACTGCCTCCATCAGACTGACTTGTGGGCCAGGTGGGGGCGGGGCACCCTCTAGATTCATAGCAATAGTAATCCTAACTAGGACACCTTTCCTCCCCAAGTTGCTTTTGATCCGTGTTCTATCACAGCAGCAGAAACCAAACTAGGACATCTGATAGACTTTTAGAATGAAATAATAAATACGAGAATGCTTCTTAGAATTCTGCCATGAATTCAATGCAATGCTTTGCAATATAGGTAGTTTTGAGTCGTGTGTGTGTGTGTGTGTGTGTATGAACTCAGGTCATCAGAAGCACTTTCAGCCATTAGGCCGTGTTGCCAGCCTGGTACTGTGTGTGTGTGTGTTTAATTTATTTATGTATGTGAGTACACTGTCACTGTCTTCAGACACACCAGAAGAGGGCATTGGATCCCATTACAGATGGCTGTGAGCCACCATTTGGTTGTTGGGAACCGAACTCAGGACCTCTGGAAGAGCAGTCAGTGCTCTTAACCGCTGAGCCATCTCTCCAGCCTGTGTTGTTGTTTCGCTACACCTTTTCACTGTGTTTTTGCCTCTAGTATCTTTTCAAAGGAGTGTGAATTTGCTGACAAAAGACTGGCCAGACAAGGAGATCAATCTTAGTGACTCCTCTCTACAGACAGTGCAGGCCTCATCAATAGTGGAAATGGTCTTAGGAACAACTGAAAAACTAAAATCGTTATCACAGGACATTCTCTAGCTAAACCACAAAACCATCACTGCATGCTCAGCATCCGAGTTCCCGTCTTCACATCTCTGCAGACGCAGACAGACATCCTGTAAGCTCTGGGCACATCCACATCCTTTGGATGACTTATTAGAAAACAGTTTGGCCGTTTAATTAGGACAGCTTTTATTCTGTCTGGGTGGTATTCTGGGAATGCGGCTGGCATGAGCGTTATTCATTGGGAAATGAAAGTCACACTCAGGTTTTCTTCTCTGGTCTTCAGGGTTACCACACCCTTATTCTGCCTGGTTGAAGGGTCGGAGAATGTGCCTGGGGTGTGTGTGTTTGTGTGTGTGTGTGTGTCCAGAGGCTGGAAGGTCCTCTCCTCTGCTCTTAAGAACACTGGTGAATCTGGGCATGCTGACAGATGCCTTTAATGCCAGCATTTAAGAGGCGGATCTCTCTGAATTCAAGGCCAGCCTGGACTACATAGCAAGTTCTAGGCCAGCCAGGGCTACAATGAGGCCCCATCTCAAACAAACACACAAAACAAAAAACCAATACAATAAAAAACATAGGCAAAGGCAGTGTGATGGCTTAAACCTGTCATCTCAGCACTCAGGAAGCTATGGCAGGATGGTTACAAGTTCAGGCCCAGCCTGGGCTACATCTGAAAACACCACTATTATTTGTGAGTAAGGTTTCTCATCTCTGGAGACTCCAGGCCTCAGAGGCACAGTCTAGATATGCTGGACCTGGAGTGAGGTGCAAAGGGACAGCAAACGCTCATGACTTCAAAAAAAAAAAAAAAAAAAGTTATTTTTAATTATGTGTGGTATGCACACACTTGTGTGTTCAGGTGCCTGAAGAGACCAGAAGAGTGTCAGATCCCCTGGAGCTGGAGTTATAGGTAGTTCATGGATGCTGGGAACTGAACTTGGGTCTTCTGTAAGAGCAGCAAGCTCTCTCACCTGAACTATCCTTCCAGACCCCTGAGAAACAATGTAATAAATACTTTGAAAACTAGATGTTACCATATAAAATGGTTACCTCTGTCAATAGTAAAGTATCTTCTAGAGCAGTGAGCTTTCTCAACCTCTGGGTTGACAGGGGTTCCCATATCAGATACCCACTTTACCATTTTTTTTCTTTTCTTTTCTTTTTTTCTTTTTTCTTTTTGGTTTTTTGAGACAGGGTTTCTCTGTGTAGCCCTGGCTGGCCTGGAACTCAAAAATCCGCCTGTCTCTGCCTCCCAAGTGCTGAGATTAAAGGCGTGCGTCACCACTGCCCAGCCACTTTACCATTCCTAAGAGTAACAAAATTATGTTTAGGAAGTAGCAATAAAAGAATGTTATGGTTGAGGTCACCACCCCATGAGGAACCGTATTAAAGGGTCCAGCATTAGGAAGGCTGAGAACCACTCTTGTAGAGAATTCAGAAGGATGTACTCTTAAGAGCTGAGGTTATATAGTTCAGTGGCATAGTGCGGTATCTGGTTCAATCCCCAGAGCCAGAAACACAAAGAAAAGTCAATTTAACTCAAAAAATCAAGAGCAGAAATTGACTTGAAAAATACCTCATGAATGCAAATTTATTGACATCTAAAAGAAAATTTGTGGGTTCTAAAAATAGAAGTGTACTCCAAAGCATGAAAAGATGGGCCCTGAATCTTGGCCATTCAAGGAACACCCTTGAAGACTGCTTGGAAGCCTGACTCATTCAGCAAAGGACAGTAAGTGAATCCGTGCTTCAGAGTCCATCCTGGCTATTTGCAATTTAATATGATTGAGCTTAATCTTTAGGAAAAGCTGACAACCCCAGGGGAGTGTTTTTGCTTCTTTGTCCTTCACAAGATTGACCTGAGTTAGCTGTATAAAAAGACTGAATTTCAGGTAATATCAGGAAGCTAAACTCTTGGCTTTTTAGAAGGTTAAAAAAAATCGTGACGTTACAATGCTGACTTCATTCTTTGTGAAATTTAAAAGTATTTTTACATAAGGTTAACATAGGAATGTCAAGAATATATTCTAGTTGTCCATAATTCTGATTTTACTACATTACATATAATAATGGCATTTAGATAATATATGGAACTCATCTCAAAAAGAAAACTTGACAACTTTTCCAATATCTCATGTCCAAAGCCACTTTTCACTTGGTTTTTTCCCTTACTCAGGCATCTTTGGTTTTTTCCCCTCCCAATTTTAAGCTCCCAATACCCCCAAACCTTATGAATCAAACCTTTCTGTAAAGACAAAGTCTTGCCAGGAACTCACTTGGTGGACCAGGTCTCTTCCAACCTACAGTAATCCCCTTCTACCTCCAGAATACTGGGGTCACAGGCACGTGCCACCATGCACTTGACAGGCCCCACCCCCCAAGACAGGGCGTGTGTGTGTGTGTGTGTGTGTGTGTGTGTTGGGTCTATATTTGTATCTCTCTCCAGGCTGGTCTTGGATTTATGATCCTTCTATCTGAGCCTCTGGAGGGCTGGGATGACAGGCATGATCCACCACTGAACTAGACTCACGTATGTATGCTATGCATCAATCAATCATAATTTGTTCGATTCTTCCTATAGATAGGCACACAGTGCCAATGTTTAATCAACTTGGTATGTAACCTTTTCTCTTTAGGTACAGACATTAGGGTCACCTGGTGAAACAGATGTAGTTTGAATTTTAATAAATACTTGCAGATAGTTTCCGATTTTTGGCTTACCTAAAGTTTCCCTGATTCACACTTCCATGAGCAATGACTTATGTTCTAACCTTGGGACTCTCCTTGAGGTTTTTCATCCACGTTAAGCTTTTGAGTATTTATGTTGATTTACATTTCTGTGGCTATTAGCTAAAACACCTGTTTGTGGGCCAACTGAGTTTGTGTTTCTATTTTCTTTGGCTCACTTTCCTGCACGTACTCCATGTGTGTTCTTAGTGTCCAACAAAGGTGTTAGGTCCCCTTCATTTAGAGTTACAGGGAATAGAACCTGCACCTCTGAAGACCTCTGGGTGCTCTTAGCTGCTAGCCTGGTTTGTGTTTTTAGACAGGGTCTACGTAGTCCAGATTGAAATTCACTATGACGTCCAAGCTCTCTTAGCCTCCCCGAGGGCTGAGATTTTCAGCCCCTACAACTGACAGAAATTTGTTGCTTTCAAATGTCTAATCATATTATACGTATTTCTTTTGGATTGTTCCTTGACAGCTCTTATTTTGTGCGTGGTAATCAGAGGACAATTTTCTTCTACCTCAGGAGTCCAGGGGATCCTCCCCTTTTTGCTGGTGTTTGCTCCATTGAGGCAGATACTTCTCCCATCTTTTCTGACATCAGAATCTAGCTTCTTATCCAGGCTAACCCCGGCACTCAGGAGGCAGAGGCAGGCAGATCTCGAGTTCAAAGTCAGCACCGCCTACAGAGCAGCCAGGGCTATATAAACAGAACCCAGCTCCTTCAGCCTTCCACACATACTGAGGACCAGTGATTTCCCAGGGATCTCCAGGCCGACAGCACATCAGGGCTGCTGAGACATCCAGCCTCACCTCTGAGTGGCCACTGGGTTCTGGAAGTGTGTCCAGCAGACACTAGTCCTTGTTGGAGGTAGTCCCTGGGCTCTACTGAACACACCAGTCTAATAGGACCTCCTTTGAAACACCTGTCATTGTCAGCCATTTCTCTAAGGATACCAACTAATACAGATTCATTAAAAAATCTGGTTCCTGGCCCAGCAGTGGTGGCCTTTAATCCCAGCACTTGGGAGGCAGCGGCAGCCGGCTTTCTGAGTTCGAGGCCAGCCTGGTGTACAGAGTGAGTTCCAGGACAGCCAGGGCTATACAGAGAAACCCTGTCTGGAAAAAAAATAAATAAATCTGGTTCCTAAAATGTATTACCTTTCCTTTTCAGAGTGCAGTAAAGCAGTCACGGCATTGACGGCTAATTCCACTGTTCTAGAATGAGGTTTAGAAGCGACTGAGTTTAAAACAACAAACCTAACCTTCCCTATAACTACCTTGGCAAGATGGGCAGTGTGCAACTGACAATCCTGACAGGCGGAGAAGGTGGCACTGAAAATATGTCAACTTTCCAGGGCTGACACACCTGGTTTATTATTATATCCACCCTGTTTGAATGACATCCCAAGGGTAACCAAGTCAGTACGTGTCATCAGCCACATCCTGTCTAGATGCCCTGGCTAGAATACCCTGTACTGGCTCAGAGTGAGTGGGCGGGCACCACTTCCTCTGAGGAAGTCCTTTAAATATTAGTACAATTAGTGGCATGCTAGTGGCTGACAGTATAAAGTCTCTGATTGATAAAAAAAAAAAGACACCGTCTCACTCTGTAGCCCAGGCTGAGATCAGCCTGTTTCTGCAGTGCTGGGATTGAAGGTGTGAGCATCAACACATCTGATTCCAGTTCAAAAATCAGACCCACACCATGCTTTACTGGAGTCTAAATATTTGGGAAAGAAGCAAAAAAAATTTTTTTCTACAATAACTGATATTTGAATCAAACCTTTGGTGATACACACCATTACTTGGTGGAATCAAAGTTCATTCTCAAGATGTGATTATAAAAGCAGAAATCCCAGCCCTAATGTTGGATGCACACCCCACCCCCAATCAGTGGGCTGAATTAATCTGAACTTGTTCAAATACTCACGGTGTTAGGGACCGAACCCAAGGGCTCATACAAGCTCGGAAAGTGCTTAATTAGTGGACTTCATACAACCCACCAGAGGTCATTTAACTACTTTTTTTCCCAGATCAAGGACAATTTTATCAGGTTAAGAGAAAAATATAGGACAGAGAAATGGACGAAAAGCCATGCAATACGTCAGCCAAGGACTAGAAAGATTAGAAAGAATATTGAGAATGGATGTGGGCTGTAAACTGAGGAAAGAGCCCCAAAGCCAAGGTGATTTAATCCCCCACACCCGCCCCCTTTGGAGGTGCACTAAGGATCACTCCTATTGTCTTGGGCAAAGGCTTTACCATGGGGGCCAGGCCCATAGCTCCCTTTCTCTCCTGGGACAGGTTTCTAGGTCAGGGCAGGTGTCCGTCTCCTCCTCCAGAGCACTAAGATTTTAGGTGCGTGTCGCCACATCTTACACATAACCTCTCATTTCTTGAAATAAGCCCCTCCCCAGGCAGCAGGACGAGGCAGAATTAAGATCTCTCTAAACACCACCATCCAGACACCGTTCCCTTATTAGGGAACGTCTCATGGGGTAGTGACTCATGGATGTCTCACCTAATCCTAGATTTGCTCAGAATCCCCACAGAGCACTTTAAATCCAGGACTGCCTGAGGTGCTTCTGACCTTTACAGAGGTCTGCGGATTTAGACTCTGGCAGACAATGGCACCCAAAGGTTATGCTGACATCCCAAAGCGGAAACCTTTGATGCTGCCTTCAGCTGAAAAAAAGGGCACCTGCAGATGCAATCAAAGGTTTGGCAAATTACACTGGGTTATCCAGGCGCTCCGAATGCCATCACAACCATCTTTAAATGCCAAAGAATGGGCTCTCTTCTGGTGTCTCTAACAAGTGTGCAGTCCTGTTTTGACTTGGGGATATAAGAATGCACCCCTATGGATTTAAACCATCACATCTGTTAGACCATCCCTCTGTTTAGGACACAAATGTTTCCCCAGAGAAATTAGAGCTATAGCTCATTACAAAAACAGTTAATAATTTACCTTTAAAACATTTCTGGCAAAGAACCAAAGTACCGCTTAAGAAAAATGAGGAAAATAAGTGTGGCCTTCAAGGCATGTGGGAACGCTGCCATGTCACATCTGTGGTGGTGGCCTGTCCTGGGAGCTGAGGCACAGCTCGACCTGGATGCATTAGCACCAGCTCTGCGGCACTTGGCACAGATCCACACAGGCCTGCTGCCTTGGGTCAGCGGTCAATTCCCCACCAGGAAGTGGTGAGAGCAGAGACAGTGAGGGGTGTATGGTGAGACACAATCGCCACCCTCTGCCCACCAATCTTGTAAACCAACCCTGTCCATCCCAAGTCTGCTTATACCAGGCTTTCATGCTTAGTTCTTATGAAAACAAACCTCACCCATATTGAGCTAAGGACAACGGTTCAAATGAGGCTATCTGGAGAAGACATCAGTCATCGCTCAACATAAAATCTTCCCTCCCCCAACTTTTTCCCTTAAAGGTAACCCTAACTAAAATTCCTTGCCAGCTTCTCTATTTTATCCTCATTGGTACCCAATCCCTGGGTCCCTCACCAACCTCAGACGTTCTTTCCTACGCCTTGGCATCTAGGCTGTTCCAGTGGTCCTTGACCCCATCTGACAAACCTCTGTCTCCAAAAACATTTCTATTACAAGAGCAACTTTCTGGTTGGGAGTCACTGTGACATGAGGGACTATAGTAAAGGAAAGAGCTGCAGCTTCAGGACGGGTGAAAACCAGCTGGTTAACCATTAACAATCACTCTGCAAGTTTTCTGGGTTTCTTCATTTACCAGAGCAATACACCCAAATCACTTCTGGGTTAAGTCTAGCAGGGGTTCCTCACAGTCCTGGAGCAACTGCCTTCTCTACAGCATGTTCATGTGACTGCGAGTCTTCCACTTGGTAGTGCATTTTACTAGTGCTTCCCCCTGATGAGGAACTCAGTAAGTTGTAGGCAGCCACCACGTTTGTCACTTCTTCCCCAGACCTGGAGCACATTACAGGCTTGACAGTAATAGCTTCTTGTTCTGAAATCATTCCTCATAAGGGACATACACTCATACACTACCACACTATAAATAGAAATCTGAATGGGTAATAGCAGATGAGAAAACCATGAAAGACTTTTTGTTCTCTCTGCGTTATTTAAAAACTACTGTGACCTTTTAACTTGGGCTGGTACCTTACTCATGCAGAAATCCTCTAAGGTAAGGGTGTAGTTTCCAGAAAAGTCAAATGCCGGAGGGCTAAGGGCTGCAGATAGACAATTACTTCACTTACCAACAACAGTGAGGAAGACGAGGCTAGCCTAGGTCTAACCAGTCATCAAGCCAAACTAACGGTAACTGTTCTGTCCACTCCTTTCCAACAGATGACTGCAAATGAGAAAAGGCCTTCAAACTTGTGAAACTTGATAGCAGGTTTCTCCACACTAACCCGAAGATGGAGATGGGAGGCTCTGTGCAAGTGTAACATACGGCTGACAGAGCTTTGCTGGCTGCGCTCCACATAGGCAGAACACCTGCTTTACCTTCAGCACTGTGAACAGGGCCTGGAATACGGCAGTCAGGTAGCTATCTCAAATTCTAGATAAAACCTTCAGTTCCTAAGATCAGTAACTTACAAGCTACTAAATGGGGATGTAAGGAAAACAGGTTTAAAACATGCAGGATACATAAAAACCCCAGGAGTCAGAAAACAGATCTGGTTAGTTAACAGTCATTTTGCGTCGAATAAACATTTTTTCCCCCCCCAGAATAAACTAAGGTCGGCCAGGCATGGTGGGGTGTGCCTGGAGCCTCACCATTCACCGATCAGCAAACACAACCAGGATGAGGTCAAGGTGGTCCTTGACTACACAGAGCAGGTATGGAGCCTCAGCCTAAGCTACCCAAGTTAAGGGTGTGGGAGGCGGCTTCAGCAACCGTCAGCCTGGCCACCAGTCCCCAATGCACTTGTGCATTTTTTTTTCACATCAGTGAAAGGAACACATTCTGCTCACCACACTTTTCATGCGTTTGTCACGTACGACGCACTGTGAAGCTACAATTGATTTTAAAAATATATTTGTCTTATGAACCACAAAGTTAAGGCATACTGACAGTTTAAGGGAGACAAACCGGTAAACACTTCTTTTTCAGATAGTAGGAATATTAATTATAAAACACACCCCACTTCCCAGTACTTCTTTGTATACGCTAGTCAGGTACACTGAGCTACACCTCCAGCTAGGGGTTTACACTCAATGAACGCACATCGTGAAGTAGCTAAAAAGAACACTTTTTTAAAGCCTTGTGTTTGTAATTCACACCTAAGATGAGATGATTAAAAGAAAGCAAAACCTAATTTTGCAATGGAATTTTTAATGCCAATTTATGGTAAACAGTCTTAATGGGGGGGGGGGGAGGCTGAACTAACACAGAAGCCAAACAGCTGCCTAGAGACTGACTCAGGGCTCAGAAGGAGGCGCAGTGCTTGTCACGCAGCTGTGGTGTCATCTCAGTGTACAGGAGGCGGAGAGAGGACCCGGACAATGTGGCTGGCTAGCTAGACCAGCAGAACCTGCAAGCTTTGGTTTCGATTGAGAGATGGTGGCCTGACATGAAAGGTAGGAGTGATTTAAGAAGACACCTGATATAAATCTCTAACCTCCACACAGCATGGGTACCCACACACGCAAACATGCGTTACACACAACTCACACACATGCAGAAAGGCAAAACCCGTAAGATTTTAACATTCTTACACAGATATGTCCCTTAAGAGTCCAGCTTCTCCAACTACTCTTGGGGCATGAACAGGGACTCTGTCCCTTGTCCTTTTTATCTACCTATGTTTCCACTCAGGGAAGTCCACCTGCATGTTATTCCCATCCCTCACATGCAGCTTCTACTCTTGTACAAGAGAAGTGGTGTTTGTTATAAAGCGCAGCCCTTTAGGCTTAAGCAACTGGACACACGGGCCTACTGGACTGCATTAGCATTAACTCACGTGGATGCTGGCAGAACCCTCATTTAGCACGAGACACAGATAGCACAGGCGCTGCAGCCACAGCTCACACGGCCCTGGGTTTGCTCAACAGTGCTGTGTGACACTGGGTGTGGACAGCTTGGGCTACAGGAGAAAGGACACCTGGCCATGGTCACATGGAGGGACTAAGAGTGGCAGATTAGAAATCCACAAAACCTAGTTGTGGCTCTGGATCCCACACGGTGACTCCCGACCCTTGTCTGCAGCTGTGTTCTCCATCAGATCCCTTCTTACCTAGGGTGATCTTGAGGCCAGCACAGCTGTGGCACATCTGATGTCTGGGGTCCTTTTATCCACCGTAACTGGGAGTGGGAGGTCTTATCACAGCTAGTGGGTGTTAGTTTAGGGTTCTACATGCAAAGGGCAAGCCCCACAATACATTACCTAGCACAGAATGTCAAGTGTCCCAGGTCAGAGACCTTACAGGCATGGATTCTAACAGGGCAGCCCTTCGGTTGATCTTGGCTGTTGCACTTACTAGCGCCTAAGCCAGTGGATGAAAACAGTAAAGTGAAATGATTTCAGCGTCCCCAGATAATTAGAAAAAACCTCCACACTTTACTAACACGTGTGTCTCACGGACGAGAAAAAACCACGAGAGCATGTAGGAGAACATTTACTTTAGGCCTTTCAGTGCCTGAACTCTGTAATTTACATACAGAACGAGTACGCCGACTTAAAATGAAAGCCTTTAATGTCCCATTTCAAACAGCGCGTGTTGAGGATCAGCACACCTGCAAACTAGAAGGTACCACTAAGTAAGTGCTCCAGCAGCTGGTAAATACTAGGAAAAGGTTTAAGAGCTTCTTTATAAATTTCACAGAATTCAATTATAGCACACATAAGACAAAGAGAAATTCTATTACCTAAAAAGAAAAGTAGCATGAATTCACATCAAAACTTGTATAACCATGTAATATTTTAAGCATAAATGGTGAAAATTTTTGTGTATTAATTCCCCAAAGATTTGCATTGTATTGAAAAAAAAAAAACAAACCAACAACCCACAGCGCAGTACCCAAAGTATTTGAATTCTTCCTCCTTTCCCCACCCCAAAGAGTTACTGAACACTAGCCAAAGGTGTTTGTTCATAAGCAATACTGCTTGATCTGTAACATTCTTTCTCAAGGAAAAGTTCAAAGGGTGGTCTTATGTGGATAGTCAAACAATTGTAGAAAAGAAAGAAAAACAAAACTGAACCCTGATATCTTTCATTCATCATTCTTGGAATTAATTAAGAGTCTGGTTTACCTGTATGTTATAAATTTATGAAATCACACTGTGTAAAATAACATCTATTACAGTTAAAAAGGTAAACCCATATTTATTTACTAGCACTGTTAAAACATTACACAAAACACATTCAAGTGGCAAGTAATTACAATGCAAGCCCTTGCACGGCAATCCAAATTTATTGAACTACGGATGCTAAGTTATACAAAATTGCACCACTTTTAATTAAGGCTTTAGTTTACATTTGGCCACCTCAAAGTCGCTGTAACATCAGGTTGGTCAATTTAAATACTGTGGCTCCCTGTTGGATGGACACACAATCTTTACACCCAAACGTTAATGCATACAAAGCAACAAGGCATGGTTAAATAACACAGCAATGGTTGCTGCAGACTAGGTCTTCCGACCAACGACACACGATTACAATCACTTCCCACGTTCACGTCCACAGTACTCCAGTGAGCAACTCAACCCAAACGTGACACATGTGAGCCAATCACTAACAGGCGGATACTAAGCCTGTATATTTGGTATTGCAGACACACGTATGCATGAGCAAGCAAGGGAGTCACAGTGAGAATCTACAGCTGCAGAAGCCTGAAAATGATTTACAAAAATTGTTAAATCATTAAAAAATTGTTTGAAAATATACACTTCTTGTTGTAGACCCCCACTGTACACACAACTATAAACATTGTTCCCTATGTAAACAAAAAGGACACGTATACTAAGGAGATTTGAAAAGTCTGGACATTTCCTTCCGAACAGATAGTAAAGGCAACACCTCTAATCTAAGACGTCACACTGAAAGGACCATCATATTTTAAAGACAAGATCACTGTCTCCACAGGTTTTTGAAAAATTAAAAAAACTATATAGCTGTGTTAATCAAAGCGCTTATTTTGTATAATACAATGATAATGACCTTGAATTTAAAAAAAATTACAATAAGCTACAAGTATCAAAGAAGCAAAGTTATCTGGAGTAGTCTATATAGGAGCTCTTTGGACTTTCTTTTATTATGCTAAAATAGTGGTGCTTTTGGGATTTACATTATTGGACTCTCCAATACAAACTATGGGGTGTGTTAAAGTATACAGTACACCATGTTCATACATGTACAACATTGGTGGATGAAGAATATCTCTTAGCAGTAATACTGGATGTAGCCTCTGGTTTTACCAGCTGCATACTCTAGAACTATTATATAAGTAAAAATCTCTCGTGATACTGGAAAGTGATTAGAATGTGCAAACTGACAGAGTAGCTTTCATCCGCCTCTTACAGGGTACCACCACAGGAACGTCCGTTTAAGATGTTGGTAGGTTTAACAAAGTTGGAATGCTGGCACTGTTGAATTGGGCAACAGTTCTTCAGACCTGTGGAAGGGGAAACAGAAACAGTACAATGAAGAACGAAAGGAAACAGTAAGATAAAGGCTCTTTTTCTAAAAAGTCTTTATATTAATGACAGCTAAGACATTTTTGTATCTTTATTCCAAAAAAGACAGTCCTAAAAGCCAGACCAATGAAAACGCTAGGCCAAAAAAGAAGGGGGGGAAAAAAAAGCTCTGCACAAGTCAGGTGTGGTGGCACACGCCTTTAATCCCAACTTTAGGGAGGCAGAGGCCAGCAGATCTGAGTTCGAGGCTAGCCTGGTCTGCAGAGTGAGTTTAGGACAGCCAGAGCTACACAGTGACACACTGTCTTGAAAAACCAAATCAACCAAACAAAAAGCTCTGTGCAACTTTCTGTATTACTTTCCAAAGATTAAAAAGCCAAAGAAATTGAGGGCTAGAAGGACCACGGTAAAGAGCACTGGAGGCTTTTCCAGAGGACTTAGGTCCCATGCTCAGCACCTACATGACTGCTGACTACTACCTTAACTCCAAATTCTGGCCTCCCAGGATATCAGGCACACATGTGGTACTCATACATACATGCAGGCAAAATAGTTAACATACACACACATACACACAGAGAAATAAATCAGTCTTTAAAAAAAAAAAAAGAAAAAAAATCACATTAAAATTTATGGTCAAGCCAATCTTACTAAAAGAATTAGGGTCAACAGACAAATAGCAGTATCAACAAACTGGGAAAAAAAATCGTTTCCTTTGGTTTTTTTTTTTTTGAGACAAGGTCTCTTTGTGTAGCCCTGGCTACCCTGGAACTCAGAGATCTACCTCCCTCTGCTCACCAAGTGCTGGGATTAAAGCTATGCACCGAGGCTGCTGTCGCCATCTCCACCAGCAAGCTGTCTGCTTAGTCTCCCGTTGGTTCTCCTCCTCCCCCCCACCCCCCGCTGAGGACCCTTCCTCCAGCACTGCTGACTTGCACCTCACAGCTCAGTGCTTCAGACTCTGACAGACTTGCCCTAAGTTCTGATTTAACAGAAGTTGGTGCTTATTGTATGCCTCTTCAGAACCCACTGCAGCATAGCAGTGAGCATGGACTCAGAAGCTGGGCCATCAGTTGAAATCCTGGTGTCACTAACTGCAGGGTTTGGCATTGTTTACAATCCTAGAGTTAAGTAGAGTGCCTGTCGTGCCTGACCGCCCTAACTAATGTGGGGATACTGAGTTCTTGCCTTGAAGGCTTACTGGAGGCATCCTCCTGAGTGAGCAGAGAGATCACAGGCCATAGTCGGCACACCATGCACATCTTAAAACAGCTTGTCTCTCTTCTGTTATGTCTCAATTATCTAAATATAATTAAGAGAGATGAGAAAGTTGGTTCTGATCAGCAGCTTCAGGGTCCCACCAGTATATAAGCATGTGCTGAACAAACATAAAATATTCACTTATGCAAAGCACCTTACTTCTGATGAGAGGTAAATGAAATATGTAATATGAGTTACTAGGATTACCACGCCAAGTCATGATATCTATCTGTAATGATTAACATCATTTACTTGGAATGAAGATAGCAGTGAGATGAACATACCATACCTGGCTCAGAGCTACAATGTGTTCAGTACATTAAAGCAGCTGACACGATGACTTTTTGCGGGCCTTCCCAGGCACTGGGGTTTTTCTGTTAATTTGCCGAACTAGGTCATAAAAGATCTGCAAACACATTATTATTATTATTATTATTATTATTATTATTATTATTACTACTCCTCCTCGTTTTAAAGAGGAAAACAAACTCAAAAAACTCCTGGCATTTCCCACGGCTATAAAGGAATCTCCAGAACACATATATTCTTTTGCAGAATGAGTGTAAAGCCAGTATTTTTACAAATACCAAGGTTTTGTTTTTGTTTTTTTTGAGAAAATTCAAACCGTTTCCCTCGAAGGAAATACTTTAAGTAAGAGCTGCAGAATTCCCCTCAATTCAGTTAGATCTCCTACGAACAGAAAGTCCCTCACTGTCTCAGATCGCTCTGTATGCCTTTTGTGCCTCTGCTCTCCGGGGCTTCACCTATAAGAACCATGCTGTCTTTCTGAGGTTTAGCCTTTTACAGAAACTCCCCCAAATGCTCAATGGAATTAACGGTTTCTAAAACTGGCCTTCTGCCTAACTTTTCCTTTAACAATAATGTCACTCTATATGTGCTACAAAAAATCTGAAATATTGTTTCTCTTTTGCGTGCATATGCTGGACAAGATTTTTTTTTTTTTTTTTGGCCTGTAAGAGCACATATTAACCTGTAGTTCTTCGTAATACTCTTTGGGGACACGGTTTCTCTGTATAGCCCTGGCTATCTTGGAACTCGCTTGGTAGACCAGGCTGGCCTCCAACTCAGAGATCCACATGCCCCTGCCTCCCGAGTGCCATCTGGCAAAAATGTATTATTTTTATATGTGTGTGTTTGGGTCATGAATTTATGTGCACGACGAATATGCAGACTCCCAGAGATATCAGCAGAGGGTGCTTGGATTCCCTGGACTAAGAAGAGTTCCAGATGTGCTGAGTCACCATGTCAGGCCTGGGAACTAACCCCAGCGTCCTCAATGCTGAGCCCCCTCCCAGCCCCCCATGAGTTGATCATGCGAGACTGAGGATAAGAAGCTGCTCTAGGGACACGTGCACGTACCTCATTAACATTTATTTTGGACTTTGCAGAGGACTCTAAGAACGCACAGTTGTTCCACTGTCTTGCGAGGTTCTGACCTTGCTCCTTTCCTACAACTCTCTCATCTTCCAAGTCGCATTTATTACCAACCAGAATCATTGGGACCTGCGAACAGGACAGTTGTGAGGGTAACACCAGATCACAAACAGTGAAGACCCAGCTAGAACCTGCTTGCAAAAGAGGGAAAATTTATACCACGATGGACCCAATCACGGTAATCACAATAACCTTTTAAACGGAAGCAGAAAGGGTGTTACCGGGCAGATTTCAACACTTCCAAATGTTTAAGGGTGTGAACCAACTTCATGTTTTTTGGTTTTTTGACACACGGTTAATGAATTGCACAATGCAAAAAGGAGAAAGAAATTAAGACGGTCCCTAAAGCGGAAACTTCAGCTTCCCACGGTCCTAGATACAACCTCTCATTTCCATATGCTAGGATGAAAAAACTCAACTTAGGAAAAACCAACTCTTAGTAATGGCCTCTCAAGTGTGGATGTATCTAATGTTTGTAACTTTAAAAGAGCAGTACAGGGAAAAGTAATGCAAACCGCTAATGGCCATTTAAAATTTTTGTTTGTTTTTTGTTTTTTTTGTTGTTTTACGAGACCGGGTTTCTCTGTGTAGCCCTGGCTGTCCTGGAACTCACTCTGTAGACCAGGCTGGCCTCGAACTCAGAAATCCGCCTGTCTCTGCCTGCCGAGTGCTGGGATTAAAGGTGTGCGCCACCACTGCCCGGCTTTTTTTTTTTGGTAAAAATTTTAAAAATTTCTAAAAAATTCAAATAAGGAAAATAAGAATTTAGGCTTTTAAGAGAGATTAAAAAAAAAAAAAGAATGCATAGAAAAAGCAGAACCTCCCAGATTCTCAGTTACAGAAGTGTAGAAAATGACAGCATCTACCATAAAGGTTCTTAGCTCTCTCAATATCGGCATCAGTTAACTATATGATTGGTTTGTTTGTTTCTTTTTTTTTTTTTTCCCCTGGTAAGAGTCTCACTATAAAGCTCTGGCTGTCCTTGAACTTGAACTCAAGCCTCCCGTGCACACCCGTATGCCCAGCACTACAGTGGTCATCATTAAAGCATGGTGCTCAGGCCCGCAGCAGCACAGACAAACTTGTCAACAATGTAAATTCTTAGGCCCTACGCTTGCCTAGTGAGTCAATAGTTCTGCAGCAATACCTACTGTAATTCTGATACAAAAGCAAACAAACCTAAGAACCAATGCGACAGGTAATGAGGAATTAAAGCCATCTTTCTGAAATCTATACATTTCAGGGCCCATTATGCTTCACTCTGCGGGGACACCTAAATCTAATGTCTGAGAATGGAACATACTAGTTGACCCCCTTCAACAGTATGTTCCCTTTCCAATACAGAGACATACTATAGGCTTATGTCATAGATAAATGTGACTAGATCTTACTTTACAAGGCTTGCGTCCTCCAACCCAGCACTTGGGAGAAGGTAGGAGGCTTGTTCCAAGTTCAAGGCCAGTATGGGCCACAGGGAGAGTCTGTTAAGTCTACTGTGAATGAGGTCACACACAGCTTGCTCTATTAACATTTCTCTCCCACACCTGCTGCCTCCCCACAAATGACTGGTCTAAAAATAGGAACTACAAAGCCAAGAGGTGGTAATTCTAGTATTGGGAGATCAGACAGGATATCTTTGGCCCAAGTAACAAATATTTACACTGTTTTTAAAAAACTGGGGGGGGGGGGGGGGCGCGCGCGCAGGCCGGATTGTGGAAGGCAGAGGCAGGCAAATCTCTGAGTTCAAGCCTGGTCTACAGAGTGAGTTCCAGGACAGCCAGGGCTACACAGAGAAACCCTGTCTCAAAAAACCAATTAAATTGAGTGAATATTTAAATTTTAAAACTGAATATTAACTAGAGGTTTGGAATAAATGTAAGTATTCATAATAAAGCCTGCTTACATCATCAGTGTCTTTAACCCGAAGAATCTGTTCTCTTAGATCTTGTAAGTCATTAAAGGTAGACTGTGCTGTGATGGAGTAAACCAACGCAAAGCCTTGTCCGTTCTTCATGTACAGATCCCTCATGGCTGTAAACTGCTCCTGTAGCATGAAGAGTAAAAGGCAAAAGTGTGGCTGATACCAAGCCAGGTCACTAAACCCACACTAATAGCAAAGGGAGTATTGTAGTAACACTTCTTAAAATTATATATTACAGCAAGATACTGCTTTTAAAATTTTACCTCAGATGTACACACAACAAATGTTCAACTGCCACAGAAATACAGTGTCCCGAAAAGCAACTTTTAACCTGTCATAAAGTGCTGAGCACCCGTCTTACCCCAGAGGTACAGTATAAGACAAAGTCACCATTCTGTGGCCTGTCTGCGTGGAAACTTGTATCTTACTGTTTTTTCTACACTTCTTCACAAGGGTGTGGCCATCTGTGGAGAAGAACTGTGTCTGGCATTTCTGTACCCAGAATCCTTCCCTTACTTCTGGATACCTACAAACTTAATTGGTTGTTGTGGTCTCAATGACTGAATAGTCCCAAAGGCTTCATATGCCAAAATTTAACCCTCATTCTGAGGTACTCAGAGGGCAGAGACCTAATCCCATGGACGTAAGGGGTGAGGCCTTTGGGAAGCAATTAGGAATCAAGTTGTGGGTGGAACAGGCGGCGGCGGCGGCTTCTTCTTCTTCTGCTTCTTCTCTTCTTCTTCTTTTTGGTTTTTCAAGACAGTTATTTTCCTTTTTTAATCAGTTTTATTTATATGAGTACACTGTAGCTGTCAGACATACCAGAAGAGGGCATTGGATCCCACTAGAGATGATTGTGAGCCACCATGTGGTTGCTGGGAATTGAACTCAGGGCCTGTGGAAGAGCAGCCAGTGCTCTTAACCACTGAGCCATCTCTCCAGCCTGGAACAGGCTTCTTACTGGGGTGGGGGTGGGGGAGGACCACAGGTATGCATGTTCCTGTGTCTTGCTACTTATTACCCACATGGCCATCACCAGATTTAGTTCCTAGACCTTGCACTTCCAGAACAAACTAAAACACAGCTACATTTACAAAGTTAGCTGGCTATAGGCATTTCATTACAGTAACAGAATTGAAAGTTACTTCAAAGTACTTCTGAGGCCAGACAGCTACCAAACATAACAATTCATAACATCAAAGAGTGTACACCCAAGCATTGTCAACATTATCTGAAATATGTAATAAGACTGTCTCAAATCAACTAGTACAACCACAGACCATGGAAACTTCCACTCTAGCATTTAAAAATTTTCTTTGTTACTGGGATACTGCATTTAGAAAGTACACCATTTAAAAACCAGTACTATACACTGCATATCCTTTGGTAATTTTATTTTACATACCGTTCCTGCAGTATCCAAGATTTCAAGCATACACTGCTGTGCATCTACTTCAACTTGCTAAAGGAAAAAAAAAATAAAAACATCCCTTTATTTTGAATGCATGTAAAACTACTTTAAAATATCCACAACAGTAAAGAGTACAACAGATAACAAGATATGGGAACTTTACAAGATTAGCAAACAACACTTAAAAACTACTTAAGTCACTGTGGTGGTTATTAGTAAGAATGGCCCTATGGTTTATAGCATATGAACACTTGGCTTCCACTTAGTGTTGCCATCTGGGAGATCTAGGAGTGGTGGAAGTACAATCCCGAGGACTGCTTGCTCTCTCTGCTCTGCTCTATGCTGCTATGACAGCGGCCTGCTGCCATGATGGACTATAACCTATGGAACCGTAAGCCCAAATAAACGCTCCCTTCCTTACGTTTCCTTGGTCATAGTGTTTTATCACAGCAAAAGAAAAGTAACTAACACAGTCATCAAGCTTCAAAGCACCCCAAGTTCTAGTCAGGTGCTAACTCCATGTCCCGATAAGTCACTCCACAATGTGACTCATTCAACACTAATTTTGGAATAGAAATGTCTTCAAAATAGACAAGTAGGAATGCAACAGTTGCCCAGTGCAATGTGATCTGCCTGTCGGCTTTCCGCTAACTCTCTGGGTATGCCTTTATTTCCATGGACACTCTACTGCCTCATCACACCGGAACACGATTTCTGCAGGCAAGGAAGCAGTGTCATAATTACGAAATAAAGTACACGTCGTTATCCCTTCTAACATTTTCTAGGAATAAAGTTTATTTAGAATTAGACACAGAAGGAAAAGACGACTTCTGCTTCACAGCTGGGTTACAGGAAGGAGTTTCTGGTTTTGTGGTAGGCAAGTGGCAAAATGGAAATGCAGATCTTCACAAGTGGAGGGCCAGGTGCTTCAGAACGGCAGAGGGAGAACTCGCACACTATTAAGTTAAGAATGTCTGCACACCGTTTTATTAACATGCGCCGTGTTAGCAAACACCAGGACTCACTGTTCTGCCGTGGCAGTCTCAAGGAGGCGTGAAATGGCAAGGATGGGAAGCCCACTGGAGGCTGCCTCCAGAAGAGTAAGAAAGCTGAAGTGTCAGTCCTTCCAGTGAGTGGGGCCTGGGAACACGGGGCTGCTGTGTGAAGTGGTACTCAAGTCACAACTCTGAGGTCAGAATAAACTTAAAAGTTCTACCAACTCGTGTGCATAAATGCTTTTGAATTGCTGACAGTGGTAGGCAAGCAATGACAAGAATTAACACATGAATTTTCCACTAACATTTATCTTTTCATTTTAATTTATATAAAACACTTGATAGTTGAAAACTAAAAATAAGTCTTTATATTTGTCTTAAAACCAAAAGGCCTTTAAAAAGTAACATACCTTTCTATAAGAATCTTCTATCGTAGGATCATATTTTTCAACAAAAATTCCTTGAACAAACTGTACAGTCTGGAAAAAATTAAAATGACATTATATTCCAAAAGGAGGAACAAATCGGAGTCTCTAAACTTGACCTATTTTTATTTTTTGAGACAGGGTCTCACCATGTATCTCTGGCTAGTCTGGTACTCAATATGTAGAGCACGCTGGCCTCGAACTTGCAGCGACCCACTGGCCTCTCCTACCCAAGTGTTGGATTATAGGCCTGCACCACTATGCCCAGCTTAAGTCTGTAGTTTTTAATTACAGTTAACTATTTGTATCTGTGGGTTCCATAACCAACTATGGATCAAGATATTTCAGGATAAGAACAAACCAGACCGTATGTGTGCACTGATCATATAAAGATTGTCACTGTTAACTACACAGTGTAACAGCTATTTACTATACTAGACAGTGAGTACAGCAGTGACTCCAGTGGTGTTTATGTAGGGTTGGCATTGTAATTTTAACCCATAAACACAGTCAGCACATCTCCCTATGACTGCAAATACAAACAAAAAAGCAGTTTGCTCTAAGGGTGGTCAAGTTCTACACTAGGTGGTCTTTTTGTTTGTTTTGTTTTTGAGACAGGGTTTTTCTGTGTAGCCCTGGCTGTCATGGACCTCACTCTGGGGACCAGGTAGCCTTGAACTCCTGCAGTTCCACATTCCCCTGTCTCCTGAGTGCTGGAGCTAAAGGCGTGCACCACCATGCATAACATTAGGTGGCCATTTAAACTGACCAAGTAAGATGGTTTATCTTATTAACAGTAAAGAGAAAGTCAATCTACATTAGTTTTGAAACACAGTCCCATGTAGCTCAGGCTACGCGGATCTTGCTTCAGCCTCAAGTGCTGGGCTTGCAGGAATGCACCACCACTCTCTTCTTGATCCATGTTCTTGTGGTTCTTTGCTAAATTCTGGTTTATGTAAGCTGATTCTTCTGCCTTCTTCATCTCTAACCCTCATCAGATCCACTGTCTCTTCTCAGGCTAATCCTTGCTAGGGAAAATATACTCATCAAGACAATACAGAACTGGATAGTCAAAGGCTTGAAAAAAAGACTAATTGCAAATATATATACACACACACCTACTTACAGATTAAAACAAACAAACCTTAATTTCTCTCTATCACACTAACATGCAAATATACACACATGTATAGGCTGTTACTCTCTGGAAAGCCTAAACTTAATTCTCATATAATGTAAATGCTACCAATCCAGGTACTCCTAACAATTGTCTAAAATTACAAGAAAAATCTTATACTTCTTGTAAAGTTATGGGATCTCACCTTAATCAGACCAAGACAAATAACCTAGAGCATATTTTAAAAGAGCTGGGCGTGGTGTACACACCTATAATTCCAGCACAAGTGAGGGCTATCACACGTTTATGGCCAGTCTAGTGCACCTGGCAAAATCGGGTCTCAGGAAACAAAAACCATAAACAACCAAAGCTAGCTGTAGCTCAGTTGGAGTGCTCTGCCTCCTGTGTGAAGTGCTATCCCCATCACTGCAGAAAATGGACATGGCCTCAAAGCTATTCCTGGAATTATGTAAAGGCAGGAGAATTTGGAATTCAAACTCAAATTTCAGTTTGACTACTAAATATGAGAACAAAACAAAAACTACCTCAGTAGAAAAATAGTCTTGAAGTAAAAAGCTTATACTGAGCAAGAATGACTTACCAGAGCCGACTTCCCGACACCTCCTGAACCAAGAACGACTAGCTTATATTCACGCATGATGCACACTTGTTACAGTCAGTACCTTGTTAAAGAAGAAGAGAAACAAGCTTAAGTCTTGGTATTCATGTGCTTTTTATAAGCCAGACCAGCAGATTTACACAGAATCAATGTCACAGACCAGACATCCATGGGAGCACTGTGCAAATTTACTACAAACTTAGGTTAAGTGTGTGTGACAGCTTGGCACAGTACTTGCTTGCCTTGGCAACCTGAGTTTGATCATCAGAATCCATGTCAAGGTGGAAGGTAGCAGCCAACTCCACAAAGCCGTCCTCTGATAGTCACACATGTGCGCACATGGTAGGTGGACTCACACATGCATAATAGTAATGAGGTAAGATACAGAGAATTACAGGCAATACTTTTTAGCTCATCTCATTGGGGCAGAGAAGTATAGGAAATAGCTTATCAACCTGCAACACCACTTTGTTTAGGCAATGCATACACCCTTCCTGACCTGCAGCAGCAGGCACTAGTCACACAAACGGCGAGGCTCCTAAGATCTCCACTACAAGCACACGCCACCACAAACAATGTAGCACATTCCCAAATCTCCCCTAGCAGGTCTCAAGAAGCCCTGCTTCAGGGACAAAATACAGATATAGTCCTAGACACACTGGGAATAGCATGAGAGGGCAGTACATTGTGAGGTAAGGCAAACTGTGCTCAGCGAACTTTTAGAGAGAATTCCTAAACACTCTTTTATGCCTACCGATAGCTAGGCATCCTATGTGATTAAAACTGAATGCATCACCAGAGAAAGGCAATGCGCTAAGCCTGTCAAGCAAAACAAAGACCCCACCCCCACCCATCATGTTCCCTTTGCAATCAAAGGCCTCCTCTTCCTCCAAGAGCCCATAAAGAAAGGGCCGGCACATCTGACCTGTACTACTGCTTTGCCTTTCCCTTGCTAGTGTGCAATCTGTGTGCACTTCCTTCAATTTACTGATTAAGACCTAAGAATCTGGAAGCACAAATTAACAATAATTTACATGAGAATATCCAAAGAAAATGGAAGAAGAAAAGAGGGTTGGGGTGGTGGCTGAGAAACATCACCAAGGACATTCTACGACTTACAAGCTACCAGGACATAACTACCCCCCCCTTTCTCACATCATCTTAAGACAATAGGAAACAAACAAGCGGAACTACCTACAACTATCAACTGTAAGTAGTTGAGACCAGGCACATACTCAAGGAATAGAGAAAAATCCCTGTTCCTTGGACAATGCTCTAGAAGAATGAGTGTGACAGCCAGGGACTGGAAACACATCATCCAGGTATGACGGCCCATCCCTACAATCTCAGGGCTCAGAGGCTAACCTGAGCTACACTACAAGATTCCAGCTCTGCAGTTCTTCTATTTCTTCAGTCCACACTAACTTACTCCTGCCTTTGCAAGTTTGCCAATCTTTAAGTTTCATAATTCCCCTCAAATGATAAAAGCAGTGGCTTGCTCTGCCCAGGGGGGGCAGTTTTCTAATATGGTCAGTTTTTTGCTTAAGTAACTAATAACTGCGTGTTTATGTTTCCTGCCCCTCATGCTGAAGACCCTCACAGCATCATTTCTAAAAGCTCCTCAGGTCCAACTTTTCAGTGTTTAGCAACACCGTTGGAGGCTTCCCTCTGACTCCTTGAGCTCATCTCCCCGAACTGCTTATGGGAGGCCTTGTAACCAAGAAGGCCTTTGGAGAAGGCAACTGGCTTTTTGATTCTCACTATGAGTTGTACCATTTGGTAAAGACTTTGGTCATTAGTTTGATTCTTTAGCTAATTACTTTCAACTTCTCTTCATCTACTTGTAAAGTTTTGTCTCATGTTTGTTTTGGCCTGGCTGTTTCACCTGTTACAGAGAATGGAGGGAAACAGAGGCCCCGTAAGCTTTTCAAGCTGGCCCACTGAGGGCTGAAGATGAGTAACACCAGTTCAGCCAAACATGAGGGACTAAGCTCAAACTCCACTTGGATCACCTATAAAACCTTGATGCTGACAATCATTTTATCAGTTTGTAATCCTTTTGTCTTCTAATGGATACTTTGTTGGGGAACCTCACAATCTATTACAAAACATTTTTTCCTGTTTGTTTTTTAGTGGTAGGGTCTCATTCTAGACCAGGATGGTCTTGAACTCGTGGTTACTCTCAGCTTCTTCAGTGCTGGGTGGGTTTAGAGATGCATTGCTTAAGGAAGACATTTATTTTTTAAAGTGTAAGCATTCAAAACATTGTAATTTATAGGACTATATTACATCCTGTGAAAGATGCAGCTCTTAAGTATGAGGTTAAGTTCTGCCATACATATGCCAACACCCAAGTAACCTACACCCCCACTAAGGTTTAGAACACTGAATTACTATAAGGCACTCTTTCTTGACAGTGGTAATAGCTTCATTTGTCATAAATGCGCCACCAGAGCTACATTCCCCTCTGCCTCAGAAATGGGCTGCACACGTTAGGGAATCTGCTGAGACACGTTCCAGAACTGTAGCCATACCAGCTTAACTACCTCAGAACTGTAGCCATA
>JADRCH010000104.1:661632-691134 GCA_019843965.1 Rhynchomys soricoides
ACCAGCTTAACTACCTCAGAACTGTAGCCATACCAGCTTAACTACCTTCCACATCCAAAAGCAGTGAAAAGCATCAAGAAAGGGGATGTAAATAACCCAACATTCTGAAAACTGAGACCTATTAAAAAATCTTCCTTAGGGATACACTAGTCACAGTTTCTCTCTCTCTCTCTCTCTCTCTCTCTCTCTCTCTCTCTCACACACACACACACACACACACACACGTCCCTCAGTTACATAATGAAACCCTATCTGAAAGCACCTCAATATGTTTTTGAGTATTTTTCAAATATGATACAGATTTTGAAAGGTCGAAATAAATATAATGTCACAATTTGCCTATACATACACTGCCCATAACTAGGAAACCTATTAACATTATTGGGTATTCAACCAAAGGAAGACATAAAGGTCTACATTTTCTTCTTCCTTGTGGCCTGGTAGCCCAAAAATCTCCAAGATGCTTCATACAGTGAAAACCCTTTTTTCTAATTTCAAAAATAGGGCAATGGCATCCAGGGCGTTCTCTCCAACTATTACCGCGAACGAGAGGGGGATGGTCATGAGCATTAATTAAGCTTTGGAAGTATAAAAAGCAGGACAAAGTGGGGTGTAGTGCTGGAACTGAACTCAGGTCTTCTTGTGTATGCTAACTTACAGAGTTATCTCTCCAGCCTGAAAAGGCAAGATTTCAAAGGCCTGAGTAATATTCTATGCCAAAGAGTCTACAAGTAGCTGCAGACAAACATTGTTCCTTAGAATGTTGGTAACAAGCAGTTTTCTTACCCTCAAGCGGTTTGGTTTTAAACCCCCCCCCCCCCCCCCGAGTTCTGCAATGTTAAATTACAAAGGCTATGTAAACCGTAGCCACTAGTCCCTGATGTCAAATGCGGCTACCCCCCACTAAACTCCTTCTGGAAGGGATGCCTGACTTCTCCCTTTCGCCTCCAAGTCCCAGAGTAGCATCGCAACAGTTTCAGATGACTACCAAGTTCTCGGTCCACTTCCAAAACTCTTTAATTCAATGTCAGGACACATATCCTAACCTGCTGGGCACAGGTACAGAATTCAGGACTGAGTAGATTTTAAAATTATCTTTTAAGAAAAAAAAAAAAAAAAGAGGCCCATATTCCTGTCAAAAATAAAACTCTTGGGGCTAGAGAGATGGCCCAGGGGTTAAGAACACTGACTGCTCTTAACTCAGAGGTCCTGAGTTCAATTCCCATCAACCACACTGTGGCTCACAACCATCTGTAATAGAATCTGATGCCCTCTTCTGGTGTGTCTAAAGATAGTTACAGTGTACTCACATACATTAAATAAATCTTAAAATGAAAACAACAAAAAAAACATAAAATAAAACTCTTGGCCAGGTGTAGTGGAGCCTCCGCCCTTGGGAGAGACTGAAGCAGGAGAACTGGTGAGTCGGGGCTACAGTGGGGCAGCCTCACAAACCAAACATAACAAACAGAAGAACAAACCAACATGAAGCTGCTTCCAGCATTCTGTCCATTCTGACCAGATTTAATATTTCAAATAGGGAAAAGGTCTTTCCTACATTTTCATGGGTTAATATTAACAGTTCAGTAAATAGAGCTAATCCCTACCAATCCTGCCGAATCTTTCACTGAAATATTCAGTAACAAAACCTGACCTGCAACTTAAGATCATGTCCTGCAGTTTTATTACACTCGTCCAGTTTCAGTTCAGTACCTGACTGCAAGGGAATATATTAACTGTATACATATTTCTCAGCTGAGTGGCCAGATAAACAAGGTACTTGCCTAAAACAAATAAAAAACCAAAACAACAACAACAAATCAACCCCTTTTTTTCTTATTAGACTTACGTGTAAACTCTACAGGCAAGCATACTTGACATGCCGTCTGTGTAGTATAGTTTAGATAACTGGATTATGAATATTAACTTACTACTTGCTATAGATATTAGAAGATGACAAGAAGGGTTTTAGTTAATTTTATGATACACTAGAAAAAAGTTAAGACTGGACTGGGCATGACCTTTGTCCTACTTATTATCTGACCTTTCTGTATGTGTCATTTCCTTCTCTGAAAATAGGATTAACAGAATCTCTTCAGACTTTTTAAGATCAAATGAAACTCACTGCTCAAAATGTTCAACGACTGAGCACCACAGTGAGTACATCAGTGAGTAAGCAGTTGGTACATATGAATCTGCTTGTTCTAGAGATCCTGTCTACCCAGCTGTTTATCGTGCTTGGACTTCAGACACCCAAGGAACTCGAAAAGCAGCACTGGGAAGACATATTGCCAGTCACATGTGACACCTGAGTTTGACTCCCAGCACCCACAAAAAGGCTGGGGGCTGTAGCTATTCTCTGTAACTCCAGTGCTCTGACAGCAGGATGAAGGCAGACAGGGTCCCCAGAGGTTACAGGTCAACTAGTCTGGCAAAGGCAAACAACAGAAGGTCCTTGTCTCAAACAAGCTAGAAGGTGAGGACTGACACTGGAGGTCGTTCTCTGACCTCCACAGGAGGCATGCCACACTCATGCCTGCACTCACATGCAATGATACACGTGGTGGCATGTCGGTAATTCCACTACTCAGGAGGCTGAGACAGGAGGATCTAGGGTTTAAGACCAGTATGGGCTAGACTATATCTCAAGAAACAAAACAAAACAAAAAGCATCCAACTGTAAAGGAAACAGTCTGGCAGGAAGCAATCAGTACTGGTGACCCATACTACCTCAGGATCTTCTATCCTCCACTGCACTATCTTCCAAAGACCTCTCTCATTTTCGACAAGGTGTGACACAGGAAGATGAACCAAACACACAAGTCTGTTATACACTTAAGTTTCCATGATCAGAGGAGGGCATTACTGTTTTTGTGTAAGACAAACTCTCACATAGCCCAAGCTGGCCTGGAGCACTATCCTCCTGCCTCAGCAAGCATGCATATTTTTGGTTTTGGTTCTGTTCCCGCCCACTTCCTGTCTGACAGGGCCCTGTGCCTAGCCTAGCCTTAGATCCGGATCCTCTTTATCTTGTTCTGAGGCTACCCGTGCGATCAGTGTGTTTAGCTGCCAACCCTGCTTCTGGCAATGCCATCACGGACACGTTGAACAGTTATGTTCTACTTGGTCTTATATTTTTAAGATTGTTTTATTTTATGTGTATGACTGCATGCATGAGGACATGTATATTACCAAAGTTCCTGGCCCCTGGGGTGGAAGTTACACAGAGTTGTGAGCTTTCATGTGGGCGTTGGGAGCTGAACTCAGGTCCTACAAGAGCAGCAAGTGATTTTTTGTTTTTTTTCGAGACAGGATTTCTCTGTGTAGCCCTGGCTGTCCTGGAACTCTGTAGACCAGGCTGGCCTCGAACTCAGAAATCTGCCTGCCTCTGCCTCCCAAGTGCTGGGATTAAAGGCGTGCACCACCATGGCCCGGCAGCAAGTGCTTTTAATTGCTGAGTTCTCTGTAGTCTCAACTTAACTTTATCTACTGATACAATCTGCAATGGTTAGTAGCCAGTTTACTCTAAGTTATATACTGCTATTATGGAAAGAAGTTAACTTTGGCACCCTATGATTTATACAATAGAAACACATACAAATGCCAAGCCTAAGTGAATAGGAGGTACAGAGATGTTCGTATGCACGGATTTACACTCCATGTATGTCTGTGGCCCATAGTTAAACTACTGTGAAAAGAAAGAGGGGGAACTTTCAGGTTGCTTCATACTTTATTAAAGTGCCCCTGATAAAGTATATATCGTTTCTAACCAAAATTTGTGAGTCAGAACACCTTCTAGTAAAGCCAAAATACGACACTAGAAATTTAAAAGCCAGAGCGTCCCAGCGCCCCCCACTCAACTCTACTTACTGGGTATTATCATGCCTTGGAAAGTTTACCAACAACGACATGTGAAAAAGATGGCTACAGAATAAATACATTTTTGATAGGTATCTGCTTTGTCTTACATTTCTTAATTATAAAGGGGAACGGAGCATACTTGCTCTTAAGAAGCTTTATAGGAAAAGACAAAAACAGAAAATAGGCTAGGGATATGGCTCAGTGCTCGGCTGTAACCTAGCATTAGGGTGTGGGCTCAAACTGTAGCGCCACCACAGGTGGGAGGAACGTGTGCTGTGAGAAACACAATGACGACTCCAAAGGGAAAGCAGAGACTGACTCAGAGAAGGCAGCATCAAGAAAAAACGACAGCGTTCCAATTAGAAAAGAATACACCAGGGCCGAAAGGAAGAAGATATCAAAGGAAGTCTAACATGGAATTAGAGCTCTTCAGAATGCAGCCTGACCATCACAGGCACACAGGAAGAGGAAAGGGGCAACACCAAGTATGTACAGGAAGGCAGGAAAGCTCTGCTTTTAAAAACTGCTCAGGGGCCTTGACTCAGCGAGCAACACACCAGACAATCTGAAGGGTAGTATGTTATATTGAGAAACAGAAGATACTTAATAGCAGGCAACAAAACGACACATCCAAATTATTATGCATTTTTATTAAGATCAATATACAGCCCACTTTTAAAGCACAAGAGCCCTGGTTTGCAACAAAAGCCCATTTTATAATAATGAAAATCAGAATAAAAGGGCCAGGAATAATATACCACAAACAATATACCATATAGAGGAAACTGCAAGAAACTGACCAGAGGACCTTTAAGAGAGCTGGTGTTTGGGGCTGGAGAGATGGCTCAGCGGTTAAGAGCACTGACTGCTTTTCCAGAGGTTCTGAGTTCAAATCCCAGCAACCACATGGTGGCTCACAACCATCTGTAATGGGATCTGATGCCCTCTTCTGGTGTGTCTGAAGACAGCGACAGTGTACTCATATAAATAAAATAAATCTTAAAGAAAAGGAAATCTGGTGTTTCAACTTTATTCAACAGCATCATTTGGATATTAAGTGCCTGTGTGTGCAATGAGCATAGATACCGGACACACACATTTAGGCTATTTTCCTACCTAGATGCTAATGGCTGATACCATAGCATCTGATGGCCAAGGCACACTGAGGTTCCGGTTAGTTTTACTGCTACAGAACACAGCACCTGACGTGTCTGCCTAAGGTCTCACACACAGCAGTAGGCATCCCTACCTCACCTTAAGAACTAATTTTAGGCTAGCTGTGATGGTGCACAAATTTTAATCTCAGCACTCAGAAGACAGAGGCAGGAGGGTCTTTTTGAGTCCCAGACAGTAAGGGCCACATACTGAGACCCTGTCCGTAAAACACAACAAGCACAAGAATGAACACTGGATACAATTTCCTCCAGGCTATGTGAAGTGCATAAATTGTCTTGAGTTTGTCCCAATGCACTCTAACAATTAAATATCCCGGAGACTAGGATCTATGTGTCATGTTCATTGCAGAGTCTGAACAGAAAAGATACTTAGGGATTGAACCCGGCATCTCCTAGGCAAGCAATCAGTCACTGCATCTACATTTCCAGTAGCTGCTGACTATGTTTGAAAATAGCTTGACTGGAACACAGTCATGCCCATTCAATGAACATCATTTTTGGTTGTCACCAGGTTAAGATAGTAGAGCTGAGTGGCCCTGATAAGGATGTCAACAGCGTTTAAATTATTACCCTGCCCTTTACAGAGGTTTGCCAGACCTATGTTCTATAGGCTAGACCCTGAAGGAGATGGGGGAAGATTCTGCATGTTACTTTAGTGGAGACAAATTGGTGTTGAGCTCAAACATCAACTCAAGATTTTAGCTGCCTGTCAGTATGCACTGTGGTAGTGAGAACAGTGTGAGAACAGTTCCAACCCAAGGGACTCGAAGGGAAAGAGTGTGTGTGTGCGTGAGTGCCTTTCCCCCTACTTAGCAGTGTCTACTGCAGGTTAGGGGTAGGAACAGCAGGGTTGAAACTTCTGAAATCTTGTCCGAGAGACAACATGAACTATCTTTTTGCTTTGCAAAGATTTCCTCAACTTAACAGAAAAAGATGTTCCTAATTCTTGAGATCTCCATCTGTCAATTCTTCAGTAATTTAAATAACTACTCATATTTAAGCTCATCTAAGTCATGGGTGGTAGCGGTAAAACTCCAAAGGGATAGTTTGCTGGGGGTGGGGAAAGAAGAAGCCAACCCATAATGTCCTTGGTTTCCATAATTTAACGCGACCATTACAAGTGCATGTTTACCAAACAGACTGCAGAATTATAACTACTCATGAACCACGAAGACATCCCCAGGACACTGACACGTACACATTTTAACCAAGTACTAAAATCTAGTTTGGAGTACTGAAACAAAGGCATAAGAAATTGGAAACCAGGCTATCAGTATTAACTGATTTATTAACAGGTAAGAGGAGGGATTTTTTAACAAATCACACCCATTTCTGTGAATGGCTAAACACCACACATTTTTCTTAATATAAACATCTAGTTTTTACAACATACTACCTTACACAAGGATGGGTAAACTTTAAAGACATCATTTATAGTCTGTTTCAGCAAAAGGCTGAATTCAGGAATATATATAACTAGTGTCTTCCACGAGACCAGGAACAATGGCTACAGAAATATTTCATTTCCCATTACCATACAACTAGGACCAAACAACATATCTAATATGACTGTCCCCAAATGCACTAAGACGCTAAGAGAATGCCTTGGTTTTAGGTTGTGCACAATTATATATACATACACCCTAAAAGGAACTTCAAGACCAAGGTATTCCTAATGTTAATTCACTAATAAATCTGCCCAAAGGGAAAACTAACCACGAAACAAGAGCAGTAGCGAAAGTACTTCCCATGATTTTCTACTAATTTAATATTCCAATCTAATGAGTGGCTTATGCTAGCCACTTATCCACACTGCTTTGATTAATTTAACAGTTCTTTTGTATTTCTTAGTTTATTCAAAGATGCCTTTGCTATTCAGTAAAGGCCACTTAAGAAAAAGAAAGAGGGCCCCATAAACTGTCCCCTCCACTGGTCACACAACACCGGATTTACCTGCATAATGACTAGGTTAACAAAATGCAGTTTGGGGGATGGAGACAGCTCAGTGAGGAAGAGCTCTTGTGCTTGGGAAGATGGGGCTCATCTCCCAGCACCCACCATGGTGGCTTACAACCATCTCTAACTCCCTTT
The DNA here is from genome assembly GCA_019843965.1 of Rhynchomys soricoides. Lineage (NCBI taxonomy): Eukaryota > Metazoa > Chordata > Mammalia > Rodentia > Muridae > Rhynchomys > Rhynchomys soricoides. Next base: position 668,760 of record JADRCH010000104.1, read on the forward strand.
CCAGAGGCTCTGATCCCCTCTCTTCTGGCATCTGAGGGCATCAGGCACATACATTGTACACATGTGTCGGTAAGCAAATACACATAAAATAAAATTAGATGAATCTTTTAAAAAGCTATCTTTAAAACATTCATTTCCTGCTAAATCTATTCACCCCCAAATCCCATGGATACAGGTTACCTTTTTTCATTTAACATTAGCATATATATCAAGTGAAAACTCTGGATAGTAGTCTGTTAGAATCATCAGAGCCCAGAGACAACAGGAAATGTGGACAGACACTTCCTGTTAACAAAGTCTCCACTTCAGCTATTTACTTCTTGTCCCTATACATGGTGGTTCTGTCAGGGACTTAAAAACTAAAATTTTTATATTTTATTTTATGGTCACAGTGTTTGCCTCCATAATGTAGTGCCTGCCTGGCACCCAAGGGTGTCAGAAAAGGGTGGGTATCTGATGCCCTGGAATTAGTTAGCAATGGTTGTGAACCACCATGTGGGTGCTGGGAGTTAAACAGGTCCTCTTAGGAGCGACAAGTGCGCTCAACTGCCAAGTCATTTCTCTAGCCCCACAAGAAGGATTTAAGAAAAAGTCTTTTACTACATGTGTATTCACACATGCATACATACACATGCAAGAGAATACGCAGCAAAGCCTGCACATGGAAGTCAGAGGACAACCTTAGGAAACTGGGTCTCTTCTTCCAGCACATGGTTCCTTCCTGGGGATTACCTTGCCAGCTCTCCATGGTAGGTTTCTAAATAGAAACTGGATTAGTACTATCTTACAATACTCTTATTCTAATCTGCCACTGAATTCTTATTTATGACTAGATGGATTTTATAACCCTTAGAAACCTTATTGACATGATTTCTAAGGGAAATAAATGACATATGGTAGTTTTTATAAAAATTTTTAAGTTTTATAAAAACTTAAAAATTGTTTCAATTTTAAACTAAAAACAAAACAAAACAACTCCACAAATGACAGGCCCCAATATACACAGGTTATCCTTCATTATCTCTAGAAAGTTCAATGGACTCTTGTTAACTATGGCATCAGGAGGTTCTTCAATACTAAGACCTGAAGACTCATCGACACAGTGCCTTGCATCCTATGACAGTTCAAACACTCCTTGCTGGGGAATAGCTAGCCAATAAGCTTGGTACGAGCACAGGGACCTGAGCTGGACCCCCAGCATCCTTGTAAAAGCCTGAGAGTGCCTGTAATCCCAATACTGGATGGAGTGGGAGGGGAGACAGGAGCATCCCTGTGGCTTTCTGGCCAGTCAGTTTAGCAGAATATGTAGTCTCTAGCTTCAGTGAAGCCTCTTCCTGAGAACTTAAGGCGGAGAGAGAATGAAGAAGACACCCGTGGCTGACCTCCAGGCAGCCTGTGAGCTTTTCTAGCAGACTGTTTCTAAGGAGCTTGAAAGCAACGCTTTCATATCCTAATGTCTTTCTCAAAGAAGACATTATCATCAAAGACTTTCTGATCCATCTCAAACTAATTCTAAATTTCTAAACAATCCTGAATACACCAGACTTCACACCTGCTTTGGTGGCAAATTCTGCTGTAATAAACTGCTTTTACTTTACCTGAGCCCTGACTGAGGCTCCTGCTGCTGCACTCATCCCATGTAGTGGGACCACCCATGCTTCATATGCACAGTACTTTGTCACCCTCACTACACTAGAAACTCCAAGTCTCAGCATGAAAATACCTACCAACAATCCAGGGATGGAGGAGGTCTAAGTTCTAGGCCAGCCTGGTCTATATAGAAAGCTCCAGGCCAATCAAAGCTACAAACTAAGAAAGCCCATCTCAGAAGAAAACAAAACCAGAAACAACATAGTTAAACACAATCAGACTAACACTGTCAAAAATGGAGTGCAAGTGCCTGCTTATGACGGTCCTCAATAAAGACAAAGCGTTCAATTCTTTATATACTTTTATTGTCAATTAAAATTTTTTTAAAAATGGAGGGCTGGAGAGATGGCTCAGCAGTTAAAAGCATGTAACACTCTAGCAAAGGACCCAAGGCCTAGCACCCACATCTGGTGGCTCCAGGGCTCTGCCCACCTCTTCTGACATCTGCAGGCACCTGTAGGAACGTGGTTCATACACATACACCCAGGCACTACAGATAAATAGATATTAAAACAAGGAAATTAGGTATGATTGGCATAGAACACGTATCCCAAAACCCTGAGAGCCCCGAAGGCCTCAGCTATTAGAGCTGAACTTTTTCCATAGGAAGATAAGCACCCAAAGAGTCACAGATGTTACCAGACAGAGAACTGAAATTGACGACAATACCACTAATCCACAATCAATCAAGACTATAGGATTGCACACAGCAGGAAAACTGCCTCAAGATGAAGTGCAGCCCAGGGTACACAGTATGTTCTAGAGCAGTGCAGCCTGGGGTACACGGTGTGTTCTAGAATAAGGCCTATATCAAACCAAAATACGCAACCCACCCAAACCCCAAACTATAATAATACAAACAAAAGGCTGTAAGACAGAAACCCAAGTTTAGCAACTACTCGAAACACCTAGCACTTCTGTAATGCCAATTCAGAGGGCTCAGAGGCAGGAGGATGAAAGTTAGACATCGGCCTAGGCTTTGGCTACACAGCGAGACCTAGTTTTAAGAAACAAAACCAGCAAGTGTGTCATTTCTCCGATTTCTCCTTATACTCCAAGGAGTCAGCTAAAACATAAAGGACAATGAAGTGGATGTCTATTGTAAACATCTAATGTTCAGTGTACAGTAGGTTCTGTTGGGGAGCAAAAGCAGTGTCAGCTCCACACATCATGAGTGACAGAAGCTTCAATCCCAGACTTTTAAGGTGGCAGAGAAGGCAGAGTTAATCTTGCATACATAGGACCCTCAGAGGAAAACTCAAGCAGCACGCTTTCTCTTATTTCCGTTGGAGTACAACAGCGTGAATAGTCGCAGAAGCCCCGTACTTTTGAACCAGAACCTCTTCGGCACCTTCTTCATCCTCTCATGCCCCACTTCCTGCTCTTCTGACCTACTATGAAGGCCATCACTGTCTTATAAACAACAAAAGTAGACCTGGTGGCATTGCCTGTGAAGTCAGGACTCAGGAGGCTGAGGTGGGACTGCCAGAAACTCAAGGTCAGTAAAAGGTCTAACTCTCCATCCCAAAACAAAACCCCAACCCATGAACGGGAACACGTCACACCCCAGAGAAATGGTACAAGGTTTTTGTCACTAAAAGCTTACAAGAGGCCTGCCATGGTGTACACACCTGTAATCCCATCAAGAAGCTGAGGCAGGAGGATTTTCAGTTTAAGGCAGGGAAACTTCAAAACCTCACCACCACCACCACCACCACCACCACCACCACCACCACCACCACCACCACCCCTATCCCCACCATCATCAGTAAAGCCTATGATTCAAGTGATAGTGCTTACTGGAAGGAAAAAAAAGCACAAATGTATAAGAGCTAGTTAAAATTGAATAAATTTCACTCTTTTTTTTTTTTTTTTTTTAAAGTTAGTAACCAGGACTGCATAAATAGTACTTAGTGTCAATCTGTGATGAATTTGGATGTCCTGGCCATAAAATCTGATCTCGTATTTCCCCTAATTCAGAACCATTAGAACACCTGAGCACTTAATTACTTAATACAAGCAGCAGCAAAGTGTTTCTTTAACCTTCCTCCCTCACTGGGGTTGGCTCATGTAGGCAGAAGTTCTTTAGTACTGGGGTGGGCACTGACATCTACTCCTTCTCTACGTCAACCCGCAATCCTGTTGTCTAGTGGGAACTGTCCTTTAAAGACTGCTGTTCAATGGCCTGATTTCCTTCAGACCGTACACATCTCTGCCTTTTACTAATGTTTTCAATGGAAAGAAACAAGCCTGGGTTTTTAACCAATTTATTTTTTATTTTTAAGTATGAATGTGCGTGTAGGTATGTGCATGTGAGTGCTCTGTGCTGAAGGAAGAGGTCAATCATCAGACCCCTAAAGCTGGAGCAGTAGGGCAGCTGCTAGGAACCAAAAAAACCCAGACTGGCCCTCTGCAAGAGCACTCACAGATCCCAATAGCTGAGCACCTTTAACTCAATTTTAAATTGTGTGTGTGTGTGTGTGTGTGTGTGCATGCACACACAAGAGCATGCAATGGTGTGCATGGGAAGGTCAGAGAACAACCTGTGGGAGCCAGCTGTCCCCACCACATGGGTTCTAAGCATCCTACTCAGGCATGGTAGGAGGGTGCCTTTAACCTTGCTGAACTATCTTGCTGGGTGCTTTTAACCATGCTTTGGCAAGACTGGTCAAGTGAAAAAAAAAAAAAACAAAACAAAACAAAAACAAAACTCACTTTCTATAAAAGTATTGCAGAATAGGCCAATTTGTTCCTTTGTAGTTTAAATAAATTGCAAGAGGTTCGGGTCCTTTTCTATCTGTAAGTTTCCCAGGTGGCCCACCCTGGTAGTTAGTAGTGGGCTGGCTATAATTCACGGACATTCTTTCGCCTTCCACTCTAGGATGAGAACTGAAGGCCTGGAAACCTTGTATTCCTCTTACCTTAGACCCTTAGTTTTGACCCAGAACTAAAACGTTAAATTAAGACAACTAGTGAACGGTGTGCCTACAATTCACTCTCCCACCTTCCTAGCTGCCTTCACAACCTGAAGCTAGTTGTTAGCTCTGGACCTGGGTTAATCTAATCTTTTAAAACTTCTCACTTTAAATAAATAAATAAATAATAATAATAATAATAAACCAATAATAATAATAATAATAATAATAATAATAATAAACCAACCTCTCACTGTTTAACAAGATTGTCACAATTGTTCCTAAGTATAAACCCAGAAAAGAAACAGGAGTTTTTCAAAAGGAAAAATATTGCTATCCCGGAAGCCTCTTTAAAAAAAAAAGGTTTGTTTAATGTAGACATACCAAATTTTCTTATGCCAAAGAAACAAAATTAAAGCCAATATAAAGGTGGTGTAGTGGAAGCTTGTCAGTAGCCATAGCTACTCAGGGTGAAGTGGCCAGATCACGGAAGCCCAGGAGTTTGAGACCAGAGGCAAAAAAAGTGACAAGCCAAACCAAAAATAGGCTTAAAGAAATAATTATCTAAATTTATGTGACCAAAGATGTAATGGCCTGCCTGCCCAGAGAAGACTGCAAAGAAGCCACACTAAGCCAATTACATATCAGTAAGGATCCGGAAACAAAGTCCCAGCACCCAAGATTTCTTGTTACATTTTGTTATATCTGGTCATGTTATATAAATCTTCAGTAATGGCTCATTTGGTTGTGAACTTTTTGCAAATGTTCCTTAGTTTTACAGAAAGATGTTTCCCTCAACACTAAGGCTATCAAGTATCAAGGGCCCAAATGCTGAGAAAAGCTTTCCAAACTCCCAATTTTCACTTAAGAGCTATTTACAATCACCCATAGATACTGTTATTACTTGCCAAGACAACAAGCAGGTTTGTTGTTACAACAATGTCTGACGTTAGAGTAATAACTCAGAAGTTGAGAGCGCCCTTCCAGAGGACCAGAGCTCCGTGTCCAACATCCTCATGGCAGCTCACAACAGATTCTGACTCCAGTCCGAGGGAATCCGATGCCTGCCATCTTCTAGTAGCCATGGGTACTGTACTCACATGGTGCACAGACATTCAAACACTCATACATATATGGGCAGTTCAGAGACAGGAGATGACTCAGTAATTAAAAGTACCTGCTGCTCTTGCAGAGGACCCAGTTCAATTCCTAGCACTCAGGTGGTGGCTCACAATCACCTATTTCAACTCCAGTTACATAAGATTCAACACCCACCCTCTCTGACAGAAACATGCAGGCAAAATGCTCTCACGTACAACATAAAAAGTGAATCTAAAAACAAGTGGCGGGTTCAGCTCCCGAGACTTAATCTCTTTTCATGGAGTCATATTAAAAAGGCCTGTACACAGGGAGAAGCTTCATTTTTCAAACAACTTCAAGAACATTTAGCTGGAACGTTTTCTTTCTTTCAGTCAGGGCAGTAAAGAATATAGCAGAACTCTAATCCAGTACACTCCAAGGAGTCACAAGTTGTGTTTGCCACTGGTTTTGCACTATAGAAACAAATGTCAATTCGGTAAAAAAAAGCAAAGGACAGCTTAGAGTTGTCGTCATCACAATCATCACCATCACCACCAGTAACAGCCCTGTACTTGCAGACTCCCCCAAAAACTTCTAAGCTATCTGCAGGATTCCTTGGATTATACTTTGAAAATCAATGGGCAAAATGATTCATATTTAAACCTCAAGTGTGGAAATACAAATGTTATGTCAGTCCATTCAAAGCTGAAGCAGGAGGATGTCAGGATTGAGGCCAGCTTGGGCAATATAGTAAGACCTTTCCTCAAAAGCAAATCAATTGCTCCAAAATAACAACCCATAAGCCACTGTTCACTGATGTATGCTTTTCAAAGATCCTAAGTAATACTGGAGCATAGATGCCCTGGAGAGTGAGTATTAAGAGTATGGCTGATGATCTGCAAAAACATTTACAAGTGATACGTGATCCTCAAGTCCAACATTTCCACGTCATCTTGCCAAAGAAAGCAAGGAAGAAAAAGCTTCAGAGAGGAAAGAACATGTCTTCCCCAAGCACTAGCGCAATGGAGCCTTTTTTCTCTTTACCTACTGTAAACAAAAATGGTAAATAAAGCCAAACATCTGAAAACTCAGCTAATCTTACCAACAGAGTTTGTGCAGTATCTCCAAATTAGAGAAATTCTAATTAATAAAAACTAGTAAAAGGGAAACATATATCTTTGTCCTTGTCCCTTTTTCTCTGTACAGTACAAAATTTAAGATTTCAGAGGGCTGGAGTTGTAGTACTGAGAAGTTAACTCATTACTTAAAAATCATAGGTTGTACCTGTATCTAACACATTAATATAATGTTCTACTAGCACACCAAGCTAATTTAAAACACAGGGTACTGAATGGAATATACAAGATATTGTTGTCTAAAACTACTAAGTAAATGAGAAGAGTTTGCATTTGTAACTTTTTTCTTTAAACTGAAACCTCTAGTTTCATTATGAGAACTTAGAAAGTCCCCAATTTACTTCCAAGTGATTAGTGCTTTGTCTAACAAGTGCAAAGCCCCATGTTTGAGTCCTTCACATTGCAAATCTTCATGGTGAGTATGAAAAACACATTCTAATGTGGGGATGAACTTCAGAAGACAGATAATTAGAGTCCAACTTCAGCCCATTCTCTACTTCCTCCCCCAGCCCCACCTGAAGCTGCCAAGTGGACAGAACATGGCTTTCATCTTTTTCCTAACACAAGGCAGAGAGGAAAACCACAGGAGGGAGAGAGAACACACCAATGAAGCAACCAATTCCCTTTTTATTTTCAAAATAGGTATGGTTTAAGTAAAGAAACAAAATGCAGAGACACAGTCTCACGGAGCCCAGGCTGGCCTGTTGCAAAGGCTGTCAGAAGGGTGTTCTTTCTTTGCCTCCTCAGATGCTGGGGTTACAGGTACAGACCACCACACGCAGCTGGGAGAAAAAATTATATAGTTGCTGAAATAAATTTTCGATCTTCTACTTAAAACCGCTTTAACTCCGCAATGTTTGCAGCAGCTGCTCTCTTCCTCTCACCTCTCTAGCAGGCCATCTGCAAGGCAAGCTCTCCGTCAATCCCAACCCTGGAAGAGTCTACCTAGCAGGCTACCTCCCGAAGGCCTGATCTAGCCTGGGCTGAACGCCTCGCCGATATAAGGTAGCATTGTCAAACAGTAGCTAACAGCCAGCAACCTTAGGAACTAGCTCAGGATGTACGAATGCAAACTGACTGGAGTTAGAGACCAACACTCTTAGGGTAGAAAAGAGTGTATTTCCATTCAAGCATCTTCAATGTAACCAATCTTAAGTACAATATTCCAGGATATTACTACTCTGTATAATAAAAACCAGATGGAAATTTTGTAATGTGTTGCAAATATTTTTAGAGAATTTAAGTCTACTTTTAAAACCTTGTAATATACCCCTAAATTTTCATTTCTTTCTTTGTAAGTTTTAGGGCTTTAATCAACTGCTGTGCAACCTCATATTGAACATTAGGAGTAAGCATAGCAGTGTTTATGAAGTGTGGAAAACAAGTAAAATTCTTTTTCTTGGTGAATTTTAAAATTGTGCCATTTTTAAGGTGACCAAAAAAAAAAACCAAAAAAAGAAAAAACCCAAACACAAAAAACCCAAAAACAAATAAAAACAAACCCTGATTAATTTTTTACAAAATAGAAATTTTATTGCAAAATCTACTGCTAAAGGGATCAATCTTAGAATGCAGTCAAAGGGTTTCAAACAAAGGACAACAGATTACACGGCAAGTCAAACTTTTACTATAAATGGCTAAATTCCTTCTAGTCTCTTATTTATGTGTACCAGAGTATATCTGTGTGTGAGTGAGCGTGCCTGCCTGTGGGTCGCTGAGACCAGAAGAGGCTGGTGGATCCCCTGGAGCTGGACTTAGAAGTGGTCGTACAGAAACTGGCATACATGTAGGGAACCCTCTGCAAGAGCAACAAGCACTCTCAACCCCTGAGCCACCTCAGCCTTCTATTCTCTGTAACTACTGTTCACAGTATATCCTTGAGATTCCTAAGGAATTAATTTAAAGACTTTAGTCTTCAAGTGGTAAACAGAACCGTTCAACACCACTGCAAAATATCTACAAGTACTGCAAAGATTAGCTTTCAGTATGAGACATCACAACGCTGCTTACAGACAGTTGAATAAAAATTGTATCTAGTGTTACAGTGCACCAAGCCATCACTTAAGATATTGTTCTTATTCAAAACAACAACAAAAAAGAAAACAAATATAGAAACAAAACAACACACCCTTCACATGTGAACCAACCAAACCAAACTCACAAAGCATATTTAGTCACAACTAAAAAGCCTCAGGAAATTGCGGGATTTTTTTTTTTTTTTTTCAGTGAGAGGCCTGAACCTAGCAACTTGGACAAGAGAGGCAAACACTGACCACTGAACCACATTCCCAGCCAGAAAGATGAGTTTTCACAGACTTTTAGCGACCACATGATGTCACTGCTAAAGAGAAACAGTCTTTGATTATTTAGTGCGTAAACATTAAACAAACCTAGCAGCAGTTCAAATCTAAACACTTCAGATCAATACCCACCCCTTAAAATTTATTTTCTGGGAATGACACATTGTGAGATCTCCTTGACATTCAATTATAAAACGCCAATTGTGAACTCTACTTGGGAGGTGGATGTAAGATCAGCTAAGTTCTCTCAGCCTGTTCTCACAGGTTAAGCTCATTCTATAACTTATTAAGAACTTAAACACACAGCGAGGAGCTGAACATGAGCTTTCCATGGCCATGCATAAGCACTGGGTCCTCCAGAGACCTTTACAAACATAGATCAAGATAGTCATGTATTTATTTATAGATGGGATTTCATTAGCCCAGGCTAGCCTTGAATTTATGGTAATCCTCCTGCTTCAATCTTTTAAGTGCTGGGATTACAGCTGCAAAATACCATGCCTGGCAACCCCCCCCCCCCTTAAAAAAAAGGATTCTTTATTTCAACTTGGTAACCCTTATAGGCTCTTTGGTGGGAGGGCTCACATTCCCTGTATAGGTCAAAAGAAAATGCTGGAATCATTATAAATGACCAATGACAAAATGATCAACTTGTAAAATGAGAGATTCCCAAAGAAAAGGTATAATTCTTTCTTGAATGATTACACTGTTATCTTTAGTCTCTGAATTTAAGTCCCAAACTTTACTATGTGCTCAGGTAAAATGCTAGGAACTAAGAATAAAGTAGAATTCCTATTCTCATGGTGTTTTCATTTGACTCTACTTAACTTTCATCCACCAAGTGTCTATGTAATAGCGACATGCTAGTCATCTGAGGTATACAGAAGGGATCTATTCCGTCCTTGGACCTTACAATTTGGTAGAACAGATAAACACAGCAGTAACAGAAGACAGGAAGTGATACAAGCCGCGGAAAGAACAGTGGTTAGAGACAGAAAAAGGAGAAAGACCCGTCCATCATCTCTGTGCCCCAGATCACAGACTAAAGATTAAGTTGGTTTAGCAGCTGTTATTCTGACACTGGGCACATAACAACCCAAACAACTAGATGTCTTTCCAATTTGACTTTGCAGCTTCCACAGATAAGGTCACTGAACTATTGTGTCAAACAAGAAAGTACCAGGGAATATAGTGTACTACAGAGATTAAAAGCATGGATCACATCAAACAAGACTGTCATTCGGGATTCTGTGTCTTTAAGGACAATGATTTCCTCCCCAGAGTACTAACTTCCTCTAACCCAAGGCAGGGGATGGCACTACCCAAGTGGTTATTCCACATCATTTAGCTAACTAAGGCACTCTAGGAGAAGAGAGCATAATGGAACCAATAATCTCTACGAGATGTAATTCACAACTTAAAAAAAAGTCACATTGCTTCCTGTGGATTGTCCTTTATAGATAGACTTACAAATCAGCAGATTCAGGTAATTGGTTATCTTATCTATCAAAACGACAGGGTGGGACTAGATAATTTAAAGAGTCCCTTTCCAGCCCTTAAAAAGCCCCATAACTCTATTATGACTTAATACACGGACTTCAAATCAGGTTTTAAGAGTGTAAGAGCTTTAAATTAAAAGAATTTCTCCATTCAATTAAGTTACTTCTTGCTAAGATAAACTCCTTTTAGGCAAGTCTCGACAACGTTCTAATTATACAAAAGAAAACTGAAAAAAATGAATTTACAAGTTAGAGGCACTCGATATACATTACTACAAACTGCCAGCAAAGCAAACATTTCAACGAGACTCAATTGATTTTAAACTATTAAAAGTCCAGCCTGCATCGTAATGTCAACTTTCAACTCAGTAAAAAATGTGAGTTCATAATACTGTAATAAAGAAGTGCTTGTATGCACACGAATCGGGAGTCGCAGGGCCATAATATCTTTCTAAAAGCACTGGAGGGAGGGAGGGGGCAAGCGAAAGGAAAGCAAACCCATCTGCTCAAAACTCGGAAGCGAAGAGGTTTCTTCCAAAGGCATCTTCCCCCCAGCCCCCCTCCGCCCCAAGGAAAATCCCGAGGGCCTAGTTCCCAAATTCACGGCGCTGATAAGTCAGTTTCAGAATCAGACACATCGAGATGGCGGAAAAAAAAAGGAGAAGAGGACAAACTTCCTGGATTTTTCTCTCTGCAAGAGAAAAAGAGATTTCCTCTTGCTGACGAAGGGAAAGGCCCCTTTAACATTTTTTTTTTCCCTGCACGGTGGCGGCTGCCAGACTAGGTGGGGCTCGCTCCGCTGCCTTCCTCCTGCCACTTCCCGCAACAAATGAAGCAAGCCAGCCCCGATCCGGGCAAACTTTTTCCCTGTCAGGCTCGAGCCCGCGGGGCGCCGGGGAGTGGTCTCCCCCCTCGCAACGCTGCTCCGCCCGGCCCCGGGCTGGGAGAAGCCCGGGTGTCCGCAGAGGACAACTTTCTGGTTTCCGCTCTAACTTCCACCCACCCCGTGGCAGGCGCCGAGGCGGGAAGCGGGGCGCGGCGGAGAAGGCTGCGGGGCCGCGGGCAGGCGGGTGGGTGTTCCTCGGGCGCTCACTTCCTCCGCCATATTTCAGACATTTGACCCCTTCCGCAAAGCGCGCTGCTCCCCCGCCGCGGCCGCGGTTCCTCCCCGGCCGCTCCGAGGCGGCGCAATCGCCGAAGCGAGCGAGGGGTACGGGGCCCCCCGCAGCCACCTGCCGCGCGCCCGGGCCACCCTCGCCGCCGCGGGGCCCCTCCGGCTGCCCCGCCCGGCCCGCGCCGCACCCCACCGCTCCCCTCAGCCGGCGCCCGGCCCCCCGCCAGCCTCGCAGCCACGCATGCACCCCGCGCCAACCTCTCGCGCTGTCACCGGGTCGCCGCCGTAGCCCCGCGTTCCCTTCGGGTCGCTGCTCCCGGCGCCACGGCGGTCTCTACCGCTGCCGCCGCCGTCGCCGCCGCTCGGGCTGCTTTCCACGCCTGACTCTGGGCGAGGTTTGGCGGTGTCGCCTTGACGTCAGGCGTTCAGCCTCGCTCTAGCTTCCGCCCGCGGGCGGGGCGCGCAGGAGTGCAGCCCGGGAAGGGGCGGGCCCGGGGGCGGGCCCTGGCAGAGGGGGCGGGGTCTCGGCCGGGCTCTCGCCGGCCGGTTCTGGTCGTGGTCTCCCCTTCCTCTCCCTGCGCGTCGGTGCTGCGGTCAGTTTTGCCCCCGCTGGCTGGCTGTCCGACAGAATCGGTGTCAGCCTGCACGGAGCGCACCTGTCTCGACCCCAGAGGATAACGGGGAGCTCAGGGCTTGGAAACCTCTGAAGCCTTCACAGGGCCTCCAAGTGCATACAGGAATTCAGTCGCCAACGCCCCCAGACCGTCAGTATTCGCGTGGTCCTTTGTGCTGGAGAAGTAACAGAGCAGCAGTTCCCACTCCCAGAGCGCGAGGGCAGCTTTTCATTTTTTCAGATGGCCTTTCTTTGGGTTTGACAAGTCTTTCGACCTGTGGTGTGTTAAGCAGGGCGAGCTGTCCAAATCACCCTGCCAGACGCAGTTCACGAATGGATGATTCCAAAGCATGCTTATGGCCTGTACCTAAATGAACAGTTTATAGAATTAAAATAGGTGGTTCATTGAACAGCTCGCCTGGGGCGCCTTTGTGACTATATAGATTACTCATAGGTGTAAGTCTATGATGTGACTCCGAAAAGCACTGTCCAAAAATGACTCGTTCCAAAGAGCACAAGAACTTACATAGTCTTAGGTAATTAGAATATTTTCACACTAGTACCTTTAGTACCAGAGCTTTGTTTTGAAGACTCTGTTTCTGCTCTGATTACTCTCATCATTATGTGGTCCTCCTAGCAGGCCTGACCTTGCTATGTAGACCCAGGTTGGCTTTCAACTTTCAACATCCACCTGCCTCTACATATGGAGTGCTGGAATTAAAGGCATGAGCCACCACTGCCAGCTATTGAAAATTTTTTGATGTGCAAAAAGGTTTGTGAGGAAAGCACGGAGGGATGTAGGCAATTACAAATTATCCTAGAAATTTTACGAACCCTAGAAGAGAAACGGAGAAGTGACAACTACGCTAACCTGAGTTAAATGATCAGATAAGAAAGAATTACAGCTGTGCCTCAGGACACCAGTCTGTAAGAGCTCACCTCTTCTGCAGGCTGAGGAGGAGGTGGTTTGTTGCAAATTCTAGGTTGACTGGGGAACAAGCACGTTGCCCCACTGAGCCATTCTCCTACCGCATGACAGCTTTTGATAGCTGTGTTTTCTAGCTGCTTTATGGTTTATATTACTTAAGTAAACATGTTACCCGCTTCAATAATTGTTATTTTCTTAGAATGACTTTTTTAGTGGAGATTTCAAAGGCACATTTCAGAACAATCTGTTGGAATTATCAATTATGAATGAATAAATTGCAGATTTGATTTTGCTCTTACCAATTAAATTATATATATGCTCTGTCTTCATGTACACCAGAAGAGAGAATCCGATCCCATTATATGGCTGTGAGCCACCATGTGGTTGCTAGGAATTGAACTCAGGACCTCTGGAAGAGCAGCCAGTGCTCTTAACCACTAAGCCATCTCTCCAGCCCCCTATCTTAGCAGTTATTGAATGTAAATTTGACAAATTTGATAGACTGACATTTTGAGCAAGAGTACTGGTTAACTGTGGGTTGTTTTGTTTTTCTGTTTTCTTTGTTTTTAAACACTTCGATATTTGGCCAATTGCCTTTTTTTCCTTTGAAAGAAGGGTGGAGGCAGAATTTGTCGAGTCGCTTAAGATAAAGCGCATTTATCATCTCACTAGGCTGATAACTATTGCAGCACGTGTTAAATCGTGATCCGTGTATACAGGACCGTAGAACTCTGTGTCTTGGAGCCCTGGGCTCACTTTTGAATTTGAACCCCTTGTCCTATTTACCTGACGGACCAGGATATTGTCCACGGGCAGCTTCAGTTGCAACTTGTGTGCAAACCAAACTCATTACTATTGTCACCAAACCTGTTTTCTTTCCCTTTCCTTTGCTAATTGTATCACCTTTTTTAAAATTACCCCTCTTCAAGCCTGTCACCCTCCTCTGCCCTCCACCCCCAAATGGTCCATCCACTGGTGCATCTATGAGCAGCAGTGAGACAGAGTCTTCCAGGCTCCTGGTGATACAACTTGGTTCCTGGACCTTTGTCACCTAGGAGCTTCCAGCTGCCTACTGTGACCCATTTTACACATTGTTGCTAGATAAATTATCTTAAAGCCTGCTCAGTAAGTCACTCCCTTCCTCAAGAGGCCTTCAAGTACTTTTCTCTACAAAGAAGCGAAGTCATGTTATGCTTTTCTCTTTCACGTCCAGCTGCCTCGTCAGAATGGACTTCTCATTTGGCTCAGATAAGTAACTCTCCCACCCCTCTGTTGGGTACCAGTGATTTCCTGTGTTTGGAACGCCCTGGCCCAGCCCATCTCATCACTCCAGGCCCGTCTATTTTCTCTAAGAAACAGCATCTTTCTCCTGATACGTCAACCTAAATGTGTTCTTCCTTCCTTCCTTCCTTTCTTCTTTCTTTCTTTTCGAATCTCATAATACAGTATTGCTTTTTTTTTGTCAGCGGTGGCTATCCCTCTAAACAAGGGTTTGCAAACTGTTTCTGTCAAGGGCCAGATAGAAAATATTGAAGTCTCTGGAACAGAGTCTCTGGAGGGTCTGTGTTGTAGCTTCTAAAGGAAACAGCTATTCCGCTTCTCAACAGTAATGCAAAGGCAGCCATGAACCATACAAAGAAAGCCGGCAAGGTGACTCACTGCTTAAAAGTGCTTGCTGCCAAACCTGATAACCCAAGACCCACAAATTGACTCCCACAACAATTTACCCTTTGACCTCCACAATCATAGCCCAAGTACACACACACATACACACACACACACACACACACACACATACACACACAAAGTAAATGTAAAAAAATACAAAGAATGCATTTCAGTTGTAGTTTACTGAAACTTTACTTATGGATTGGGGCTGGAGGGATGGCTTAGCCCTTAAGAAAGCTTGTTGCTCTCATAGGGGAGCAAGGTTCAATCCCCAGGACCCACATGGTGGCTCACAACCACCATCTATAACTCCAGTTCCAGGTTCAAAGCCCTTTTCTGACTTCCACAGACATCAGGCGTGTGTGTGGTGCGCATCCATCCATCCATCCATCCATCCAGGCATACAACTCATACACAACTCATAAAACATTTTACTCATGGACCTTAGAATGTGACTTCCAGGGCTGGAAGTCACTTCCAGGGCTCAGCGGTTAAGAGCACTGAGTGCTCTTCCAGAGGTCCTGAGTTCAATTCCCGGCAACCACATGGTGGCTCACAACCATCTGGAATGGGATCCGATGCCCTCTTCTGGTGTGTCTGAAGACAGCAATGGTGTACTCATATAAATAAATAATTTTTAAAAAAAGAAAAGAATGTGACTTCCATATCATTTTTATCTGTTGCAGAGTAATGTTTTTTTTAAACCACTGCTGAGCTCTGTGCTGAGCCAGGTTCTTGGGTATGAAACTTATGCAGTAACCCTTACACTTAAAAGAAGCCTATGGCTGGCTTAACAATGTAATGTTACTATGTTAACATTTAAAATTTTTTAATTACTTAATTAGGTCTTTTGAGACAGGGTTTCTCTGAATAGCCCTGGCTGTCCTGGAACTTGCTCTGTAGACCAGGCTGGCCTCCAGCCCACAGGGATCCACCTGCCTCTGCCTCCTAAGACCTGAGATTAAGGGCCTGTGTCGCCACTGCCCAGCGCATGTTTCTTATTTTGTTACCGTTGGCATCTGGCATGATGCTAATCACACAACAGATACATTTGCCGGAACATTCTGTTCCTAAAGTGGTGTGGAACAGAGGGAGATTCTAGAGAGTTCGTTCAGCTTCATTTGTGAGCTGAGTGGTCCTGGGTAAATTCTGTAGCCAAAAATCCTGTAAGTTTTGTCTTGGACCCGTCACAGAGAGGATGATATCGACTGCCTTCTAGAACTGTTAGATAAGGTGAAAAGTAGCAAGGCCTCAGCCCTCAGGACAAGCAGAAGCTCAAAGCTAGCTTTTCCCCATTTAGGAAAAAAGAAAATTAGCAGAGTGCTCACCTCTAGACACTGCTGTGTTTAACCTGACACAGTATTTCTGATCCTTTATGCCTTTTTCTTTTTTAAAAATTTGACTTTAACATCTACACTTACTTTAGCTTCATTTCAAAAGCACACAAAAGTATGAGAGTGGGGTTTTTGTTTGTTTGTTCATTTTTGAGACAGGGTCTTGTTATGTAGCTCAGCCTGGCTTCAATCTCACAATACCCCATACTAACTTTAGCCTCCCTCATGTTGAGATGACAGACACTCAAATTAGTAGATTTAAAAATAAGAAATCTCAGCTAAAGTGGTCATACCCAGTGCTCCAGGCAGAGGCAGAAGGATAGTGAGTTCCAGGCTGGCCGGAGCTAGATCACAAGGCGCTGATTAAAACAGGAAAAGAAAATGAGAACCGTAAGTGTATTGTTTTCCTAATGGCTATGATCATCAGCCAAAACCAGGTTAATGTTATTTAGCTTCCAACCAAGCTTGTTTGTCAGGAGTACTAACATTTCTTGACCTTAGGTATTATTATGTTATTTCATTCACAAATGAAAAAAACTGAAAACTGAGCTTTTCAAGGTAGTATGATGTTGGTAGTGGCTGTTCGTGTGTGTGTGTGTGTGTGTGTGTGTGTGTGTGTTTGTATGTGTAACATATACACCTTGTTCTGCACCTTTGTAACCACTCTCCTTGGCAAGAGTTGGAAGCTGAGAAGAATGAGTAGATTGCTTATTCAATGCAAAAGTGGGGGAAAAACTGTCTTAAGTCCCCAGCCGGTTTCACATTGTGTGTTTGGTCAAAGATTGCATTCCAAAGTCTACATAGTTATTTTATAAATTCTGTCATCAAGTAATTACACAGGAGGCCAGGTAAGGGCATTTGAGGCTCTGCCGCTGTGGGAAACCAGCTCAGAACTTACTCTCCTGGGTACTGTGTGTACCTCTACAATTTCTGTTAGGGGAAACCATGTACTTAAATGAAAGAAAAATGAAGCCTAGCACATTTTACTCTGTGTAATAACTATAATAACTGGCTTACTTGTCTCCAGATATATTTCAAATTGTGCCTGCACTCTGCTGCAGCAGTCGTGGCTTTGACTAACAAACCTGCCTATACCACATTAAATAAATCTAACAGTTGTGTAATTTTGTCATTGCTAATGTCTATGATATAAAACACAGATTACACCTAAAATTTCCTCTGCTCAAGCCTTAGCTGAGAAAACCCATAAAAATGAAAATGACATTCCAAGAGCCATCAGAAAACCACCGCAGAAACCAACTTCATAAAATACACTTGGTCATGAAAATTTCATAAGCAATTTAAAGAGCCGGGCATGTCGCTCCAAGGAAAACTGTTTGCATCCCATGTGTGTGAGGCCCCGTGTTTCATCCTCAGAACACAATGGGGGGAAAGCAGATTAAGTTAAGAGAAATTCAAAAGCCATACGTAAGGCCTTGCAGCATCTAGGCTGTCCTTGACTCAGTTAAGATGCTTAAGAGTCAGACAAGTCCTGGAACTTTTATCATCATGATGGGAATAATTGCTTACTAGTCTGAATTTTCTCCAAGTCCTATGGATAGGTTTTAATGGCCCATCATATAGATGAGAAACCAAGACTTAAGCATCCAAAGCCATATAGAATACATGGTAGAGTTGAAGTCTGTATCCTGGTTTACTTGCTGCCTTCTGGCATCAGGCAGCCCCCAGCCCCTTTATGAATATCACATTTCAGCCAGAGAAAAATTTCTCATGTTTATTTGATACTCATCTGTTTTTCCAAAGTGTGCTCCTTCTCCAAGGCACAGTGGTCTCTTCTGTGAATTTCTTCAATTACTGCTATGCTATACATTCAATACTTACCATTCATTGCCTGCCCCAAATTACTTCTGTGTCCCCTCCATCCTGTGACCCTTGAGAAATGAGACTACATCTTACGATTGTTTGTAGGCGCCATATTGCTGGGGGCATAAATAAGAAGTTAATGTCATTTCAAAAGACTTGCCAGTCCTGGTAATAGGCTCTACAGCAGCCATGGTGGCCCTGTAACTTGTGACCTGTGGAAGTTATTTAATTGTCTTTGCTTCTTCCTAATTATTAAGCTTTAAAACCTAGGACTTTAAAAAAGCATTTAAAATAGGGGGTCAGGTATAAAGCAGAAGAATGATATTGCCCAGTGGTGGAGGACGGGCTCCCATTTGTGAGGCCCTGGGGTTGCTCCAGAAAGGCAATAAATAAATAAATAAATAAGAAAGGAAGGAAGGAGCATAGAGAAGTGGCTGGGTGGCTGGGTGGGTTGGCTTGGCAGTCATCGCACATGTTGGCATATGAACTCCTCTCGCCTTGAGGAGTTTGCTCTTAGTTCTTTAATGAGTAAGAACCGCAGAAGGTGGTGTGTGATTAAACAATGCAAAGAAGACAGCGCCCCCCACAGAAGGGGTACACCGAAACGGTTAGCTACCGTCACATGGAAGAGCTCAGTCAATGTGGCTCCCTGCTGCCCCCTGTGGTACAAGATTCACTTTGTGCAAACCATAGGAGTTCCACAAGTCTTTAGATAGTCACTGTCTTTGTTTCTGACAGTCCTCAATTAAGGATTGCTTGTGTTCTGCATTTGCTTCTTTGTATGTGTGTATGTTATATGTATGTGTGTGTGTGTGTGTGTGCGTGCATTTGTGAGTGTGGATGCACAAGCACGTGTGTATGTGTGTGTGAAGGTCATAGGTCAACCCTCCACTGAGGATGTCTCCCTCAATTCCTTTCCCTATCTTCTTTTGCAGACAGGGTGTCTGATTGAAGCTCACTGATTTGCCTAGATTGGTTGACTAGCAAGCTCCAGGGCACCTTTGGTCTCTGCTTCTAAAGTGCTGGATTTCAGGCACCACTACTGTGCCCAGCTTTTTTGGGGTGGGGGTGTTGTGGGGGGGGATGCTGGGGATGTAAACTCAGCTGGTTTGGAACTAGAGAACTCATGCCTAGCTCTTGAAATGACAGTTATATACCACCATCAATGGCTTCTGTGGTTTCTTTTCGTCAGTTGTCTGTAACCTGAAATTACGTAGTCATTGGAACAGTACCTTGATACTTGAGGGCATGTGTTCACTAATATGACTTTGTTTGCTTGTTTGTTTGTTTGTCTCACTGTGTAGCTTTGGATGGCCTAGAGTTCCTCATCAAGCTGGCCTTGAACTCATAGAGATCTGTCTTTCTCTGCCTCCTTAGTGCTGGGTGAAAGGCATGTATGCTACCATACCTGGCTCAATGTGACTTCGAGGAAGCTCAGAAAACAGGCCAATTTTAATTTACACACACAGAAAGCACGGTTTTAAGCATTCTCTCCATCATGACCAGTCAGCATTTGTGTTATTAATCTCTTGGTTTTTCATAGTGCATCCTTGTGCAGTCTGTCTTTTGCTGGCTGTTCTACCTCAGTCTCACTTTGAGTTGTACCTTCCTCAAAGCTTATTCCTGGGCCCTTTTCTTGCTTTTTTTTTTTTTTTTTTTCTGGGCAATTTTGTAACTCTACCCTAATTTTCTGTGGCATCCAAACACGGTGACTCAGCTCCAGATGCAGCAGCAATTGCCTCCTGGAAAGCTTACCCTGGCTGACCTCGCCAACCTCGCTTTCCTCCAGGAATCTTTCTCCAAGGACAGGGCATCAGCTCCCTAAGCAGAAATATGATGCTTACTTCTACTTGGTCCATGAATCGAATCTGTCACAATCCTATTGATTCTACCTCTGAGCTCACTCAAATCCGGGTTCTCATTTTCCTTTCCATGGATTGCTTAGTCTATGTATTTTCATGTTTGTCGCCTTTCCATTCATTCTCTAGCCATAAGTATTTGGGTATATGTGGTGCATACATGTGTATATGCTTATGTGTGTTTTATTGGATTTATGTGTATGTGGATTTATGTGTATCAGGTGTCCTCTGTTACTCTCCATCTTTCTTTTTGAGACAAGATTTCCTCACTGAACCTGTAGCTCAGTGATTGGCTAGACCAAGAGACAGTAATCCTTCTGTCTCCACCCCATGCAAAGCTCTGGAGTTACAGTCGGCTTTTAACTTTGGTGCTGGAGATCTGAACTCAGGTCTCAGGCAAGTGCTAGATCCACTGAGTCATCTCTGCAGAGCCCTCTAGTCAAAATCCCAACCAAGGAGTACACATGGAGGGACTCATGGCCCCAGCCGCATATGTAGCAAAGGATGGCCTTATGGAGCGTCAATGGAAGAAGAGGCCCTTGGTCCTGTGAAGGCTCGATGCCCCAGTGTAGGGGAATGTGAGGCTGGGGAGGTGAGAGTGGGTGGGTGGGTGGGTGGGTGGGAGGTTTCTGAGGAGGATATTGGGAAAGGGGCTAATGTAAATAAAGAAAATATCCAAATAATTTTGCCCACTGCTACCAAGATGATTATCAATGGAAAAAAAGAAAAAAGAAAAAAGAAAAAAAAAAAAAAAGAAGAAGAAATCTGCAAACGTACATAAATAGAAAAGACCAATGAACCTGTTTGTTGTCCTCTGTCCATTTTGATATTTAATTTCATTTTGTTAATCTCAGAGTAAAGAACAGTCAAGGCATTATTTTATTTCACTTGAAAGTAATTCAGTATCATCTCTCACAGATAATAATAATTAAGAAATATAAGCACAGGCTGGACATAGTGGCACATGCCTGTGATCTGAGCTCCTTGGGAGGCTGAAGCAGGAGGACTGTGAATTTAAGGACAGCTTGTGTAACATACGGGGACAGCAACAGCATCTCACAGCAAACGAACACATCCAATATAATGCCACTGTCGTATTTAACAAAATTAAAAAAGATTTTTGAACACCATCTCTTAGCTATTCCGTATTTAAAATTTCCTGATTGCACCAAAAATGACTTTGATTTGTTAGCTCATGATCCAAACAAGTTGAAATATTTCACATAATTGTCGTGCCTATTAGATTAGATGTTTTTAAAATCTCATTACTCAATACTTTCATGAACATTTGGTGATAAAAAGCTGGTAGCTTCCACACTTCGAACCTCAATGAAGTCAAGAGTAAGAAAGTAAGGTTTCCCACCCCCACAAGTGCACACATCCCATGTGGGTATATTCTTATGTGGAGAAAATATGTACAACAATATGAAACCCTCCCCCAACTCCAGACAGGACGTTGCTAGTTATTAACCACCTATACACGAAACCGCCATACGCGGTTCACAAACCCGTTTTGGGGTTGACAAGGCAGAAGCTGGAGAGAGACTCCTGCTCTTTCCGTCTGGCAGGGGTGTTGGAGAAATGAAGGATGGCTAACAAAGGATGGTTTAAGTAGAAAAAAAAACCCTACTAAAAGATGATTCTGGGAGACACTTTATCAGATTTATCAGGATCCTGCCCACACATGTTGCGGGAGTAGGCTCTTAAGACAATTGTCTTAAGACAATATAGCTAAGAAACCAGTTACTCAGTGGGGTTCTGATAAAAGTTTTAGTAATTTTTTTTTTTTTTTTTTTGGAGACAGGGTTTCTCTGTGTAATAGATCTAGCTGTCCCAGACTCACTTTGTAGATCAGGCTGACCTTGAACTTACGGAGATCTGCTTGCCTCTGCCTTCCAAATGCTGGGATCAAAGGAGTGTGCTGCCTGCCCCACAAATTTCAATGATTTTAACAGTAGCAAAAACCCCAGTCATCTAAAGATACATAGTAACCAAGATCGGCCCTAGATGCTTCCCTGGCTGATGCCGTCCCCTTTTTTGCTTTGAAAACTACGTCCTTTTGCGTTTCTTTTTTCAGACTGGCATGCACATCACTAATGTGTCTATACATTTCCTTCCTGCCTCGCAGCAGACCTCAGAACCACAATCTTTTCCCTTGCACCTTTTCTCTTGCGACTTTATCCAAATTCTTTAGTGGTTGCTACATCCTTAATGCTTAAAAAGGGGAAATAAAGTGTCAGAAGATCTTGGTAGCCAAGGAAAGGAAGTTATGTTTAAAAGATCTTTGGGCAGCAAAATTTATCGGTTTATTACATGCCTGCCTATATGTAGCTGTATTACCCAAGCTAGGAGCCACCCCCGCCTCCTGCTACTCTCCGGTTAGCTAGCTTAAGATGACAGATAAGAATCCCCTTTCCCCATGCTGGAGATTTGCACAGTCACAATTGCTTCAGAA
>JADRCH010000104.1:691144-817300 GCA_019843965.1 Rhynchomys soricoides
GGTGGCAATCTTTGTAGATCAGTGTGAATGTATTTAATGCCACCCCCAACTGTACCCTTAAAAGTGGCCAAATTAATTACATTGGCTATGTATGTCTTACCCAAATTTAAAAAAAAAAGTCTTGGGGCTTTGGCATCCCCACTGGAATAGCAGCTCAGTGAGGAGGACACTTGCCTGACGATCTGAGTCCTGTCCCCACTCTGACCTCCGCAAGGGGTGTGAGATCAGTTGTGTGTCTGTGTGTTGTATATAAATTTATATATACTATATCACATGTGGTATATATTATACTATTTACTCATAGATTTGTAAATCTATATATCAGATATTTAGATTCTAGAAAGCTAAGTTAAAAAGGAGACTCCATAATTCCCTGTGAGAACTCACACTACCTTCTTAACTTTGAGTTTCTTTGCCTAAAATAAGGGGAGGGGTGACGAAGTTGAGGGTAGTACACATAGCTATCTATACTCCCAGCATTCAGCTTGGGACATGTGGGAAAGGTGTTTCTTAAGACAAAAAATAAAACAAGAAAGATCCACCCATGTCATAAACAGGGAGAGTCTGATTCTCTGGTGCCAAGTCTGCACAGTGCACTGGTCTAGTGGTGGCTGTCTCAGGGTTTTGAATCTGAAATCTTTCTCCCTTCCTGCCTGCCCTTTGTCTGATCAAGCATCAGAGGCACAATGGCAGTGGTGGAAGTGCACATACAGGAGACAGATCACATGACAAGAATGTAAGTCTGACTCAAGTGCACTATGGCTAACACTCCACATTTACAGACATTGGTCAGCAGGACAAGTCCCTCATGAAAATGGCAACTATGTAGTCCATCACTGTTGCAACTGATACTGACCATGCATCCTTCCAGCTCTGAAAGCCAGTCATTTACTATGAGTGAGATTATGATGCATGGATGTGAATGGCCCCCATAGCTTTACATGTTTGAGTCCTGGGTCTCTACTTGCTGACACTGTTTGGGAAGGACTAGGAGGTTTGGTCTTGGAAGAGGTGTCTCAGTGGGACCAGGCTTTGAGCACTCTCTGCCTCCTACTTGCAGCTTGAGACGTGAGCTCTTAGCGGTTCCCGTGGCTGTGCTTTTGCTCTGTCATTGTGGACTCTAGCCCACTGAAACCATCACCCCAATTAAATCCACTCTTTAATATATTGCCCAGTAATAAAACAGTGACCAAGACACGGAGAGGAGAGGCAGGAACTCAGTTGTGGTATTCTATCAGTTAGCTATGGACTTGAAGGATCAAATTTAGTTATCAATAAATGTTCGTTTGTCAAGAGCATCTGCAGTCCCGATTGGGGTACAGAAGGCTACCTTAAAATAACCTCGAGGACAGGACAACCACTGTGGAAATGCCACTGCAGCCAGCCATCACACTGTGTGAACAAATAGATGGTGGTCACAAAGGACCCGAGAACAGCATGTCTGGAGCACTTTTATCTTCACATCAGCCAAAACCTTTACAGAGTGAGACAAAATACTTGAATCACGTGGAATCCAAGTTATTATCTGAATTCTGCAACTTTTTTCCTTAAACAAAGATAAAGTGCTATAGTATTATATAATGTTACAGTTACTATTTTTAACACTTGTAATAAGCAACTTTATAGTATTGAAGACTCATAACTGCACTCTAAGCATAGGTTTTAATTTTATCAAAGGATGTGTAAAACTTTCTTGACCTTAAAAAAAACCAACTAATGTTTTATCAATAAGAAAAATATCCTGTATTCAGGAGGCAGGGGCTGGCTAACCTCTGTGATCTGTGACTTCCAGGGTTGCTAGGACTACATAATGATATCCTGTCTAAAAAAGGAAAAGGGGCTGGGGGGGAGGGGAATATGGCACGGAGGAGGGCAAGGACTCACTGGATGAGTGTGAATACTAAATAAGACAGCCCATTATAATTATTTACACACTGCTTTGCCCACAGTCAGAGTCAATGAATCATAGCTACTATGATTTTATTCTAATTTACTTCTGTGTGTTAAAAAAAAAAATCAGTCCATGTTTAGATTCCTTTATTTTTTTAAAAAGGTTGATTTTTTAAAACTTATTTTTAATGAAGTGTATGCATATGCGGGTTTGTGAATGTGAGTACAGGTGGGCAGGCATTGGGTCTCCAGATCTGGAAGTGCGTTGGTTGTGAGCTGGCTGGTATGGGTGCTGGGAGCCAAACTCTAGTCCTGTCCAAAAGCAAACTTTGTTCTTAACCACCGAGACCCAGTGGGATTCAGACACTACATTTATACTTCTTAGTGCTCGTCTTGCTGAGAACGACTTCTGAATCCACAGCAGCTGTAACAGTGTCTGATCCCAAGGTTACTGATGAACTTGACATTCTGATGGGCGGATGACGTCGGATGGAAACGGTAAAGGTATTAGAATATCTATACAAACATCCTGCTTTGCTTGGCAAACAACTGTTCAAAAGACAAACAGTGTTGATTTCTGAATACTCTGAAGGTTCAGGCTGGTTTTCGGTTGCATGAAACTATTTGCTATGTAATCTAAGTCGCAGCTACCGGAGAATTTCCTCTAGTCTAGCTCATGAGTTTTTAGTAGAAAGCAGGTGGTAAGTACGCATCTGCTGACTCAAGTACTTTCAAAACAATAATTGAGAAACATCTCTGTTAAGTACTCAGAAGTATGATCCACTTGACAATCATTTGTGTGTGAGAGAGAAACGCTACGCTAGAAAGAACTGCAGAACTACTGCCTTTGGAAGAAGCTAAGGCAACTAACACGGGAGGGTGGTGGTGGTGTGTTTGCCATCTTACAAATGAACTTCCCACCTCAAGGTTGCTGCCATCACTGAGTCCCTTCTCGGACTGGACAGGCTCACAGATCGCCTGCATACACAGCGAGCAAGAACCTGGAGAGAAGGGGATTTGGCTCTGATGTCAGTCCGTCTTCGCCTCTTCTCTTGGACCACATATACCAAACCAGAACTCCTTGCCACATTAGCCCCTGGCACTGGTGCCTGGCGTCACTTTCTCAGCTGCTAAGTGTTCTGAAGTCACCCTTTGGAATTCCCGTTGTCACTGTTAGGATCTATCAGTGGCTCTTTGCTCTCGGCTAAGGGGAAGTGAATCACAGAAGCACAACAAGGCCCCCATTGCCCAGAAAAATTCCTTCCTCTCTCTTGGCTAACCTGAAATGGCACTGCTGAAACCAGTCCGGGTTAGGAAGACAAAAGTGCTCTTGTCATCAGAAAGCCCTGGTTACAGTATACCCTTGCTACCGGAGCGGGAGAGGAGGGACTGGGTTCCCTCCAGCTCTCTCATTAGCACAGGTTAGTGTGTCAGATAAGGTAAATTGTCCCAGGGACAGCCTTGAGCAAGGGCCACCAGTACTCGTGGGGAAGGTTTAATGAAGTCTGAAGGGTCCTGAAGTTGTGCTGGGGCAAGGCGGTGCTTGGAGACAGTGAGCCTCAGCCACACTTCCGGTAGTAACGATGGTTTGTTGTAATAAACAGATTGGTCAGAGGTATCTTAAGCAGAACAGGAATGTGGTAGAAAGATACAGAGACATCCCAGGGAGCCATGGAATTGTTGAACAGCTAGGCCCCAGGAAGGGAAGTCCTGGAACTGTGGCCATAGTTCACGGAGGTGCCAGCCTGTGACCATGCAGTGGCCTGACTTGCTATTTCAGAACTCAAGTGACAGTGAAAATATGACGCGTCTAGTTTACAGTGTGCTGTGAGTTTCCTCAGCCGTGGCTGCCAGCGAGGAGGAGAGGGAGGGGTCCAGGAGAAGTTGATGCAACAGAAACCGGAACCTCCTGTATTCAGACAGTGGCGGGAGTGACTCTGTACTAGACAGCTGCCATGGTCCCCACGATGACTGATCTTATCTGGCAGTCCTTCTTAGGGGACATTGCTCAGAGGTAGCACATCACAGTGGCTAGGACTGCATCCTTTGAACTAGATTGCCTGAGCTCAAATCCCAGCTCTGTCACTTTCTGGGTAACTTAACTGTGTTTGCTCACTTACCTTGGGGTGCTGATAATCACAGCACCTGCCGCTGGAGACCCTTCATATAAAATGAATTAATACCAGGAGAGAGCTTAAAGCAATGCCTGGCTGATGGTACACGCTTGTTCAATAACTATTATTTGCCTTTCAGCGCATCAGGCTATTGACAGATCTCACCAGACGGAATCACTTTACAAACAGCATTACAACATGGAATTTTATGAAAGAAGGAGGCCATAACACAAACACTTTGCAGTGAGATGTCTGTTTAGTTAACGAGAATAGATAGGAATTTAATACACTTTAAAAGGTAGGTGAAGGTCTATTAAGATGCACAAGCAAAGGACCGAAGGAAAAAGAAACATAACCCAAAAGGAACAACTCATAAAAGAAACCATTGATAAATATGACCACATCAAATTTTAAAGCATTTGCTCTTCAAAACGGTAGTTTTTAAAAAAGAATTATTCATTTATTTTATGCACATGAGTACACTGTAGCCTTCTTCAGACACACCAGAAGAGGGTATTGGATCCCATTACAGATGGTTGTGAGCCACCATGTGGTTGCTGGGAATTGAACTCAGGACCTCTGGATGAGCAGTTACTGCTCTTAACCACTAAGCCATCTCTCCAGCCCCAAAAGGTACTATTAAAGGAAAATCCATGCTACAAATTAGAAGAAAGTACTTGCTGGGCTTGAGAGATGACTCCGTGGATAAAGGCACTTGCCACCAAGGCTAAGGACCTAAGTTCAAGCCCCATCAAGCACATGATGGAAGGAGAGAACCATTTCTTGCAAATTATCCTCTAACCTGTGTGTGTCACATACCATAAATAAATAAATGTAATAAAAAATGTCAAAAAAACCCCCCAAAACCTCATACGGGAAAATTATTCGTTCACCAAACCTCCGTGGAATGGCTGTGATTCCCCACAACAATAAGCATAGTGAGTGCACATACTTCTGCAAAGAGAACACAAAACACTACAGCCACTTTGCCCTGGCCGGCTAACAGTTTGTTGAGGCATTATTTATTTACTTAGAATATTTTGTGTTTATTCAATGACAATCATATATATATATATATAAAATTTTCCTCTCCTCCCTTCTTTCAGGCCCTCCTCCTCCCTCAGCTCCTTCTCCTTACATAGCCCTCTTCCTCCCATTAAGGCTGCCTTCAGGGATGTAGGTGTGTGGCCATCCACTGGAACATGGGTAGCCTACAGTGCCACACCCCTTCCTTCGGCAGCCATCATTGCCGACAGCTCCTCAGCTAGAGGTGGGGCCTCAGGAGCGCAGATCCCATGCTCACAGGAATGTTGACTGGCTTGCTCTTCTACAGGCTGTCCGTAGGTAGTAGCCACAGCTGCTCTGAGTGCCGAGTGTGGCAGCCATGCTTTGTCCAGAAGACGGCATGTTACAACGCTCCTCAAATCCTCCGGCTTTTGCATTCTTTCCTCTACCTCTTCCCTACCCTGAGCCTTGGAGGTGTGTGCGTGTGCCTGTGTGCGTGCGTGTGTGCACATGCGCGTGCACATGCCAGGGTGGGGTGGGGTGGTAGTAGGGTGGGAGGGTGGGGGTGTGGGTAGTGGCGGATAGTGGGTGGGCTGGGGAGGGCCGGTGGTTCAGGGTGGGGGCGGGGTTGGGGGAATGGGTAGTCACCCATGGTCTGAACTTAAACTAGTTACGAGTCTCTACATTTACTGCTGCCCACAGCAAAAAGGAGTTTCACTCACAAAGATTCCAAACACCAATCATCTGTGTGTATAAATATAAATATTTAAAAGGCAGTTTGACAACTTCTCCATTTAAGCAAGCAACAGTAGCAGGTTCCTTCTTGGTGTCCAGATCTTTAAAAATTCATTATAAACTGGATAGAGTGCAGTGGTTCTCAACCTACTGTTTATTTAATACAGTTCCTCATGCTGTGCTGACCCCCAACCAAAAAAATTATTTTTGTTGCTACTTCATAACTGTAATTTTGCTATGAATTGTCATATAAATATCTGACGTGTAGGATATCTGATATGTGACTCCTATGAAAGGGTCATTTGATCCCCACAGGGGTCTCCACCCACAGGTTGAGAACTGCTGGGGTTGTTGGTCATGTCTATAACCCTAGTACTTAGGAATCTGTGGGAGGAGAATTTTGAATTTAGGGCTAGCCTGGAATACACAGAATTCCAAGGCAGCCTAAACTACACAGCATTGTATCTAAAGAACACAAACAAACAAACCTAACCAAATCAAAACATTGAAGGCTGGGATTGTAGTCCTTAGTGGAGCACTGGCTTTTGTGAGTCTGTTCCTTAAAAAAAGTTAAACATAAATTTAGCATACAACCCAGAAATCCATTACCAGATACTCCCATCACAAGAAACATGAAAATATATGCTTGTATGAAATGCTTATAAAAATCACTATATATAATGGCTAAAAAGGAGACATAAACTTAATGCTTGCTGATTAGTTAAACACAGTGTGGCTTTACTTAATGGCGTATTATTCAGCAATATAAAGAAATGAGTCTCTCTCTCTCTCTTTCTCTCTCTCTCATACACACACACACACACACACACACACACACACACACAGAGTCAAAACTCAAAAATAGCCCATGAGACCCTGTCTTTAAAAAACGAACAAGTACAAGTCAAAACCAACCAACTAACAGGAAAAAGAAACCACAACCCAACAAAACCAAACAGAAAACAAAAATTAAAAACAAAACCTCCAAACAAAAGTTCTGAATTGCCGGGATGTTTGCAAAACAACCACTCTCTCTAAGCCTCTGAACTATGCCATAATACCCGAAGCTTACAATATGTAGATTATTATATGTCAATACAACTTTTATTCTATGTCAATTAGTTTGATTTAGTTACCATACAGAAATAATTGAGAAGGAAAAAAAATCTTAGTTCTACAGAGATTCTTCTCTCTCCCTCTCTCTCTCTCTCTCTCTCTCTCTCTATCTCTATCTCTCTCTCTCCTATATACTCCAGGCTAGTCTCGAACTCTGAAGCCTCTGGTCTTAGCCTTCCAAGCACTGGGATTGCAGGCATTCCCTACCACACACTATCTTCTGCCTAACCTCAGATTTCACCTCCATTTTTCTTGCTAACTTACCCCAGACAGTAGCCCCACCCACCCCAATACTAGGGATCAAATCTAGGGCCTTGCATTTGCTATATAGCCCATACTTTACCCTGGAGCTGAATCATGAGCTGGAGAGTCATTTACTAGGGTTGATAAATAACTTGTAGTCATAACACCCACCCAGACTGGTGACAAAGTCTTCAGGAGCTGTATCTATTAGCTTGCCTACTGCGATTTTGATTTGATATTGCACAGATCCCAGCATTACGGCAAGAGGAAAGGCTTCTTTCCAAGGACATTGATTTCTGTGGCTGCTGCTGGGACCTAGGAATTTCTTTGCTCTGTTCTTAGCGAGTCAGGCAGTCCTCACCCTCACAGGAAGAAAAACAACTTTCAGGTCGAGCACCACTTCAAAAAGTCTTCGTTTGGTTTAGATTTCCTGTGTTAAAACTATCAAACCTTCTGAAACTGTAGCCATTTGGGGGTTTGTTTGTTTTATACCCACAGGTTAGTGGAAGGTGGCTGGGTGGAGCAAGACTGGCCATTTGCATATCCGCCCCAGCAGCTGTCAGTCCACACATCCAACGGTGTGTGCTTGAGAACCTTCTATGTATCACGCACTCATCTAGGTATTTAAGAAGTACCAATGGGGGCTGAAGCGATGGCTCAGCAGCTAAGAGTACGTGTTGCTCTTATAGATGACTGGAGTTTCTTTTCTAGTACCCATGTGAGGCAGCTAACAACAATCTGTACATCCAGTTACAGGGGATCTGAAACGTATAGTCTCTGTGGGCGTATGCACTCACATGCACGTACCTACAAAAACTCACACACACACACACACACACACACACACACACACACCCCCCTACACATAATAGTAAAGTCGCCAGAACAAACAGACACGGGATAGGGTAATCAGGTCCCCACTCTCACCAAATAGTCTTTTTATAGTGATGCCACAGGCCAGGAAGCAGAGACACATTTCTCTGCTTTCTGGGTTTTCTCCTTTTGGTCTTGACTCCTTTGTGGTCATACTGGTGATATGACTAAATGGTAGATCTCAAAGTGGAGACCTGAGCTTTCTCTGTGTAGACCAGGCTGGCCTTGAACTCACAGACATCCACCTGCCTCTGCCTCCCAAGTACTGGGATTGGAGGTGTGTGCTATACATGTGTGTATGTCTTTCTGTATATGCTAGGGTACCTGAGGAGACCAGAGGAAGGCACCTCATTCTGTAGAGGTAGAGCTACAGTTGACTGTGAGCAGCTGACAAGGGTTCCAGGAACCAAACTCAGGTCTTCTGGAAGAACAAGCATTCTCAAAAGCATTGAACCATTTCTCCAGCCCCAGGGACGATCTTTTCAAAATTGCTATTATTGATATAAAAATCAAATGTAAGTATAAGGACATCATTTTCTCCCCCTTTCCTTCCTCCAACTCCTTTGGTGTACTCTCCTTCTTTCTTATGATCATGGCTTCTTTTAGTGTTACACACACACACACACCCCCTGCCTAGTCTGTTTAGTGTTACTTATATATAACTGATTATTTGATTGATCACTTGATATTGGATAACCAGTTAGGGGACTCATCCCTGGGGAAGACTATTTCTCCCACTCTCAGGATTCCTTAGTTGCCTGTGGTTCTTGGTCCATGGGTGGCACCCAGTGAGATTCCACACAACAGGCCCCCCCCTCCGCCTTCCTGTTAGCTTGTCTATTGCTTCTGTACTTCTTCAGATTTTGTCTAGACAGATTTCCTTACTGTGCATGCATCATGGGTCAAGTTATCTTGCTATTTCTAGGAGACACGATCTCACTGTAGAATTCTAGCCCCTCTGACTCTTACAGTCTTTCCCCGCCCCTCTTCCAAGATGCTTCCTGAGTCTTAGATGCAGGAGCTGTGTTGTAGATTGATCCAATGGAACTGGACATCTCCTCTCTTGGCAAGTGTAAGAGTCTCAGCAGAGGCCACAGACACGTTGGCGGTGGCAGCAGTGATTACGCTATTGTCAGTGGGGCCTTCATTACGTCTGCAGATTAAACAGAAGTTAATCGTAAGTTACCAGTGTTGTCACAGGAAGAATGTTCTGCCTTTACTTAGATGGACATCAATTTTGTGATGTGGAACACTTTTGTGCCATAATTTCCCCCCAAGAAATGAGAAGAACTATTTCTTTTTTTTTTGGTTTTTTTTTTTGAGACAAGGTTTCTCTGTGTAGCCCTGGCTGTCCTGAACCTCACTCTGTAGACCAGGCTGGCCTCGAACTCAGAAATCCGCCTGTCTCTGCCTCCCAAGTGCTGGGATTAAAGGCGTGCGCCACCACTGCCCGTCGAGAACTATTTCTTAAATATTCCATATTTCTGCGATTACATGGTCAATCAAGATTGCTTTTCAACTCCTGCCGTGTATTAGCTTGGTAAGGGTATATAGTAGGTAGCCAACAGCATTAAGTAACATTGTTCCCAGAAACAGAGATGAAAAATAATGGAACTCTTTGGAGACTGTTCAGAGGGAAGAAGACAGTGAACAGTTAGTTGATTTTTAATTAGGACCAACAGATAGAGCTCCAAAGTGTTACTTCTGAACAAAATGAAACAGTATCTTAGCTAACCCAGAGTTAAACTGCCCCAGTTCTACTACCTTTGTTGTAGAACTCGTCTGGTCTAGACTCACCCTGCATTTAATGGAGTCCAAGGAATCTTGGAACACAGTTGCCAGGGTATCACATACTATGATGTAGCCAGCTGTACCTGAGAAGTGCTCAGGTGTATTCTTCCTTTCTTCCAGTGCCTCTCCAGAGAATCTTACTGCTCTGTGAGTTGAGGGACACAGCAATTACTAGGTAGCCACGCCCATGTCGTGAGCACCATCTATCCATCCCACCTTGGAGCCCAAGACCTTTAGTAGGTCTGTAGTCCATGGCCAGTCAGTTGGAATGAACCCAACAAGGCAGAAACGCTTTAGTAGCATTGGATTAAGGAAGGCCATGAACTTCAAAGATTGTGGTAAAAGGCAAACATGGTACCCTGGAAGAAAGAGACTGATTTAGCCAATAGCAAGAGCTCTTTTTTTATTTTTATTTATTTTATCTTATTATTTATTTTGGTTTTTGGAGACTGGTTTCTCTGTGTAGCTCTGGCTGTCCCGGAACTCACTCTGTAGACCAGACTGGCCTTGAACTCAGAGATCCGACTGCCTCTTCGTCCTGAGTGCTGGGATTAAAGGTGTGGGTCATCACACTTGGCTTATTATTTGTTTTAAATAAAACTGGTGCTTCAACCTCAAGAATCAGAAGAGGCTTGGATGGAGTTAGAGATAAGAATAGAGTTGACTGGGCCTGGAAGCTGCGAGGCATGGCCAGGAGCAGAGGAAGTGAGCAATGGAAGAAACACCAGCCTTGGGTTGTTTGGAAATTCCCTGAGGTCCGGACGCTTCTCTTCTTGGACTTTTTCTGATTACTCTCTTGAAGGGTTTGGTGGAGAGTGACTCAGAACAGCGGCCATGAACAAGCAGTGAATCAGTCATCTACCACTTCTGGGATCCCTGGACTTTTCTGGAAGTTTTTCACCACATACGTGGTAGAAAACTCTACCTCTGCTCTCCTTGATACAATGGGCAATTTATCTTCTTGTGGAAAATCTAAGTAGTGTCCAACAACCTGGTGGAAGAGTTGGGGGGAAGGATTGAGGGTCCAGGATAGAGCCTCGTAAGAAGATTAAGAGCCAACTAATCAGGACTCTTGGGGCTCCCAGACACTGAACCACTAACTGGAGAGCATGCAGGGGCTGAACTCAGGTCTCCCGCACATATGAGGTAGAGATACAGCTCGGTCTTCATGTGGGTCCCCCAACAACTGGAGTGGGGGCTGGTTCTGACTCTGTTGCCTGTCTGTGGACCCATTCCCCTGACTGGGCTGCCTCATCCGGCCTCAGTGGGAGAGGATGTACCATGTGCCAGGGTAGGTTGGTACCTGTGGGGCTTGGGGGGGGGACTCCCCATTCTTAGAGGAGAGGAGGAGGGGGCTGAGGGTGGAGCTATGTGAGGCAGACTGGAAGGTGAGAGAGGCATTCAATTAGGATGTAAAGTGAATGAATAAATTAATGGAAAAAAATAAAGATTGTGTGTGTGTGTGCGTGTGTGTGTGTGTGTGCGCGCGCGCGTGCGTTGCATGCACGTGCACTTACACATGCAGGTGGCCTTGGATTTCCTGGAGCTGGAGTGACAGGGCTTTGTGAAACACCTGATTTATGTGCTGGGAAACAGACTAGCACTCTTGGCAAGAGCAGCCGAGACATCTCTCCAGCCCAGTGAGAATAATCCTGAAAGGAAAAGAAACAAAAGTGAAAACTAGGGTTAGAGAGTGTGGCCCAGTGGTAGAGTACCTGTACAGTGAGGGGGTGCTGTGTGCTCAGTCCCCAGCATTGTGAGATGAGAGCCGCCACCACCATCAGACAAGAAAAGGAAACCAGTAGAAACCTGTTGGCTGTGTACCATGAGGAAGATGCCAAAGGCTAATTCTGGGGAGCAAACAGAGATGGATTGAATAGTCCCATTCTCTCACGGAGGATCAGCAAGACTGACTCCATGGCCTTGGCTGTAAGGACAATTATTTTTAAAGAATGAGGCAGATCGATTAGGGAAATGATTGAGTCTGTGGACAAGTCTGAAGAGCAGAGTCCAGATTCTTTATAACTGCATAAAGCAGGATGAGATAGCAAGGATCTATAACACTGGCACTGGGGGGCATAGAGATGGGGAGCTGGGCTCCAGGACTTGCTGGCCAGTCAGCTGAACCTAAACAGCAAGCTCCAGGTTCAGGGAGAGACCCTGTTTCAAAGAATAAGGTGGAGAAGGACGGAGGAAAGCACCTGGCCTCCACTTCCCTCCTATATACGCACGTGCACAGGTGTGAAAACACACACACTCGGACACACACACAGGAACACATACAAACACATGCAGACTCACACTAACACACACACATACTACATACATACACAGGAACACACACACACATACATACACAAACACAAAAACACTGGCACACACACACGCACATACATGAACACAGATACTATCACACACACTAACACACACACAGGAACACATACATATACATAGGAACATATGAACACACACACATGAATGCATGTGTGTGTGCATTCACCTAAAGAAGAGAAGAATAGCAGCTAGTGATGATATACTCATTTAATCCTGGCATTTGGGAAGCAGAGGTAGGCAGATCTCTGATTTCAAGGCCAGCCTGGTCTACAGAGCGAGTTCCAGGACTGCCAGGACTTTACAGAGAAACCTTGTTTTGAAAAACAAAAAAGAAAAAAACATAAGAGGGGGGAGAGGGAAAGGAGGAGGAAGAGGAGGAGGAAGAGGATGACGAATACCACCACCACCATGATGACAAAACAAACATTATAAGGCTCAGTGACAGAGCAGAGGGGCACTGGGTTTGAACTCCAGGACTGGGGGGAAACAGACAGCGAAGTTCATTGACTATGTACTGTGTATAAGACATTGAAAGTCGACCCTGGATCAAAGATGGAATGAATGCACTGTTCTCATAGAGCTTCTAATTTAACCACAGAGAATAGAATCAAGATGAATCGTACAAGACAGACAAGATGATGGTTTTCAAGGGAAACACACTGGAGGATGAATCCTGAACCTCGTACCCAGACCTCTCACTCTGATCGGAAAGGTGTTTGCTGAAGGCTGGTACGCACATTTTCATTTTTGTTAATGGGGAAATGAGAAACTGGCCCAGGAATTATACCACCTCATACATTATTCATGAAGAAGGAGCCGGTGAGTGGCTGAGTACAGCCTAGTGGTTGAGCACTTCCTGGCATGCTCAGGGCCCCCAGGTTGATCTTCCACACCACTGTTTCGGTTGAAACAGTGAACTGGTTAATAGTTTGAAATAAATATATGTATAAGGTGTGGTCTATGTTTTAAAATGATAAAGAGCTCAGTCTCACAGGTGAGCAAATGGAGGCTCCTTTGGGTCTCAGCCAAAGGCTCTGGAGCCAGGGTTAATGTGATGTGAGGAACAAGATGTGTGTGTGTGTGTGTGTGTGTGTGTGTGTGTGTGTGTGTGTGATGTTGTCAAATCAAGCTGTTCCTCAGAACTGAGATGCGAGATGCCAGGGCGTGACTTTAACCTTTGGAAAAACCTTTACTCTTCTTCTGGCTTAGAACTGTGGGAAGCATTGGAGTTGACAAGCTAAAAATACTTGTTATCTAAAGCTCTCTTCTCTGAAGCTTCATTGTTGAGCCAACAACAAACCTATTCAAATGAAAATATAATTCTGAGCAAGTTTAGTTGCTTTCTCTTCCACCCTGAGGTTGAATCTCACTGTAATTAGCATTTTAATTAGTTAATAATTAATTTGGGGGCAGGACCTCACTCTATATAGGGCAGACTGGTCTGGAAGTTATTATGTAACCCAAGTTACCCTTCATCTTCTGGTGAACTCCTTGCCTCAGCCTCGCAAGTGCTGAAAGTACAGGAGTGAGGCAATATGACTGACAGCATTTTTATTAATTTATTTAGATTTATTTGTGTGCCTGAGTGTGCTGCCTGCATGTATGCCTGTGTACCACATGTGTGCCTGGTACCCGAGGCAGTGGTGAGTCTCCATGTGGGTGCTGGGAATCGAAACCCAGAACCTTTGCAAGAGCAACAGCTGCTCTTATCCACTGAGCCAACTCCTTGCCCCACATTTTTACCCAACTTCGGTCAAGAAAGCAAAATTGAGAAGTAGGGCCTGGTGCTGCATGCTTAGGATCTCAGTACTCAGTCGGCTGAGGCAGGAGGATCATGAGTTGATAGTGTCAGCCTGATCAATACAACAACACATAACCCCCAAGCTCAAATTAAAGATACAGGCTGTGTCCCTTACCAGGACATCTATTCTATTCCTGGCTTTATTTGTTCCCCTGAGGTACTAGGAACAGAACCCAGACGCTCCCACCAGCTAGGCAAGTGCTCTATTGCTGCAGTATAAACTTATCTAAATCTTAAATAATTTATTTATAATTAGATAATTTACTTATATTTGTCTATAATCAGATAATTAATAGTTATTACAACATATATATTATATTTATAACTATTAGTTATTCTTTCTTAATACACACAGGTATACACAACACATTTTCCTGACCAGTGGTTCTCAATCTTCTGAATGCTGTGACCCTTTAATACAGTTCCTCATGTTGTGGTGAAATTATTTTCATTGCTACTTCAGAACTGTAATTTTGCTGCTGTTATGAACCGTAATGTAAATGTCTGATGTGCATGATATCTGATGTGTGACTCCTGTGAAAGGGGTCTCGACGCACAGGTTGAGACTTGCCATTCTGGATCATGAAGAATCGATGTAAGAGAAGACACTGATTAGCAGGGAATCTCTGCCTGTGTCTGTTATATCCCTTAAACACTGAGCAAACTACCGTGTCCGAGTTGCGTGTTAAATCTGAAGTCACCTGAAGCACACTGAGAGCAAATGGAGTCAAGTAGAAACTTCAGTGGCTCACTGCTAATTCATTCAAATTGCTTTAAAAATTGAAACTTTAAGCACATGGGTTGCACTGCATGGCAGGATGAAGGCAGGGTTGTAAATTTAAAGCCAGTTTGGGTTATGCATCAAGTTCAAGGCCTGCCTGGATTGTATAGCAAGATCATGCCTCAAAAAACCAAACTGACTAAATAAATAAATAAATAAATAAATAAAACCGAAGCAAAACAAGATTTCAACAACATAGCCTATTGTCAATGTATCATTTCAACTGCATTATTAAATATTTTTTAACTTCATGGAAAATGTCTTTTTTTTTTTTCGGAGACAAAATCTCAGGTAGCCCAGGCTGGCCTCCAACAAGCTATATAGTCAGAGACAACTTTGTGTTGGGATTATGAGCCTGTATCACTTCACTATGTCTGGTTTTGAAGCAGTACTGGGGATCAAAGCCAGGGCTTCCTGCATCTAAGCAAGTATTTCTCCATCTCAAGTCTTCATTTTAAGACAATTTAGTTCGAGGGAAAAAGAAGTGACTCAAATCTAAGAGACAGCATTACACAGACGGGGTGGGGGGAGGCAAGTGGGGGATAGCGGAAGCAGTCGGTGTCTTATGATCTGCAATGATGTCATTACAGAGTCTGTCCAGCGCATAGCTTTCGCTTGGTGTTCTCTAGCCGGTAGATCTGATACCAGTCACTTCCCCAGGCTTGCCTGGAAGGCTGGAAGGGCAAGCTTGCTCTGGAGCTGGGTGATCTCATTTGTGGGAGGGCATCTTCCACCATGGGGACAGCTCACCAAAGCAGCAAAGAGTTTACTTAATTTGTTCTAAATCACGTAGTCATTTAAACAGTAACCTGAAACTAAGCCCAGAACTGGCAATTCCTACAGGGACAACCCTGCCTCACCATGTACACCATTACATCACACCGCTTGTCTGGTTTTCCACATCCACAAACTTGCAGACTCCCTCCAGTAAAGCCGCTCATTTCCTGTTGTCATCTGTAGAACGAGACCAGTTTATTATTTCATCCTGAGAACTGCAGAGTATACCCCTGAGATTTGATACCCATAGCGAACGGTTCTTCCCTCCGCAAGACGTTTCTTTTTTTATCTCTCCCCCACCCCGCCTGCCTTGGAGGCAGAGTCTTGCTCTATAGCTCAGGACAGTCTTGAACTTGAGATCTTTTTATTTCAGCCTTTTGAGGGCTGGGATTGTGGGCATGTGCCATTGCCCAAGGTAATTAATGTTTTTAACAGTTTTTTTTTAGAAGCTTGTTATTGGTGGCTCTAAACCTTGCTTTACCATGAAGACTGTTTTTTCTTCTTCCCTTCTGACAATCTCCTTTCTTTTCTCTCTCTCTCCTTCCCTCTCCTTCCTTCGTTCTTTCCTCTCCTCTCTTCCTACCCTTTCTCTTCCTTTCGTTCGTGAGATTAACATCTTATGATAAAAATCAAATGACAAGACTCAGCCAGGGTCTTAAACACCTAAACACCTCCCCCTGAAAACGTGACTAACCAGGATTCGGAGTACTTTCACATTCCACAGTTGAGGTCACAGACAATTATTTGATACTGAAGCTAAAGGTATCTGCAATAGCCTAGTTACCAAATGTCAAAGGGACACACCGGTAGGTGAGATACATGCAGCCTCCACCCTCCTGCCCCCCCCCCCCCCCCATAGCTCACTTGACAAACGGTTAGCAATTTTTGTGGCAAATACTCTAGGGCATGCTATTTAAAACAGACCTTATTTAAAGCTCCTCACTGTGAAGTGGGTCATTGTTCACTTCCCGGTGTTCCGATACAGTGTTCTGTACAAAATTTATGACTTTAAAAGTTGAAAATTAAATTCACCTCGGCAAGTAACGGCGTCGGCCATTACTCCTATCTTATTACAAATCTCTTAAAGCATTTATAGAGGTGAAGGAAATACGTCTTTATGGAGTTTGGCTTCTGTATCAGGAGTGTTCCTTTGAGGCCACACCCTGAAGCTGTATTGCATAGCCACTCTCGACCTCAGGGCCCTAGCCAGTTACTAAATCTTACTGTATCTAGTTCTATCATCTGTAAAATGGGAATCGGGCCAGGGCTTAGCTCCCTTCTGAGGACTAGCCAGATAATGGAATAAAGTATTTCTTCCTGACTCTGAATCAGCATTCTGTAAATACCATCTCTTACTCTGACAGCTCTCTTTACATACTAGCCACTCCCCCTTTAAAATGGCTTGTTGATCTTTATTTTTACCTGGATTGGTGTTTTTCCTTCAAGTGTATTTGTGTGAGGGTGTCCGACCTCCTGGAGTTGGAGTTACAGACAGCTGTGAGCTGCCTTGTGGATGCTGGTTCTCATACTGCTCTTAACCACTGAGCCATCTTTCCAGCTCCCCCCCCCCTTTTTTTTTTTGACACAGGATCTCACTATGTAGATCTGGTTGTATTAGAACTCACTATGTAGACCAGGCTGGCCTCTTGAACTCACAGAGACCAGCCTGCCTCTGCCTCCCAAGTGCTGGGGTTAAAGGTCTAGACCACTCTGCCTACCTCTTAGGCATATTTTGTTTTATTTTACCCTTTGAGCCTGCCCCTGTTTAACTGGCGAGTAAACCCACGGATTAGTTGCTTTTCTCTGAGCAATCCCCTGACAAAAAGAAGCATGAGGAAGGAGAGGTCACTTGGTTCATAATTAAAGAAGGGATCCAGTTTGTGGTGGGTGGCAGGAGCCGGATAGCAGTGCCCTGAGGTTGGGAAGCAGTGAAGTGGAACTGGTACCCTGCTCACCTTCTCCTCCTCCTTCAGTCCAGGACCCTGATCAGTGGAATAGTACTGTCACATGCAGAATGGGTCTTCCCTCCTCTATTAAACCTCTCTGCAAACCCTCCTAGTTATACCCAGGGATGTGTTTCCATGGTGATTCTAAATCTCCTCAAGGGTGTGATGAAGATTAACCTTCTCTGGGGTGGGAAAATGGCTCAGCTGGTGAAGCATCTTATTCTTGGCACACAAGGATAAGGACCTGAGTTCCATCTCCCACACTCACATAAAGAGCCAGGTGCTGTGGTGCACACCGACCCATTAATGGCGAAGTTTGCTAACTGAGCCCTAGGCTCGGAGCTCCCAGCAGCCGCTGCAATGTGACACCATCTGCTCAGATCCAAAGCCCACACACCACACTATACTGACGCCTCTGCATGTACATGATAAATCATTCCGGGGTATTTCTATAAGATCCTTGACTTTCAGAATAAATCAGAAAACTTCAATTTATCAGGGATTAAGATAGCCAATTAATTTTAGTAACAGAAATATCGGTAACCATTTATATTTTTATTTCATGAGAAAGAGACTATTAAGAAAAATCAATTGATTAGGAAGCTTAACTGAAGGAGGAAGAGACTAGGAGAAAATAAAGAGGAACCTAAAGATGAAACACACACACACACACATACACACGCACACACACACATACACACATGCATACACATACACACACACATACACACAGACACACAGACACACCCTGATGCACACACATACCCTCATACACACACACACACACACACACACACACACACTACACATATACTCACATACCCTCTGTACTGGCTAGTGTTGTATGTCAACTTGACACAAGCTGGGGTTATCACAGAGAAAGGAACCTCCCTTGAGGAAATGCCCCCATGAGATCCAGCTGTAAGGCGTTTTCTCAATTAGTGATCAAGGGGGAGGGCCCCTTGTGGGTGGTGCCATCCCTGGTCTGGTAGTCTTGGGCTCTATAAGAAAGCCAGCTGAGCAAGCCAGGGGGAGCAAGTCAGTAAGTAACATCCATCCATGGCCTCTGCATCAGCTCCTGCTTCCTGATCTGCTTGAGTTCCAGTCCTGACTTCCTTTAGTGATGAACAGCAATGAGGAAATGTAAGCTGAATAAACCCTTTCCTCCCCAACTTGCTTCTTAGTCATGATGTTTGTGCAGGAATAGAAACCCTGACTGAGACACCATCTCACATACTGACACACATACACAATTAAGAATAATGAAAACAAATATATATATATATATAAAGTTGGAGAACACAAACTGTGAAACAGAGTAGGGCCCAGCTATTTGAATTCCAGCCCCAGTGAGCAGGAACACTCAGCCTCAGTTTCTTATGGTGTAGTACTAGGATGGAGTATTGATGCTTCTCTTGTTCAGAAGGTGGAACCATACCACGATTGCAAAACACTTAGGATAAGTGTGTGGCTAGCTTGTGTAACCTTTTTTTTTTTTTTTTTTTTTGAGGTTGTGTAAGTTTTCAAAGATCTGGAGAACCCGCAGCACTGGCATCATCCTAACAGTTTGAGATCTGGAGCCAGAGGATGAAATCGGGAGCTTTCTGGTTCAACAACTTCATCTTATGTTCAAGGAAACTGAGAAGGAAAGAGGCTGAGAGGGATTGACCAGAACCACACAGCTAATTACAGTAAGAAGTCTGGGCTAGAACTCAGCCTACTAACGGTTCCCCGATTCTTAAAAAGTTGCACGTGATTACGTGGCTTCAAACAGCAAAGGATGGAGTGTGAATACCTGTGAGCAGCGTTCAGGGTTCCGGTCAACTGGTGTTTATTATAGAGTCAGCCGTATATCTGAGGGTCTCTCTGCTCACTGTGCTTCGTAATGAGGAGGGGTGCACTGTAAACAGCTCAGCAGTGCAAGTGAGCGTTGTGATGATTTTTTATGACAAAGCCAAGAAAGGGAACAATAAATTGAAGAAGAGCAGGAAATGTCTTTGGAGACCTGTTTGAAGGCTCTTGAAGCGGTTATGTAGTGCACATGTGTGCAAGTGCGTGTGTGCAAGTGTGTGTGTGTGTGTGTGTTGGGGAAGCTGTGTTTTTCAGCAAAAATTAAAAGGCTGAGAAATGCATCTCGTGGGGAAAGGTGGTGCCTGCTCCCCTCCTCCTCCTCCCCTTCGAAAGGAGGAATCAGGGAGCGTTGTTCTCTTTCTGTATCAGATTCTTGCCTGGACCAAGCAATTTCAGCAGCTAGAATCCAATCCTCAGCAGCCAATGCTGGAGGCAATGCCCAGAGCTGAGTGGGAATAGCTTCACATGTAGCAGAACTGACCCGTTTTCCGCTGTCACCGTGTTCTGATTTCTACTTCCTGGCTGTGCTCTGGTACAGGAGAGTGGAGAACGGCTGGCCCACAGTCCCCCTCCTCACTCTAGGGCAGAGATGGGCTAGATAATGGCCCCTTTTGTCTATGGAGAAAATCTTGGCTTCTGGTTCTTCATTTTTGTTGTTGTTGTTTGTTTTTGTTTGGTTGGTTTTGTTTTTCTCCAGCAGAAGAGAGTAGGAGCTCATCTATCCATCCATCCATCTATCCATCCATCTCTCTCTCTCTCTCTCTCTATCTATCTATCCATCCATCCATCCATCTACCTACCTACTTACCTATGTACCCACTGAGACTTCTTCATTAGCTGTTCAAATGTGTGACATTTGAGGGAGATGCTGGCTCAGAGGCATTTTCCCGTAACCCACTATTGTTACAGGATCTTCATCCAGTGAGTTCCCAGAAGTAGAAAACCTTTCATTTATAATTGGTATAGGTCAGTTTAGTCAGATTGCTTTTTTAATACTTAAGTTGAAGGAAGGGGGCTTCTGATAAGGAAGGATAGAGCGTCAGGGCAGAGAAGTCTCAAGAGGTGCGATATGGGTGGTGGGGGTTCTGGAGGTCAGTTTTGCTGCAGAACTTGGGTCTACCAGATAGAGGGAGAGAGAAAATGTACCCAGAGGAGGTGAGGTAAAATGCAATAGAAGGTGAGTTGGTTTTTTCCCTCTCTCTTCTCTCTGTCCTCCTCCCCCTTACCCTCCCCCTTCCCTACCTCTCTTGAGATGACCTGGTCATGTGACCCTGTGCATGGATGCTGTCTGTGCCTGGAACAATTGAATGGGTGCCAGGCCACTAGTGACACTTAACTCTGTGAGTTGATGCTTGGGTCTAATTGGCACTTCTGCTCACTGATAGATCTGTCTTCTTTATCCAGGTCACTTGTTAGTGTGTGTACCTAAGTGGGAGGAGGGGATTGGGGAGTTGGTGTTTGTTCTGGGCCACACTCTAGTGTGCATTACCTCAGTGGCAAGCTTAGCTTCCCCACAGCTGTCCTTACTCTCTTACTCTTCATGCACGTTAGGAATCAAACTCAGGGGTTCACTCATGTGAAAGACAATGTGAACCTACAGATTCAGTGTGGGACAGAAAGATGTTTTGGATCTGAGAGGACCTGAGTTTTGATTCCTGGCTCTCCTATTTAGTCACCTGTTGACTTTGAGGGAATTTACTTAAAATTTGGTGTTTGTTAACTCATGAGTTGGAGATTTCGATGCCTTCTTTACACGACTGTCATAAGACATTAGTGATATTTTGTGACAGATATCCGACATGTGCTAAGCATTTAGTTAATGGTAACTGAGTTCATTGCTTATAATGCTTCTTGGCCACCATGAGATAGCTAGCTTTGAGTTTCTGTGGTGGGCGTGGAAACTAGGGCGTGTCCCATGATCTTCTCACAGTTGGTGGCTGAGTTATGACTGGCTTCTAGGACACTCTCCATCCCTGGGAATAGAGCGAGCTGGAGATCTCATCCCTGACGTTCCATTTAACGGATTTTATGGAAAGGTTTTTTTTCTTCATTACAAATCGCTGAACCTTTGATTTACTTTTTAAAAATTGTTTTATTTTTATTTATGTGTATGTCTGTCTGTGTACGGTTCTGCCACATGTGGAAGGGTGCCCATGGAGGCCAGAATAAGTTACCAGACCTCCCAAAGCTGGAGTTACCAGTGGTTAGGAGCCTCTTGATGGGGATGGGTGCTGGGAACGGAAGTTGTGTCTCTGGAAGAATAGAAAGCAATCTTAACTGCTAAGCCACTTCTGTACCTCCCTCTTGAATCTTTTCTAGTGAACCTAACACAGGCGCAGAAGTACCTGTCTTTCTGTTCTCTTATTATAAGAATTCAGTCTGGTAACAAGGACCAAAGAAAGGCAGTATGACTGTCAGGTGAAATTTTGCATTACCATGAAACATTGAGGAATGGTACTAGGTCTGTGGCTGTGACCACACAACCATGCAAATGCTGACTTACGTTCCATTTTTAAGATTCATCATGTGCCTGAGGAAATAAGTTGATTCCCAGCACTCATTACTTCCTTCTTCCCATCCTCTTTCTTCCTGGTAGTGGTGAGGCTTGAATCTACTGCTCACACATATGTGCTAAGGGCATCCTCAAGCCTTGAGCTACACCCCAGGCCTCTTACCTTCTCAAGGCTATAGCAGGAAAGAAGTTTCTCTGAGTAACAGCATTTTAAGACAGGCTCTTCACCCAGGCCTGCGTAAAACCACACAGGAGTGATGCCAATACTGAAATATAGAACCAACCCAGGTACTAAAGACAACATTATATTAATGCTATCATTGCTGGCATGACTTCTGATATTATTAGATGTCAGTCAATATTGATGCTGCTATTTCTGATGCTCCCATTTATTAAGT
The DNA here is from genome assembly GCA_019843965.1 of Rhynchomys soricoides. Classification (NCBI taxonomy): domain Eukaryota; kingdom Metazoa; phylum Chordata; class Mammalia; order Rodentia; family Muridae; genus Rhynchomys; species Rhynchomys soricoides. The sequence continues at coordinate 713,312 of JADRCH010000104.1, forward strand.
ATACACCAGGCACAATGCCAAGAACTTGGTAGGGCTTATCATGTCAAGTCCTTAGAAGGATTCTTTGATGACAAAAGGAAAATTGGGGTTCTGGAGAGATGGCTCAATGGTTAAGAGCACCGTTTGCTCCTCCAGAGGACCCAGGTTCAATTCCCTGTACCCACATAGCATCTTGCCACTGTCTGCAACTCCAGTTCCAAGAGATCTGATGCATGCCCTCATACAGACATGCATGCAGGCAAAACACCAATGCACATAAAATAAAGATATAGGAATCGTTGGAAAGGCGAGAATTGATACAGGTACAGTTCCCATGGATGACGATCAGAGAGGCTAAGTGACTTGCCCAGCTTCACACAACCGAATATGTGCAGAGCAAAGGTTTAAAGGAGCCCGCAGCCCCCACCAACTCTGGTACAATATGCATTCAGAGTTGCATTCTAAACCTTCTGTATGATTTCTATATCCTTTGCTGAAAATCCTGATTGTAAACTGTCTCAATACAATGTATCCTTTTGTTTGGCTTATGATAGGATCTCACATAGCCAAGGCTGGATTGATAGCTAGATCCTTCTGTCCCTCCCTTCCAAGGGCTAGGTATTTACCCCCATGCCCGTGCTTAGAATGCATCTTTCTATGGAAAGATAATCTTAACCTCAAATTTGAAAGTGTATTTTTAAATTCAGGATGAATTTCTTTTTTCTTTAATTTCAGTGTTCTGACATGAAGATAGTTAGGCTTTATAAATGGCTCCCAGGTTGGTTTACAGCCTGCTGTTAAGAATAACCATCAGACTGTCTTTTTAACTTCTTTGAAAACAATTCAAAACATATTCTTGTGAAAAATTCACCTTATTTGTGCTTGCGTCTTTAATAGTAGACAATGACAGCAGACCTATCTCCTTACATTCTTCTTATCAAGCACTGTTTTATTTATGAATGTCTTCCCCCAAATTGGATTTGGGGGAGAACTTAGAGCTTAATGTTTATGGGGAGTTTTCAAAGGGATTTGGTGTTTATTATATTTTAGTCTCATATGGGATTTTAGTGTTGAGAGAGATGTCCTCCTATACGGAGCCTTTGAGACTGAAACCTTTTATCTCCAAACTGGTCAAAATGTAGTATGTACAGAGTCAATACATGGCCATTTTCCTGGCTCTTGTTTCTCTACTAAGATGTTCGTGGTAATCATTTCTTACTCTGTTCTTCTATTTATTCTGAGACAGAGTCTCACCTTGTAGATCAGGCTAGCCTCAAACTTGTGGCAATTCCTCTGCCTCAGCTTCTTGAGAACTTGAGTTACAGGCACGAACCAGCACAACAGAGGTTCTTTTGTTCTTTAGCTGGGACTCTGGCCTGTAGCTGAGTTCTTGTGCCATGTTTCCTGTTCAGGTCACAAGCACAGACCTTTCTGGATGACAGCGACTGGAATCGGACATTCATTACATCTTAGCTTTTGCCAGATCTCTACACTCTGAAAGATGCTAAATTGAGGTCCAGTCCTGCTTGGCATCTAATTATGTCCCAGACAGAATTTCTATGAGGCCCCTGATGGAGCATAGGATTCTTTGATGATTTAAGCAGGGGTCTTAACTAGGGAGTCCTCGGATCTGTATTTAGAGTTGAGAGGTACAGAGGACCAAGGAGGGGAAAAATTAACACATTTATTTTCATAACCCCTGCTTGAAATTTACCCTCATTAAAAATGTTGACTCCAAACCACAGTAGAATTAAGTTTTTCCTCTGATTCTATCTTTAGTAGGAATCACAGGCATTTTCCTTTTATATGACAGGCATTATGTGCCTCAAAATATCATTGATCTCCATTTCTACTTTAAAATCATGGTAATTATTAGACCTACCATGACATCTTGAAATTGAATGTCTTAATAAAAAAAGGCACATATTATAATACATTCCAAAGATATTTTGAAAGCTGTATTTCAATATAACTGGGTTACAATCTCAAGTGTCTTATTTTTTTGGATAAAAATATTTAGTTTTCCTGATAGGGACCACCAGACTGCCAAAGGGGTGCATCACACAGAATGAGTTATGAACCTCCCACAAGCTGATAGGTATGTGGGCTGAGAAAACGCTGGACCAATACAGTGGGATAACCAGAGCATCCTATGAGAGAGGCTCATTACCTCTGCCAAGTTTCAGCAAAGATACTTCATCTTCAATCTAGCAGCTCTGGATCAGACCCCTTAGAACACTAAGAAGCTCAACCAGTCTATAGCCAGGGATCTGAGCAGATCTCAGGGGCCACAAAAGACTGGGCTTCTATCCATGTTGTGTCAGACATTGAGCCTAGGTGAACCTAGGTGGTTTGCTATGCTTCTTGTGGGTCACAGGCAAGAACCTACCCATCTGATTTCTGCACATGGCTGCCTAAGCTGCCAAGTGCTTCTGTACTCAGTTTGAGAGGACATGTGTGTTAGCATTCTGTCTAAACTCCACCCCAGATACCTGGCAACAGCCAGGTATGCTCCTCCCCACAGTTACCTGGCAATAGCCAGATAGGCCTGACCCACTATAAAAGGGGCTGCTTGCCTCCCTCTCTTGCTTCCTCTCGCTCTCCTGCCCTCTCGGACTCTTCCCTTTCCCTCTCCCTTCCTTATTATCCCCCCCCCCCAATATGGTCAGGGCCTGTCTCTACTTCTCTACTCTCTCCCTCTCTCTGCCTCTACTACCCTCTTAGCTCCCCTCCCCATGCCCTGAATAAACTCTATTCTATACTATACTGTCCTGTGGCTGGTTCCTCAGGGGGAAGGGATGCCTTGGCATGGGCCCGCTGAGACACCCCCTTCCCCCACACCTCACCACGCCCACATAGAACATAGTCTTATATATCTTTATCTTTTTATTAACACATCCATGTGACATAAGAGATGTATAGACTAAAGTCAAGTTTTAGCCTTTAAAATTTAATGTGGATCTGACAGGGGCTTCAGAAGTTGACTGTGATGAAGGACTACTGTCTTGAGATCATCATTCTATTCTTTGATTATTCATTAATGCTAGTATTTGCTTTTTAAAAGCATGACATTAAAATAGACATAATTTGGGGACAGAAGGTACATCAGTTGGGTTAAAATTTGCCACTTATAATGGGAAACACCAAATAACCATGCTGAAATAAAATAGGTACTTCTCATGAGGAAAAAATGTCTGGAGGCAACAAACAATCCCAGGAATAGCACTAGGAATAGCATTGTATCTCTGTAATGTCCCTGAACTAAATCCCTCCTGTTTGTTCGTCTGCCACTCTTTTCTTAGGATGTGATGGGAAGTCTCCGGGTTGCCTCCTGCTTTACCATGGCTAACAGCTTTTGTCATGGCTTCTGCATTCCGAGCAGCATAAAGGAATTAAAATAGAAGGTTCAAAGAAGTCTTCTTCCAGCTGAACTCTTTGCTCTCTAGCACCTTCTCAGGAGGGTCCCATTTAACACTTTAACCTAAACATCCTTGTTGGGAGTACAGCCGCCTTACCTATCTTTAAGAGAGAATGTGAAAGACAAGCTCATACTTGGATGTGTTGCCAATGGGACTGAGGATCTATTCTTAAAGAAGAGAAAGGATTCATGAGAGGTGACTTAGGATCCTGTGTACCCAGGGGGATTTTCACTAAAGCACCATGAGTATGCTTTGGAGATATTCTCAGGGAAGAGAGCCAGGGTAGCTACAGGTGCTCTAGGCCTTAGACTTGCCTCTGCCTTTTATCTCCAACACGATAAACAAACTATTTGTTTCTTTGAAGTTTAGTTCTTTCATTTTTCACATGGATAGTTCTTTCCCTTTCTGCTCTTCAATTGTGAATGACAACGATGGCGATGCATGTGAAAGCCCTTGTAAAACTCTAAAACCTTGGAATAAATGCAAGGTCACTCCACTTGCCTGGGATGTGTGGTGCGGTCATCAGAAAAGGGTCTGTTCAGTCCATCTCCCAGGAAATCAGAGCACCGAAAACCTTAAGCCAGAAACAAGTGTCCGCTCCATACTGATTTATCAACTCTGGACAAAGTATTTTCTAAGCTTAGATGGAAGTGAAATTATGTCACCAGACCATTAAACGATGCCAGCTATATGCACTGAAATTGTTATAGAAAAGAAAGATATAGTAAATATAGAATCTGTTCTAGTTTCCTTTCTGTTGCTGTGATAAAAACATCATGACAAAAAAAAAAAAAAAAAAATTATCCAGGACAGCCAAGGGCTACACAGGGAAACCCTGTTTCGGAAAAACTGAAAAACCAAAAAAAACAAAAAAAACAAAAAAAAAAACCAAAGCAACATAGAGAAGGAGAAGGAGAAGGTCCTTTCCCCACCCACCATCTTTTTTAAGATACAGCCTATTGTTTTGGGGACATAAGGAAGGAACTCAGCAGCTAGTCACATCACATCTATAATGGAGATCAAATACATATAGCTTTGCTTGCTTGCTTTCAGCTAACTTTCTCCTCTCTTCAAAAGTTCAGGACCCCCTGCTTAGGGAATGATGCCATCCATGGTGGGCTGGGTCTTCAACAACAACAACAACAACAATAACAACAACAGCAACAAGTCATCCCCCCCCCCCGACATCCCCAAAGGCTGCTGTAGATAATTTTTCATTAAGACTCTCTTCCTGGGTGATTCCAGGTTGTGTCAAGTTGACAGTTTAACCTACACAGTTTCAGATGGGACGGTCAATGTCTTAAGTAGAAGAATTGCTCATTATCTAGAGGACAGAATCAGCTGTAGACAGCAGAAACAGAAGGGGTTGTCCTGTAGAATTTACAATGGCTTATAGAACCTTTGGGGACAGAGAGCTGAAGAGTGAGCCCCCAACCCTGGCTGTGCTCCCCAGCTGTGAAGGTTAATACTATTAACAGGATTTAGAGCCAGCTGGGAGATAAGCATCCAGGAGTACCTGTGAGGAATTATCTAGATTAGGTTAATTGAGACGAGAAGATGGATCTTAACTGAGGGGTGGGGGGTGGGGTGGGGGAGCCATCCTGAGGTCCTAGACTGAATGAAGGGGAAAGTGAGTTACACACCAGTCTTTCCTGCTCTCTGTTTTCTGACTGGTGATGCAACATGACCAGCGGCCCCGGGTTCCTGTTGCTATGATTTCTCCATCATGATGGACCCCACCCTTGAATTGAAAGCCAAAATGAGCCCTTTCTCCCTTGACTTACCTTTATCAGATTATCTCATGACAGCAACAGGGAAAGCAGTTAATATATCAGGTTAGCTCCCAAAGCTGCTACATGGCCAGGAAGTCACCTGCTCAGTCAGGACTGTTGCTTGGGGGTGGGTCTCCAGAATCCCAGATTCAGCTCTATTTATACCAGAGATTCTCGGCTTGTGGGTCAACCCCTATGGAGGGCAGTGCCAAATGATCCTTTTCTAGGAGTCACCTATGACCATCCTGCCTATTAGATATTTACCTTATGCTTCACAACAGTAGCAAAATTACAGTTATGCAGTAGCAATGAAAATAATTTTATGGTTGGGGGTCACCCCGATATGAGGACCAGAGAAGCACTGATCTACACCAACGTTCAGAGGCCCTTCATCCTCTCTCCTGTATTTAATGGCACTCCCAAGTACCGTGCCACAAGATTGCATGTGAGAGCGGGGACCTCAGGTAATCCAGAGCCCTAGTTCCAAGAAAGTCTAAAAAAAATATTGTTTTTCTTGTCTTGATCTCTGCAAGAAATGGAATAGCCACTGTGTGTGTCAATTCACGCTACCTGCCAGGATTCTGAGAGTGTGCCCAAGGAATGGAAAGGGCTCTTTGATGTTCAGATCGGGGATGAGATTATTCCAACACAGCATATCCACAGGGGAAAGGGCCTCTAAGTCAAATACGGATTGACAGAAGCTGGGAAACAGAGAGGATACTAGTGCTTACATATTTGTAACATGCAATTCCTATGTTAGTCCATTCAATAGCATGCCAAGTGAGGCCTGCGGCTCTTTCATTAAGAATATGATTTACTGCTCTGTATAAGTCCTGTTTACTCCCATCGATTGGGGCCAGAATAATGTACTCACTTTAATGTGTTTACACAGTGCGAGGAAAACACAATAATTAAAGTTCGACACAAGCAGAGATGATCTAATGAAAGCTTGTCGACTAGGATAGTTCCCAGAATTCATCTTTCCACTCGAACAGCTTGGCAAACAAAGTCCAAAGCTAGAAGAAGAAGGAGGAAGAGGAGGAGGAGGAGGAGGAGGAGGAGGAGGAGGAGGAGGAGGAGGAGGAGGAGGAGAAGAAGAAGAAGAAGAAGAAGAAGAAGAAGAAGAAGAAGAAGAAGAAGAAGAAGAAGAAGAAGAAGAAAGAGGGGGGGCAGGCATGGGTTAGAGTCACACAAAAGGAACCACAGTTATTACGCATTAAAAAATAAATATGGAGGCCAGTGTATTAGAGTTAAATTGGTTGTTGTCAGGCCAGTTTCTGAGAAGGACAGACTCCCAGCCTGATAATGCAGAACTTCCTTCAGCAGTAAGACTCATGACATCATCCTGATTGGCCCACTGGGCAAGTAGATTAGGATGGTCGGTGGGTGGGAGAATGCCCCTGGCCCTTCTAAAGGCTGATAATCAAAGTAACAGGAGAAAGGACCACAGGACAATGGGCCCGTGAGAAAGTGCCCTTTCTGAATCCTGTGAGTTGGCCTGCAGTGTGGTCTAGTGGGTAAAGCACTTGTCTAGCAAAATTGAAGTCTCACCTGCATCTCCGGCATCACAAAAGAATAAAACCTGTTCTGTTTCTCCCGGAGAGAATGCCTCTTGGTTTTTGTTGTTATTGTTGTTTTCTGGATGCTTTAAGACTCTTAGAAATAATTGGAACTTCCAGAGAATTTTTGTTTATAAAAGTTACATGTACGTAACGGTCAATATTTATCGTGGATTTAAAAGTAAAAGAGGTGAACTTTAAACGATTCCTTTTGAGCAATAATAATGAGCCTGTTACATGTTAATATAGAGGTTAATTATAATTTGGGCACATGCTGAAGAACTTCTGTGCTCTGTTACACGGAGTACTTTGTAGGTTCTTTGTTTTTTGAGACAGAGTCTTACGTAGCCCATCCTGGCCTTGAATGGCCTATGTAGCCAAGGATTACATTGAATTCTTGAGTCTCTTGTCTTTTTTTTTTTTTAAAAAAGATTTATTTATTTCATGTATGTGAATACACTGTTGCTGTCTTCAGACACACCAGAAGAGGGCATCAGATCCCATTACAGATGGTTGTGAGCCACCATGTGGTTGCTGGGAATTGAACTCAGGACCTCTGGAAGAACAGTCAGTGCTCTTAACCGCTGAGCCATCTCTCCAGCCCCAAGCCTCCCATCTTATCTTCTCAAGTGTTTAGATTACAGGTATGCACTGCCATCCTCAATTTGTAAGTTCTGATTACAGAGTAACAGTCATTGTTCCTAAGGCAAATATTAGTTCTTTATATAGAAACAGCCCAAAGGGAGGCACATTTATTATACAGTACATGGAAAAATCACAACTCTCAGTCCTGATAAGGTGTTCCCATGGGTAAAGGCATGGTGGCCAAGCTTGGTGGCCTGAATTCTTGCTTTGGAACCCACACTGTGGACGGAGAGACATGATTTCCTCAAGTTGTCCTATGACCTCCACATGTGTTCTGTGGTGTTCCTGTGCATACACACACACACATACAATTGTTAATGGTATTACCATTGATGCTTTGGGAGCTGTGGTCAGGCCGTAGGTTAGGATGAAGTATGTGGTACAGGATCATACTCATAGGCGGGAAGTAAAAAGAGGAAAGAAGCCAGGCCGGGGGGTGGGGGAGGAGAGAGAGAGAGAGAGAGAGAGAGAGAGAGAATCACGAGCTGGAGACCAAGCCATCCCTACCTTTAATATACACATACATACAGATAAAACCATCCCAACATAAATGACCTAGCCGTCAATACAAACAACCCACAAAGGGTTACATATGTACTGCTAGAGAAACAGTCCAAACTTAATCAAGGTAAGAGTGGTGTGTCCTTAAAAATGAAAATTGCAGAATTATTGTATAGCCTGTCAGTGGGAGAATGCCCCTGGCCTTTCTGAAGATTGATAATCAGGGTGAGTGGACAAAGTAACAGAGAAGGGAGGACCAAAGGACAATGACCCTAAGAGAAGGCTCCTCCCACCCTTGGACCTCTTGGACCCCTGCACAGCACTTACCCAGGAGATCAAGCCACTCGGATGCTATGAACCTGTCTCTAGGATTATTTTTGTCCTAGCTTTTTCTAGTTCTGCCTGAACTATAGATGTCATGAAGCCAATTCAAGGACATCATGAGGGATCAAGTGTCCTGTGTACCACCTTTGGGAAAGCTTCTTGGAGCCTCATGAAATGCACTGAGTGTGTATGTGCCCACAGTGTCATTAGAAGTTGCCCACAGTCTTCTGCTTTCTCCGATGACTTCAGAAACACAGAAGGCATTTCCCAAATGTGAAGAGTCCTTGGCATCTCACAGCTCAAAGGGTAGAATTTACTTTGGCAAGTTAGATTTGCCCACTGCAAACGCCTACCTACTTGAAACGAAAGGCCTCTTGTGTGAAGCACAGGAGAATGTATTTTGGCAAACAATGTTTCTGCCTTACGCTGGGAGGGCCCTGCTACTGTGCGGACAGAAATCTTTTGGTATTTCAGAGCAGTGGCTCTCAACCTTCCTAATGTTGTAACCCTTTAATACAGTTCCTCTTGTTGGGGTGACCCCCAAACATAAAATTATTTTTGTTGCTACTTCATAACAGTAATTTTTCTGCTGTTATGAATTGTAATTTATATATGTGATATGCAAGATTTCTAATGTGTGGCCCCTTTGATAGGGTTGCACTATCCTCAAGGGGTCACGACCCACATGCTGAGAATCACTGTTTCAGAGCCTTCTTATTGCAGTCTTCGCTTTGGCCCGGGTGTTTGTTTATTTATTTATTTATTTTTTTATTCCTCTTTCCTTTTCATTTCTTTTCTTCTTTTTAAATCTTGTATGCTTGGTCCATTCTTTGCTTGTACATAAGGTCACAGGTTTCATCTACACCTTTATTTAGTTGAATGGACTTAACCAAAGCTAGTCCTTTCCCATAGAGAGTGATATTTTTCTAAGCTTTTCACAAGCAAGAGTTCTTTCATTCTCAAAGGTAATCAAATTTACTCTTTAATCTTTACGGCTTAATATTTGAACATTGTCTTAGGTGTTATGTATACATTCTTTAAGAAAATTTTAAGAAACTATACTTATTTATTTTTATGTGTATGCACAGGGGAGTCTACATGTGCCCCTGAGCGCACGTGGTGTTCAGTGGGTAGCTGGAGTTGGCTCTCTCTTTCTGGTATTTTCGTGGTTATGATTATTGTATGCAGAAAAATGTCTCAGTTTTAGAACCTTCCCTACGTCATAGTTCAATATCACTTTTGTAATTTTACAAATACATTTCGTTACTTTAATCCCTAAGTAGAGATGCTGAGTCCCCAGCGTATTTTGTGTTCCATACTTAGGCACTTAGGGTTTGCAGAGCTGTATGGAATAGCGACCACAGAATGTCCAGTAGTGTCACATGAACAAAGCACGGAGATCCCCTGTGTTTCATTGATAGTGAGCCACCCACAACCCCAATAACTATGTTGGTTTCTGAAGTGTGAACAGACATTGCTTCCTAATGCCAAACAGACAAACGGCAGTACAGACAATATTAGAAGGACTCAGTCCTCACAGAACACGCTTTAGCTGGAAGTGAAAAGAAATAAAAGCTTCGAATGAACCAGTTGCGGGTGGGGGGTGGGGTGAAGAGAAAAACATTTGCAAAACAACCCCCACAGCGAACCTACGGAAGGGCCATGTGACATTTCTTTTTGCTTCCATAATGGTTTGCTATTTGACCAGCTGGCCATCCAACCTCTAAAGTCCTCATATCCTGTGTTCCAGTTATGGGGCTACAAACTAATGCGTTTGCCGTGCTTCGCAGTGGCATCTTGGGTCATTTAACTAACTGCTTTACACAGGTTACTTTCCTTTATCAGTGCCATAAAAACCAAGGCTAGCGGCAGCATCCGTGGTCACGGCAAAGAGGGGCCTCGGAAGGTGGTGCCTCCTTTGCTGTTGCCTAGCACTTCTAGGAGCACTGAAAGGCTGAAGAAAAATGAAGCATGCATTTTGTAAACACACAAAGCAGTTTGGAGATGGGTTAGCTCTGGCGGTAGGATAGCTACGAGGAGAAATCATCCGGGACAACTGTACCTGGCACCTTTCCATCCTGGAAATGTGCACCGGGGATCGTTTGCGCCAAGCCATCCTTGTATTCTAATAATTAAGGGTTTAAAAAGGGTGATGGCTTAGGTCAGGACTTTTCTGTGCTCCCACTATCGTAACATCAGGGGACCGGTGATCTGAATATTCATGACCTGAAGGAGCCTTGAGCTTGTCTCTGCTTCTGCTATTGATGTGGCTAGCATGGCAGTCTCCTCCTCCTCCTCCCCCCTCCCCCTTTCTCCTCTCCCCTCCTCCTCCTCCTCCCCCATCCTCCTCCCCCTCCTCTTCCTCCTCTTTTCCTCTTCTTCCTCCCTTTCTCCTCTTCCTCTTTCTCCTCTTCCTCTCCTTTTATTTTTATAGATTTTAAAGCTTCATTTCTGTTTACGTGTGTGTGTGTGTGTGTGTGTGTGTGTGTATCTCTATGTATGTCACATGTGTATGAGTACCCAAAGAGGTCAGCAGAGGGTGCTGGATCTCCTGGAGCTATAAGAGGTTCTGAGTATTCTGTGTAGGCGCTGGGAATTGAACTTGTGTTCTCTGAGAGAGCAGCAAGCGCTCTCAACCCTAGAGCCATCTCTCTAGCTTCAGCTCTTCTTTTGTTTGCAGGGCTTATCCTGTTGGGTTGGACAGGGACAACTCCTTCTTAATAAGTTATTTTTCTGGAGAGATTGATAGTTTTACAAGATCACAGACTTAAAAAGCCCCCTTTAGGGAGGTGAGATGGAGGGAGGGGGTGTGGGAGGGGGTGACTGGGACAGGGGCAGGGAGTGGGATGTAAAGTGAGTAAGAAAAAGAAAGAAAAAACAGAAAATGTCAATGATTTTTATGATTTGGGCAGGGAGCAGTCACATTCATAAATGACATAAAATTTGGGTTTAGGTGCACCACACACTTTGGATGCGTGTGTCCAGTCCCAAATGTAGTCACGTGCAGTGCCGGTGGGAGAGTATTTTCTGCAACAAGAAATGTGCATCCGGTTATGAATGAATCATTGTGAATTACCATTTCATAACAAACTCTGCAAGTATCTATCCTGTGAATGTGTCAGTGCTCGGTGTTAGGAATGGGTGGAGGGGAGACTGTAAAGGAGGACTTTGACAAATTAGCATGTGTACACTTTTTGTAACCCCATGCAGGTGATCTGTTGGTTTGTTTTGCTTTTTGGGGACAGGGGTTCTCTGTGTAGCCCTGACCATCCTGGAACTCACTGTACAGACGGGGCTAGCCTTGAACTCACAGAGACCCTCACGGGCTCTGCCTCCCAAGTGCTGGGGTTAACGGTATGTTCTACCACCATCAGGCAGGTGTTCCATTTTTAACAAGATGGAAAGCTAAAGCTACAACCAATAAAATTAAATGGGCGTTCTTTTTGATTTCCAAAAGGCTTTGAGAATAAACATAAAGTTGTGAGAACTTAAGCGATTTTTTTTCAAAATATTGTGTTTTCAGGAATGAAGTAAGATGTAAGGAATCTCCCTTAGCAACCAGGGAGGAGGGATATGAATGGGTAAACACAATGAAGAGCTAGGGGGCCGTGAGGAGAAAGAGTCAGAAGGAAACAAGGAGTGAGCCGGAGAGAAAGGGTTGAGATGAGGTCTGGACATCAGCCACCACATCCCAAGAACGGGTCTTTCTCAATCTCGGGCAATTCCTTTCGTTATTACTCTCTTGTCCAAACTCGAGAACTCCCTGTTTAAGCAAAACACAGACACTGCCGCGTTTGGTCCTTGTCTTAGTTAGGGTTTGATTTCTGGGAAGAGACACTGTGACCGTGGCAACTGTTTTAATGGAAAACACTTATATGGGACTGGCTTACAGTTTAGAAGTTTAGTGCATGGCGGGAGGCATGACGGCCTGCAGGAAGACATGGCGCTGGAGAGGTAGCTGACAGTTCTACATCTTGACCCACAGGTAGCAGGAGTCACTCTGGGCCTGGTTTGAGCATCTGAAACCTCAAAGCCTACTCCCAGTGACAGAGAATTCAACACCTACTCCAGCAAGGCCACAGGTCCTAATAGTACTGCTGCCTATGAGCCTATGGGGGCTGTTTCCTTTCAAACCCCCAGAGTCTCTAACCATGTTAATATTCTAAACTTTCCCACCAGAAGAGATATTTTCCTTCCAGTAAAGGCAGCATCAGCATCAGAATAGTAAGTTGTAAATAAAAGTTGGTGGCGTCCCCATCCTGCCTTCTGCATTTCTGTCCTAATGGTGTTTCCTTTGTTCTCTTGTGCTCCAGGTGGTATCCTGCTCTGAGCTCTGAATCTTAAGTATGTTAGTGGCCCTACAGCTGTAGAACTTCACTAAATCTCAGCACTGACATACACTGATGTATATGTATATGTGTGTGTGTGTGTATATATGCACACACACACAAATACACACATACAAATATATATACACGTACACATATGTCATTATATAATACATTACATGTTATATATTAATATAATATGTAATATATCATATACATATCTAATATATGTTATATATTATCTCTATATATGCAATTTTCACATAATCTGTTTTAACCATATTTACCTTCCCTACCCCACCTTTCCCTAACTCCATCGCCCTTCCATTCCCTTCCAACTTGACTTTGTGTCCCTGCCCCTCACCACCCCATCAAAGCCAATTTATGTTGCCTGAATATTCATGGCCGCCTTACCAGGGTGCTCACTCTTAGAGGAATTTTACTCTCTCTCAGCAGCTATCAATTGCTAATAGCTCCTCAGCTACTGGTGGGATTCACACCCACCTCCTCACCTCTATGTTGGGGCTTGTCTTGCTAGAACTTGCACAGGTCTTGTGCACGCTGTCACAACCTCTGTGAGTTCACCTGTGCAGCTGCCCTGCCGGGTCCAGAAGACACTGTTTCCGTGTAGTCATCCACCACTTCTGGATCTTTCTATTCCTTCTTTTGCACCCCCCGCCCCCCGCCCTCTGGGGACAGTCTATATGTTTCTTTTAGGGCTGAGCCCTCTGCACCGCAGCCAGCTGTGGGTCTTTGACTTACACTGAGTTCTTGAAGTGTAGTCTAAAGGCAAAGCCTCAGTGCTACTAGGGAACTTGTTTGAAATGCAAATTCAGCGCCATACATTGGAAGATTCATGGGGGTCTAGCAATCTGTCTTACTAAATGAAAGCTTTCCAGGTGACTCTGCTGTGTCACTGAAGAGTTACAGAAGTCATGTGAAGCTTTGAGTTGAATGCCTAGTAGGGAACAGACCAGCCAGAAACTCCAAACTTTAAGTTCCAACAGTTCTAACCCCAGACAGAGATGATGGTTACACAGACCCAGGCTGGGAAAGGCTGGGTTGGGTACCTGGTATGAGGGCTAAAGTTATGTTTTAAGTTTTAAACACCGTGCTTAAGAGATCTATGAAACCTCTAACCTGTAAGCCCCACTTGCTCAAAGACAGGGAACTTCCTGGAATGCTGGGGGATTGATTGTTCACTTACGATAATAAGCCATGTGTTTTCACTTCTGGAAACAAGTTTGGTTGCTCCAACTGTAGGCATGTGCTTGATCACACATAGGTAGGCGGTGCTAGGCAGGAAGTACATCAGATGTATGCTTGTCCCTGATTGGACAAAGATGGAAAGTATGTAGCCTTGTGGGTTTTGCCTTTATAAGGACTGGATTAATGTAACTCACCGCAGTTCTCTGGGAATCCTGGGTGTGGACCCGACCAGTATTTAATAAACTTTGCTTCAGATTTGTCTCAATAATTGTGGTAGTGGTCTTGTTCTCACCTGGTGGGGCTAACCCCTGATGGTAGGAGAGACAGAAAGGCAGTGTGTGACTTCAGTGCAAGTGGGGTGAGGTGAGCTTTCTCACTCTGCATCTGACCCTGAATAATTAGAGGTTACGAAGCCTCACAAACTAAAAGCCATCTTACTACAAAGGAGTTTTTAATCCAGTAGCTTTAATGTTGAGTTAAAATTGTTTTAAATTACAGAAAGCATACTTTTAACTTCCTCGGATTCAGTGTAAGCGGAGTACTTTTGTCTCCATTTATCGTTCTATTGTAGGTATATTCTTCTTTTTTTTTTGTAGATATATTCTTTTTGAAAGCTAATTGCAGATATTTTCAACTTATGGGCATAATATAGAGACTGTTAATAAAAACTATTGGAGAGTGTTTGGTTTGGTTTTTGTTTTTGTTTAAAATATTGTAGTCCCTGTGTGATCTGACCTTTAGCAATGTGCATGTTATACCAGTGGAACTCTGACTAAATGGTTTCCTCTTCAAACAAGTTTCTTTCTTCTTCCTCTTTCCTCTCCCAGTCCTTCTTTCTTCTAGAGACAAGGGTCTTTGGTGGTCCAGGCTGGCCTCAGACTCACAGCTGATGATGATTTTCAAGTCCTGCTCTTCCTGCCTCTACCTACTGAGTACTGAGATGATGATGATGATTGAGACATGATGTAGGTGATCCAGGCTGGCGTTGCTCTCCTTAAGTAGCAGAAGCTGGCCTTGAACTCTCAATTGTCTGTCTCCCCAGGGCTGTGACTTAGGCATGTGCCACTATGCTTACGTAGTTCACACACTTTGGCAGTACTGGGGATTGAATCTAGGACCCCACAAATGCTAAGCAAACAGCTCTAGCATTGAGCTATAGTTCTAGGCCCCTCAGAGGTGAATTTTGTAAAGAGAAATTAGATATCTAAAAAAATCTAGAAAAAAGATTCTGTTCTTCGGTTCCATATCCGGGATGTAGAGGAGCCAGAAGAAAGGATAGTCTAAGTGGTGGTGAGTGGGAACTAAGTGGGGGTTGACCAGGGCTTCACACAGACAGGCGATGTGCAATTTGATTGCCACTCGGCTGCACCTTCACACTTCCGAAAGCACCTACAGAACGAATGAAAGAGCAGCTTGAAGAAAAGGGAAGAATGAGAACAGCAAAGGATGCTGGGAGGCTCGAGAACAGCAAGGGATGCTGGGAGGCACTTGCCTTAACATTACACAGGAAGCTCTGACCCAGCTGCTTCACCTAAGCACCAGGAGCTGCTAGCACTTGGGAGGCTTTAGAAGGGCTGGACGAGGCCCTTCATAGAATATGTGTCATAGAATAATGATTCTTTAAAAAAAAAAAGCCCATTACTTCCTTTCTAGTTTTCTTCACACAGTATCACACAGATATTTACTGATCTTACCAACATCTGATAAAGGAGATTGAGAAAAAAAGCATTGTTAGTCTCATGCACAAATCCCACACCCAAGAATTCAGAGGACTGTGACTAAAGGAAAAAAAGTCTCGTGGGTATGTACAGACTTTTTCTTGCTGTTATTCTCTAAATGATAGAGCATAACTTTTTATGTTAAATTAGTACAAACAATCTAGAGATATTTTAAATCGTAAAGAAGCATGGGCACGTACTGTATACAAAAATACTTTATGAGTGGGTGTGGTGGCTCATACCTGTAGCTAATCATAGTACCTAAGAGGCTGAGGCAAAGGGATCAGGAGTTCAAGGTCAGCCTATATTACATAATGAGTTTAAGATTCAAGGGAAGCCTGGCCTGAAAGAGGCTGTGTCTCAAAACCAAAACCAAAACCAACCCAGCCCAACTCATTCCAACCCAGCCCAACCCCACCCAGCACTAAAGCAAACCAACTCAAATCAAAATCAAAGTCAAACACAAATCAAAATAACCGATCAAGCAATTGAAAGAAATCTCACTAACATTATATAAATATATAAATTCCTTTTGTAAAAAGCAAACTAACATTTGTGGATTCTGTGTTCATGAGGTCTCGGATCCTGTGCCCTGCAGATTCCCGGGGATGATTACAATAATTCATCAGTGGGTGAATGGGCGTTGATGGAAGGAATTTAACAGACTCTTAGTACATCACCTCTAATTACGCCAGGGTGCGAGCTATGTGATAGTAACATGTACCAGGATAAAAAAAAGAGTTTGACTTTCAAATCAGGGAGATCTGGGTCTGTGTTCTAGAGAGATCTTTAACTAGGCTGGGGGTGCTGGGCAGATCACTTCTGAAGCTCAGTATGGCCTTTTGTAAGGCAGATAACAATGCCAGCTGAGGATAACCTTTATAAGATGCCTGGTTAACTAGCAAACTCTCAGCACTGGACATTCAAATAATTCTTTTTGTTCCCTGTATGCAGTGCAGATTGAACCCGCTCTGATCAAGTTAGGTAAACAGTCTATCACTGACCCATACGTAGGTCACTCAGATCACTATAGATCACTATAGGTCACTCAGTGTCATCACGTAAATTTCATGTGTTTTAGAGTATAGAATTAACTCATACAATTGATTTTTTTTTTTTTTTTAAGCCACGAGACACTTCTTTTTGTATTTCTCTCTGGCCACTCTGTCCAAGCCTGCAGAGTGACACCTCGTGACGTGCTGATGGCCTCTCTTCTGGTCAACAGGCCCAGGTGGCCCTTGCTGACTTCTCTGGATCAACCTCTAGCTTGTTTCTGGGTCTTCAGCCTGGCCTGCTCAGCCAGGCCCATTCCAGCTGCTTCCCATTCATTTCCTGGCTTCTTAGCTTGTGGAGAGCTTTGGAGTCTTTCCCAGGGCAGCCTATGCACAGTGTTCTTCAGGGGGCTTCTTCCAGAGCCCTCACCTGTCCTCAGGCGCTTCCTTCCAGCCTTGTCCAGACCAGCTAGAGTTCAGAGGGGGATGGCAAAACCTGAGCTCAGTTCCCATCCAAGGAGAGAAGAGAGACCCCCAACTGCATCAGGCAACAGGTTCCCATGTCTCCCAATCCCAACCAGAGAGTCAGGGTATCTTCTGAGTAGACTTTCATGCCTTCCCACTCCATCTAGCTCCCATCAGAGGGGCAACAGAACTTGGAGGCAGCAAACCAGGGAAAAATCACAGAGAAAACCTGAACTGCAGCTGGGAAACAGAGCCAAGGATGCTCTGAGACCACTGGCGGAAAACAAGGTTGGTGGGACGTTCTCCTCTATGGGTAAATATAGCTTGTCCTTCCCTGTCTGGTAGGATTTTTGTGCCTCTGTCAGTGCTTTCCAATGGCTTCATGCAGAGCCTGGAGATCTAGCTCCTAGCCCGGTTTCCTCTCTCCAGTGAACGAGGGTGTGGTTCAGCATTTTTCCAGAGTGTTCTGTGCAATGCTAATCCCCTGAGATGCTTTCTAAGGAAAGGTTTCCATGGTTGAATAATATTATGTATCTCTGTGTGTTTGCTCCTTCAACAGGATTTACCGAGGACAACTGACGTAAGAGGGCTCGGGTTGAGAAGTTGTACTTTACCCAAAGTCTCTTCCAAGTAACAATTAATCACGAGCAGTAAAACTAATGTTTAATGGGGCTGGAGAAGTAGCTTAGTGGGAAAACACTGTCCGTCTATACAAAGCCCTGTGTTTGATCCCCAGCAGCCGAGAAGTTAAAACTTCTAAGAAAGGAAGTTAGTAGATACATTTAAATGTTGCCAGGCGTGGCCTGAGGCACTAGCAATCCTAGCAATAGAGAGAGCTCAAGGCAGGAGGATCTGAAGATCAACTCCATCTTCTGCTACACAGGAAGCTGGAGCACAGCCCCAGTTACATGTCTCAAAAAACAAAGGAAGGTTGGAGAGAGAGCTTACAGGTTAAGTGCCGGATGGACAAGCCTAGCAACAATCTGAGATCTGTGCTGGTTACAAAGTCGTCCTCTGACCTTCATGGGTTCTCAGTGGCTCAAGTGTGCCTGTATGTAAGTACGAATTATGCACAAATACCACACACACTCATACAATAATAATAATAATAATAGTAATAATAATAATAATAACAACAACAACAACAACAATAATGAAGTTTAAAAGCTCACATGTACTATATGCACATATATATCTGCATGTACTCTGTCCATATTCATATAATATATAATAATAAAGTTTAAAAGCTCATGTGCCCTTGTGTGCACATACACATCCACACACACTCATACAATGATAGTAATAAAGTTTTAAAAGGCAACTCAGCTAACCAAAGACCTAATGTTTCATCGCCATACTGTTCCTTAAACATCTGTCCCTTAGGGCTTTGCCCTCCACAGGCCGTCTAATCAGATGGGGTCATCTCTCTGTGGAGAGTCACCTGACTAATTCTCTCAACTTTCAGGTGTTTTAAAAAAGATGTCTTCTCTGACTGACTACACTATCTAAAAGAGCCTTCCTTCTCTTCAGTGGAGCCTCTTCCTGTTTATCTGGGTGCCTTCTCTATTTTGTTAGTTTTTCCACAGCTATTATAATGCTCTGGCATTATAAACTCCATTTTCTATGATAGATCTATGGTAATTAAAACATCAGAGTCTGAGGGCACACATACATTATATATATTTTTTTCTGGGTTGAGAATTGAACCCAGCATTTGGGAAAATTCTCTATCATTGATCTTCCTCAACTACCCACCAGCCAAAGGTATCGTTTTATTTGCCTTCCAATGTAGCTATAGATGGAGAGCGTGGCCTTATGCAAAGCTGGCACAGGACAAATTGGGATTGAATGAGCTATGATGGCAGAGAAAACCAAGGACTCCCAGGGCAGGAGACCTGGCAGTGAAGTGAGGTATCTATCAGAGAAGACCGCTCAGACATGGATTCCAGCCAATAGGAAGTCTTTATTAGCCAGTCAGAGACTATACTGGGTGTTTAGGATCCAGGGTAGTCCTGAGCCTTTCTCAGAGTGAGAATTTAGGTGGTAGGTGTGCTGCCTATGTGCAGGTTGTGCTATCAGAGGGAATGGCCTAAGGTTGCTTCCATCATGATGTCTGCTGTGCTAAGGTCCAGGGGCTTGTCACAGTGTCATGACCTAACTCTGTAAAGTGACCTGTGCCAAAACCCACTCCCCACTGGCTACTCACCACAGGCTAACTGGCCCCGGGACTGACACGGAATCTCCTGTCTCCATCTCCCATCTCTTTGTAAGAGAGCTGGGGTCACAGATGCGTGGTTTCTGCATTGAGCATTTGTATGGGGCGCTCAGCTTGTGCCAAGTGTGTTGGCCGAGTATCAAAAAATAAGGTGGGTGGCTCTTGAGAACGGACACCTATGGTGAACTCCAGCCTTTACTCACAGGTGCCGGTTAGCCTGCACACAGGTGTGTATGTACAGAAACACACACATTCACCCCCCCACACACACCTCACTCACACACCTCACTCACACACCTCACACATCCACATACCACACACACACACACACACACTCACATCTCACACACAGGTAAGCCTGCATACAGTTGTGTACGTAAAGGAACACACACATACCCCATGTGTGATGACCTGGAGAAAAAAATGAGTCATCAATATTGTTCTCCATCACAGCAAATGGAAAAATTCTTAAGAGAGTTAAGACCCAGGAACAGAAGCTTCTGGAACAATCTAGACATCTGTTAGTTCTTGCATGCAACTCTCCTTGACACTGGCTCTTGAAAGAGAAGTTCCTTGGTTTCATCCAAATGACGGTCCTATGTAGTGAGTGTCATCTGCTATTTATTTGCTTTGGTCCCCATGCAGAGTTAGTTTCAGTATTGTACCCAAGGCCACACAGGAAGTGAGAGTCCCGGCCAAAATGCTGACTTAACTGGATTCGCTCCTGACCCCACATGGAAATGGCGCAGCTGCAAGAGAAAACATGAGGTTGTCCCGGAGCACCTGCTTCTCTCTTCCGGTAGCTCTCTGCAGACGATCCAGACCTTGAACAAACTGGGCGCCATGTGCATTGTTGGTAGCTGGAAACGGCCTTGGGCGCGCTTCAGGGGACAGAGTGAGGAAGAAAGGAGGAGGGCCGCAAGTAAGGATGTGGAGGAGGGGATCTGGGAAAACCTGTTTGTACTAAGACGGGAAACTTGAGGTCGAGCTGCCTGGAGCCTGCCTGTAGCTTCATTTAGTCGGACGATTTTCTGTCACCGGGCCTCATTTCTCCTTTTGTCCCGTTTCTCTTTAAGTCACGAGCCAGTATGTTGTTTGCATGAACTAATTATCTGTGTGCTTCCATCTGAATCGATCTTAAAATTATAAACGATTTGAGTAACAAATCCGAGGGTTAAATCAATGGAAAGAACACCGAGATTCTTCTCTATTACCAGCGTTGGTCTAATGAGGATTTAAATCAACTTCAAAAACCTTCTGTTTCTTTCAGTATTAAATTTAATAAAGGCCTTCATATGTTGTGACAGTTAGTGTTGATACGTGGAAGATGCCCTCACTGATGACATTGAGAACGATGCCCATAAAAAAGGGGAGGGGGACCTAATACCCTCCTATCCCCCCCAAAACCCTCACCTTGACAATTCTATAACATGAAACAGTTAAAATCTCTGAGTTAGAATAAACAAGAGGATCTGGGCTTGATGGAACATGTCTATAATCTTAGCACTTGGGAGACTGAGTCAGGATGATTGTTGATTCAAGCCTCGCCAGGGCTAGAGAGTGATTTCAGAGCTATCCTGAGCTACCTAGCAAGATTCCCTCTCTAAGCAAAAACACCTTCCTGACTTTAAAATGATGGGATCACAAGGAGCTGACACCACACTTGGCTCAATTTTTCTTTCATTCTTGAACATGCTTTTGGTTTTCAGTTCAACTCACTTCCCACTCCACCCTGCTGTGTGTGTGTGTGTATGTGTGCAGGGGTGGTGGAGGTGAGGGCCAAGGGGAGGCCAGGCCTTGTCTTCAAGTTTAAAATTCTGGGATAACTGGTTCATTGTGTGGAGATACTCCTCTGTTAAGTGTTTGGAGTCAGAGAGCCTTAGACCCAGAGCTGGGGATTGGTGCTTCTCAATCTGTTCTATGCAGGTCATGAAGAGTCACCGATTATAGTGTTGTTTATCTTTCAAAGGTCCCACTTAGACCTTTTGGAGCTGTCTGTATTCATATGAGCCATAATACATATTTCTCTCTCCTGAATTATCACAGTGATGTGTTGACTTAAAAATACTTGTGTGTAGCCAGGCAGTGGTGGCGCACGCCTTTAATTCCAGCACTCGGGAGGCAGAGGCAGGCGGATTTCTGAGTTCGAGGCCAGCCTGGTCTACAGAGTGAGTTCCAGGACAGCCAAGGCTACAAAGAGAAACACTGTCTCAAAAAAACATAAACAAAACAAAACAAAACAACAAAAACAAAATAAAAAAAAAATACTTGTGTGTATGTTTGATTTTGCCTGTGCTTGGTGGTCAGACTCTCTGCCTTACCTGCCTTCCAATTCCACGTAACTTTGCATGGTATAGATGCTCAATGAATATTTGTCAATTGCATAAAATATGGGTGAATGAGACCATACCTTCGAGCAAAAGTCATGCCAGGGTTTACTGTCACAATTATAGTATACTGCTCTGAGTTCTAAAATGAACTGAGAACATAGAAACTATAGTACAAAGAATGAACGGCACTGAAGCGGTGAGTCTGAGTGCAAAGCGTAGCGGCCTCTGTAGCAGATGTAATCGTCTGTGTTAGGGACTTCAGCTCCGTATTCTTCATCGTCATTAATCAAATATTCCATCTGCTGGTGCAAGCTCTGGGGTCATAACCTTGAATGAGGGTGTCTGTGCTCTTCTTTAGCTTATAATTAGAGAGGGATCGAAGTCTTGCAGTATTTGATCATACATGCTGTGAAGAGATGAGGCTGGGTACAGCAGAGAGAGAGAGAGGCACTGTCGTTTTAGAAGACTTAGAACAGGTTCTGTAAACAGTTAATAAGATCCCTCCACCCTGACAGGCTCCACCCTTACAGGAAGAGCTCCAGGCAATTAACAACTGCTGAGAGAGGGAGACTGAGTCTTCCTCAGGGATGAACACCTTAATTGGTACCAAATGGTCAGTCCTGGAAACATATACACACGAGCAACGACAACCAAAAAAAAAAAAAAAATGGACCCAGCATGGTGTGTGTCTGTGTCTGTGTCTGTTTCTGTGTCTGTGTCTGTGTCTGTGTCTGTGTGTGTGTTTGTTTTAATTACAAACACACACACACACACACACACACACACACACACGTTTTAACATTAACAGTGAAAGAAACTTCATGGAGCCATGACATTGAGAGAGATTGGGGGGGGGGGGGGACGGCATGGGAGGGGTTGAAGAGAGGAGAGGGAGGGAGAAATAGTTTAAATACAACACACATTTATGAAATGTAAAACTAAGTTTAGTTTTTAAGAAGCTGAAAAGAATAACATACATGGGGGGGGGGGGTAAAGCTAGTGTGTGTGAAGCCCAGAGGCTTCAATCTCCAACTCTACGGGGAAAAATCAAAACCCAGCCAAGCAAAAACTTGGAGGATACCCAGCATAACCACTGACCAGGCTGGTGTGGATGATGATCAGTTGTGAGGTAGAGGCCACAGACATACCAAGTTCAAATACAAGAGGACAAGGTCAGAGACATCGGCAACGAGGAGCTTTGGTTTAATAGGCCTTGCTTGAACAATGAGTAGAATGTTTATTTAGTTGTGATGAGGAGAACACGTAGGAAAGAATCCCAGGGGTGAGCAAACGGGAAGTCCCATCTAGATGCCAGGGACCCGGTGGGTGACCAGTACAATACAGGCAGGAAGAGATCCAAGCCGATCAGAGGACGGGATTCTGGATTCTTCCTCCATCAACCCTGCAAAGATCTTGATTTAGCTGGTCCAGGTTGCAGACGCCTGTCACCTAGTCTCTGATTCTGGCTTCCCTCCCTCTGGAATGCAGTCAACAACCCTTGCTATGGTGTGTTCATGGAACTCGGGTTTGGCTCTCCCCTTACTCTCTGACTTTCAAGGAGTTCCCTTTTGCTAATTCAAAAAGTATTGGTTGGGGTCTACACCAAAGGACAAGTCACTGGTCTGTCTCTGTCTTTGGGAGGTTCTAGGAACCAAGGCAAAGCAAGTAACGGCCCTAACAGGAGTGTGGCTTGGGGGATGGGGTGGGGATAAGATTTGAGTGGATGTCTTTCCTATGAACAAGAAATCTAAGGATTGACGAGATGTGGGGGGAGCTTTTGAAAGCCAAGGGAAGATCGAGGGCAGGAAAGGGAGTTTGTGTTTAAATGACTGGAGAAGTGGCCAGTTCGGAGGGAACCCGTCAGGCAAAAGGAGGGGAATGGTCAGATTCTTAACATATCTTGTAGCTGCTACTAATTTGCTACTCACAGAGTGGAGACAGGAGCAATTGTTTTGACCAGAGCAACCAGAGGAGTGAAATTACTGTTGGTTGGGAAGGAGAAGACAGCCGGAGTAAGTAGCTTCAAGTGAGTGACACACCTTGAACCTGTCATGTTTCTGATGTCTTCTCCACAGCTGTGTAGTAGTGCTGGCCCACTCAGTAGGTAAACAATTGGATGTGTAATTTGGGAACTTAGAAAGCATCTATATTTGAGATACACATTTTAGAATTGTTAGCATTACGAGTGATATTGACAGCCACATGCTCACACGAGATCATCCAGGGGAAAAGAACAGGTCAAGAAAGACAAACTTCATGCTACCCCAGCGGTTAGGCATGGGATTTTTAAAAAGGAAACAATCGGACAGGTGTGTTGGTATATACTTCTAACCCCAGCATTTGGGACTCTGAGGCAGGAGGATTGCCAGGAGTTGGAGGTCAGCCTGGCGTATATGCTGAGTTCCAGACCACCCTGGGATATAGAATGAGATGCAATGACAAAGCCTAAAACCCAGTGTACAGTAGAGGGCTGACCTGGGGGACAGCATGCAGGGGAGGGACATCCAATGTCAGAGCAGCATGGGCAGAGGTGATGGAGGTGGCTGAGGGGTGGGGTTGATACTGCCTTGGGAGTGTTTCACAGGTCTTTTCTGATCCCTTGTTTTTTCCTCAGAACAACACTGAGACCCCAGGAGCTAAGAAGGGCAATGGAAAAGCCATTGGAAGCAAGAACAGCCTATAAAGGAGATAGGTCAGAAGGATAGGAAGACAAAGGAGACTGTCTAAGATGTCCGTTTGTACTCCCACAGTAGCCTCAGCTCTTAAAAGTGTCTCTCATCAAGGGGTGATCTGTGAGGCTTCTACCCAAGGCGACTACAGTTTAGGACAGTGGAGAGTTTGGAAGTCACCTTTTCGGAACAGGATATCATAAATGTTAATATTTATAAGTACCTTAGTCTTGCCTTCATGCCCTCAAACTTGAAGAGTTGAGATAGGTTCTGGGCATCATCGTGTTTGTAAACGCGGGCACCCTGAGGGAGTAAGGTGACTTTGCAGACTTAAACAGGTGAATGGACCAAAGTAGAAGAACTGGACACAAAGAATGTGGTCGGGAGCACGGGCATCCATCTTGCTTTCATGTACCTGGAGGGTCCAGAAGACAACACAGTGTTCTTTAGAAAAGGCCATTGCTTAATCCTTGCTCCTCGTTCCTCCTCCTCCTCCTCCTCCTCCTCCTCCTCCTCCTCCTCCTCCTCCTCCTCTTCTTCTTCTTCTTCTCCTGGTGTGGGTAATCCTGTTTTCTCCTGGGGAGATTTCTCTAAAACATAGCAGGCATGCATCAAGCACTCAATAAATGTTTCTTGAGTGAACAGGTGCATTTTTTCTGCATTGGGCCCTTAAATCACTTCTAAATGGCACTCAACCATTTTCTCTTCCTACTTAGACATAAGTTGGACTTGATTTTTCTTTCCTTTGTGACTTCCTCTCATATGATCCATTTCTGGATCTATAGGTCTAGTTTGGATCCCAGCATCCATTCAACAGAGTCAAAATTTCTGCTTAACCCATCCATTGAATTTTTTTTAATAATAAAATTTAATTGTTAGAGAATTTTAGAGAAATGCCTTTTATAACAGTACAAATCAAGCCTCATAGATCACCCCTTGATGAGATCACCCCCAGGCAGGAGCATCGTCTCATAGGAACTAATTTGTATCATCAAACAATAAGGCCTCTCCAAGGACCCGATCGATGTGAGATATGAGCCGCCAGAGTGTGGTGAAGACTGCTCGGCTGCAGTCCTCTCATCCTTGCCCAGACTTCCTGCTTAAGCTGACAGTGCATGCCAGGATACTGACAGCGGGCTGAGATATTCCTTATCTTCCCTACCCTTTCATATCAATTAAACTCTTTTCTAGTTATTTTACCATTTTAAAAAAAAGTGTCTCTCCGGGCAGTGGTGGCGCATGCCTTTAGTCCCAGCACTTGGGAGGCAGAGGCAGGCAGATTTCTGAGTTCGAGGCCAGCCTGGTCTACAGAGTGAGTTCCAGGACAGCCAGGGCTATAGAGAGAAACCCTGTCTCGAAAAAACAAAACCAAAAACAAACAAACAAACAAAAAAAGACTGAAGACCAAAAAACAGTGTCTCTCAAGTCTCTCCATGACTCTGTTTTCCACAGCTGGTCGGGCCCTATCCACATTTCTGTCTTTGCGTCACCCAATGGGTGATGTCTCTGTAGCGAAGCGCTGAGGGGCGGGGCTGCTGTGTCAGACTCTTAGAACTTAAATTTTGGTTTCACGGCTCGGTGTGTCTTCCGGCCTGGGAAGTTTATTTAACTGTTCTGCCTCACTTTGCTCATCTGCAGATGAGAACTAGTAATTGTCCTTACTTGCTTCGGGTATCCTGGAGATCGTGTAAGATAACGTATGGGAAGCAAACAGTAATGATGAGAGTCGTTTTTATTGCCGTCACCCTCTTCATCCTCCACGAGGATATCTTTCCCAAGGGAGAGGGCTATTATATTCGTCTTGTGGGCCTCGTAATTCCTTGCACACAGTAGGTATTTAATAAGTGTTTCGAGGAACAGAATCCAGATTCAAACAGTTCTCAGTGCATTGCAAGTGGCTGGTGGACTTCTTGGAAAAATCACCTATTCTTGAAAAGCTGGGAACTCAGCACGCTCTCTTTGAAGGCACTGTCAAGTGTCAGGTAGGTGGTTTGAATGCTCCACTGCCCTAAAAATAAACTCAGGGTGTATTTTTCAAAAGCATATTCTATATACCCAAATGTCACTTTTTTTTTTTTAAATCATGGCACTAGCTAGATTGGATCATGCTGTTCTAAGATCTTCCCAGGGAGTCTGCGTTTATGAAGCTGGCAGGGGACCTCAATGCATGAGGAGATTCACAGCTGTGGAAGTCAGATGATTGACGTTCTGAACAGGGCCTGGTGAGAAATCCATCGTTCTGGCTCCTTCTGTATCACATTCTGGTGACTTGCTGTTTCAATGCCGTGGTCAAACGGAGACACAGAAAAAACCAGTTAGGCAACTCATTTCTATTATTATTTTAGAAAGGCTTATGAACGAGCTGCGCATCTACTAAGTCAAATTGCTTTGAAAATAGTACAGTGAGGACTAGGGGTTTGTAGTTCAGTAGTAGGATGGGTTTAAGACCCAGCGTTCAGCCGGGCGGTGGTGGCTCGTGACTTTGATCCCTGCTTGGGTGGCTGAGGCAGGCTGATCTCTGAGTTTGAGGCTAGCCTAGGCTACAAAGCAAATTCCAGGACAGCTTGGGCTACATAGAGAAACCCTGTCTCAAAACAAAAGAAAACAACCAAAATCAAACCAAACCAACCAAATAATAATAAAACAACCAACCACCCGAGTTTGTGGTCAGCAACAACTCAGTGCATTGTTTTTCAGTGGGAACAAGCTGGTACTGACTGTAGTTAGGTGTGGCAGATCAATAAAGCACAATGAATCAGAGAAATAGCCGAGTTAGGCTTGATCATGGACACATGGGGTACACGGACTCATTCTAAGGGAAGCTGTAATAATTATGTATAAATATCTGGATAATAACCACACTCCCCAAATTATGTGGAAATTATACCCCTTTCAAGAAATAGTTTACATACCCATTATCAACTGAGCCAAGGAACATGTGGTGGGGACATATCTCCACAAAACATTTCCAGAATATGAGCGAGAGAGAGAGAGAGAGAGAGAGAGAGAGAGAACTTTCCCTTACATTCAGTTGTGAAATTCGTTATATCATAGAAATGAAATATCTCAGAGGCACTGGCTCCTGCTCGTTCAATAAACTAACCTATATTTAGAAACAATTTTGTGGCTTCCAGATAGATGTATTTCCTTCAGAAAAGTACTTCTCACAGCCCAGCCTAAGCGACAGAGCAGTGGCTGTTTCTAGCGAA
Source organism: Rhynchomys soricoides (assembly GCA_019843965.1). Taxonomy (NCBI): domain Eukaryota; kingdom Metazoa; phylum Chordata; class Mammalia; order Rodentia; family Muridae; genus Rhynchomys; species Rhynchomys soricoides. The sequence goes on from JADRCH010000104.1 coordinate 740,646, forward strand.
AATTTAAGGAATTCGTGATGTCATCTCGTGTGTGCCAATCCCTCAATTAAGAGAGGACCAGAGGGCACAGAAGCCCATGGTGATCCTGCACAAACGAAGGGCGTACATCGGACGCACCTCGCGCTGGGTCGCAGATTGCAGTGACCTCAGTGGGTGTCTAGAAGGTAAAAGGGAGTGTTCTGTTTTATGTAACTTGGCTGTGGAAGCCCTGACGACAAGTAGCTCCTCTCTGAAGCTCCCCTTAGGAACCAACACGGAAAACTAGTTGTTAGCCGTCCGCCCCCGTCTCCCCCCCCTCCCCCCCCCGCGTCGGGCACATCTCCCTGTGGTTCCCCTTTGTTTTTAAATTATTTTATTTTTGGTAAAAGTTAGGCTTCCCGAGCTCTAAAATACATGGAAACCTCCTGCTGTCTATTCGAACGTTGGAAGCTGCTTTAACATTTTTAAAAAAAAAATAGAAAAAATCGTGATTAAACTGGTGCATCGTATGCGACAAGGCCGAGGAATGTTATTTTATTAAAGTTGGCACCAGGATTCTTCTCAGAATGGGAAATGTATTTACTTTGAAAAATACCCCGAGAGCTTGGAGAGCAGAAGAGAGCTCCTCAGGGTTTGGGGTGTGGGCGGAATGTTTCTGAGACAAAGGCAGCGATTTGGCAGGAACTTCAAGCGCGTGGGGCTGGGGAGGAGGAGAGGGCTGAGCCAATGGGAGGATGGGCCGGCCCGCAGCCCCTCAGCCCCACTGTCCTCCTCCACCCTCCTGTGACCCAACTCCCAAAATATTTGGTGCAAGTCACTTGTTTTGCTGTTGGTAGAGACCCTAGGGCAGGCCTGTGGATCAGCTGTGTGGATCCGAGGTGAGATGGGTGGACCAGAGTGGAGGCAGGAGACAGCCCCAGGGTAGAGATCAGCTGTGAGGCGCAGTTCAGAGAGGGTGGGGTCCTAGATCTGAATTCCAGGGCTTTCTGCAACGATGGGGCTGGAAAGGTTCTTGTTTAAAGCATCCACTTTCTGGCTAGAGTCACTGCTGTGTGTGGGTGGGAAGCTTCCTGGTATAGAGTCACATGTAGCCTCACTGTGAGGGACGTGGAACCAGGACTCCACAAACAGCAGACCTCATAGCTGTTTTTACAATCTTTGAAACTGGTCAGACTCCAATATGTTAATGTAAGAAGGTGGTTGGTAGGAAACGAATCTTTAGCCGGATAACAGAGGAACTTTCAGATTCTAAATTTACATCTTGTAAACACCCAAAGGACACCGAATTTTCAAAACGAATTGAAGATCTTTGAGAATGAGGTCTAAGTGCCGAGTCTGAACAACACCTAATGTTTCCCAAAGGATTCTTGACGATCAGGGAAGCTAGGGCAAAAGAAAGGGTGAATCCGCATACTAGACTTTTCAGGTATTCGGATCTATGCTAGGACCAAATCTGGTGGACCACAATGGAAACTAATGGATGATGATGGGTGGAGGTATATCTGACCATATTGGATTTGGGGATATATATGTATATTTGTGTGTTTATGTATGTGAGTGTGCGTGCGCGTATGTCACCAGTAGGAGATTCTCTGACCTAAAGTTTTAGCATTACTCCTCCTGTAAGCCTTCCATTGTTTATACATACCTACCTGTGTATCATCTTTTGGTTTTTCTTTCCAAAAGTTATTACCATTTGAAATGATGAAGAGATCCTATTCAGGATTAAAAATAAAAACAAAGAACCAGTCTGTACTCCGTCTGCCAGCCATCGCTGTTGAAGCCAGGGAAAGAGTCTCTCGTTTCTCCTTGTGGCTTCCCTAGCTGTGTGATACAGCCTGGCGTGGAATCGGAGATCAGCAAATATTTGTTGAATCAGTTAATGAATTTCATTGCACATCTGATCTGTAGAGATTACCAAAATCCTCACAGGCCACCGGGAATCCAGCAGTGTGTTGCTTTTCCAAAGGAAACGCAATCTGAAGGAGTCTAGGCTGGTATTTCGGTCTAATTCCCTTTTATTATCAACCTAATCTTGGATCATGTAAATGATGATCGCACTTTATCTGTCAGGATGCTTTGCCAGAAAAGGGTTCAGTCATAGCTTATCCCCTCTCAGAGTGAATCTAGAGATTCAATTAAATGATACCCCACCAGAGCTCAATTCTAATATGGACAGAGGGACATTTTGATGTTCAATGTTTGTCAGGGTTAATAGCCTTGTTAGATTGTGTTAATGGGTTATTAACAGGATGACTTTACTTCCCAGTTTGAGAAAACAGTCAGTCAGGCAGTTATACTGATATGATTTAGCAAAATTTCAGTTATCTGAGAATATCATTATGAGCAGGGGATGTATGGATAAATGCATGCAAAACAAGAACAAATAGGAATGTTCTTTGGTGCCAGATTTTGAATAATTAAAGAAGATATTTTAGGATGACTACAAATCCAGTGTTTTGGCTCTATGGGATTTATTTTCTATTTTATATCTTATTGGCTTTTTTTTTTTTGGATGATGCTATTTGTCTACTTTATTATAAGAGCCTGGATTTAACTAATTAATTATTTTAATATATAGATCAGGTTAGCCTTTGAATATTTTGTGTAGCCTGTGATGACCTTCAACTCCTGATTCTCCTGCCTCTGCCTTCCGAGGATTATGTGTGAACTACTATGCCTGGAGGGAGCCTTGCTTTATACAGTCAAATTTTTTTATATATATATTAAGTGATTAATTTTAGGCTGTATATATTATATGAGAAAAAAATAAAGGAACACTGGCAAATTAAAAAGGAAGTTCCAGAAATAAAAAAGATTTCCCTTTTGGGTTTGGGGTGTGTGTGTGTGTATGATATATAAATCATACATATCATATATATAGCAACTAGAAAGCATTTCTTTCTAAATATACATATGTATATATACATGTATCATTTTTCATGCAAAAAGGTAAGAGTAGTAGTTGTCTATCTCTACATGACAAATTATTAGAAAATATAATGGATAAAAATGATAGTGAACATTTTTTGGTTCTTCACAATTTCTGTGTGGACCGAGGAGCCACTTGCCTGGCTGGTTCTGTTGGGAGTCTGCTACAAGACCACAATCAATATATTGACCAGGGCTAAAATGATCTGCAAGCTTTATGAGTAGGGGGCAGGGAAGCCAGCCTCCAATATTTGCACCCTGGTCGATTGGCATATATCTCACAACCAACGAGGTTGTGGTGGGAAGGCTTGGTTCTTTACCACGGGTACCCTTCCTAACTGCTGTGTGAGCACCTAACCTAGGATACAAAAGGGAAGTTGAAATTTATCTTGTCATCTGACCTTGAAAAATAACATAATCATCTCCTCCTGATGAAGGGGAGGAAAGGTGGACCCCAGGACACAGGCAAGCTCAACACAGGGGAGTCACCAGGAGTCATTTTGTCACTTGGGGCTCTTTTCCTATGGTTGGGTTGCCTTGTCCAGCCTGTATGTGATGGGTTTATTTTTTTTTAAATCTTATTATATTGTATTTTGTCATGTTAAGAAAGAATAAAACAAAATAGATCAGAAGAGGCCACTGTTAGTGAATGTTGAGCTGATTAGTGATGCTCACTAAAAGTATTTTGAAAATTATAAAATGATCATAGTGGAAAATGAAACTAACATTTAAAAAAAGGCTTGATGACTGCATTATGTTTTGGACTTAAATGTTTAAGGCTTGGTCAGTCTCCATCTGGTGGCATGCTAAGCAGAGATGGTGGCACCTTGGGGAGGTGGGAGGAGGTCAGGTCATTGGGGCCGTGTCCTTAAATGGTAGTTAGGGTTAAGATCCCTGTCTCTATTCCTGTGTGCTTCCCGTACATCACGAGGTGAGCGATTCTGGACTATCTATCGAGTCTCTCATTGTGTCACCCTTCCCTGCTCCCTACTGCAGTTCCAGAAATAATGCCGTCAAGACCATAAAATCTCTGAAGTCATCAGCTGAAGTAAGTCACCCCACCTTTCAGTTGACTTTATTGGGTACATTGTGATGGAAAGCGAACCCCTCGTGTGAAACGTCATTTCTCCGTGCACCATGGCACTGGATCGGTGCTAATAAGAAAACAGCAAGTTTGTTTCATAAGCTTATAAACATCTATTCTAGGCGGGGCATGAGATCATTGAAAGATGGAGAAAAGGAGAAACAGCAGTAATAAACCCCTAAACCAACCCGCCGATCCCCCAGCCAGGGACTGGAGAAGGGAGAGAGGATGATGGGAAGAGAGACAGAAAACACGAGCAGCCTGTTTTGGTGGTGTTGCTGCCTTGGTGTTGCTCGGCTGTAATCCCAGCACCTGAGGGATGAAGACTGGAGGACCAGGTCAAGCCTGTCAAGGGAATTCTAGGCTAGCCCGTCGACAAAACATTCTGTCTCAAAAATCAAGCAACCGACAAACACGAGACAGTGGAAGGCACAACAACGCAGCTGAGATACTCAGACGGTAGGCATTAAAGATGTAGGAAGGTGGTCCTAACACAAGAGACAATGTAAGAAGACCATGGGACCGGGAGAGAAAGGTTAAACAAAAAGAAAACACACAAACAACCATAACAAAAACCCAACAGCACCACCCACGAAGAGAAAGAGAGCAGGTTAATCTCCTTCTTTCTTCCCACAAGAATTCTGGGGTCACTCCCCTAGAGTAGGCTGGGGCTAGCTGACTGGTTGTTAATGTCCTCACTGTGTTTTCCAAACTTCTCAGGAATTTCCCCTTAAATGACTGGTTCATGGAATCCTGATTTCAGTTTGTGGCTCAGTTGGGTGGCTGAGTTTCTGGAAAGGATTGTCGAATGGCTATTTTATGATCCAACTTGCTCTCTTTAGGTGAAGTTCATTTCGAATTTGAATTCAGTTCTTGATTTGAGATGTGCTACATTTCAGGTTCCCGCTTCAAGTCATGCGTCTGCAGTTGGGATACAATTTTGGCTGGAAAAGTCATCAGCTACCACAGTCTTTGCCAGTGCTGCTATTAGAACAAGATTTTATTTCTTCACAGTTCAGGGGACTAAGTCAGGCCTCAGTCACAGTCTCAGTTCTGTTTCTCACCTATTATACATGAGACTGTTGCACAATCTGTGCTGTTGGTAACTGTAACCTACAGTTTCCTGGGAGATTTGGATTAGCACTTCTCACACATAGAAATACCGAGTAAATCGATCCCATTTTGCAGCATGCTTTGGGTGTCCTGCCTGAAGTAGAGGCTAACTTATAACAGCAAATACAGCTTGAACAACTTACCCAGTAGGTTCTAATCTCCTCCGTCTATTTTCTAGATTCATCTCCTTATTTGGTTATTTAAAAAAAAGAAAAAAGAAAAAAAAAACCTACTCAGGTTAATTTGTTTTTCAAATCGGTTGTAAGTGGGTGGCAAGGGCCTTATCCACAAGGTCAGTGGTTCTCAACCTTCCTCATGCTACCCTTGGTGACCGCCGTGAAAGGGTCATTGGTCCCACGACGGGGTCTTGACCCACAGGTTGAGAGCTGCTCTTTTAAACTATGACTGGTGCCTCTCGTTTGGAAGCATTTAGCTACTAGGCTTTTTTGACATTTGTACTTCCTTCCATTGTCTTCCTCTGCAACTTTAGTTAGATACATTTTGCTTCATCCGTCTGTCTCCCATGCTTTTTAACTTAGAAAACAAAACTATCTTTTAAGAGAATGGTATCACATGAACTCACAGAGACTGAGGCAGCAGGCAAAGGAATGCACGGGTCTGTACCAGGTCCTTTGAATGTTTATCATGGCTTCCAGTTTAATTTTTTATGGGATTCCCAAGTGTACAAGCCACTGGTATCTGTTGGGCGTCCCCCCCCCCTTCCTGGTTGGTTTTTTTTTCTGTCCAATTCCAATGTGTTAGTTTTGTTTTATTATATTTTATTACTAAAAACGAACTCCAAAAAGAGAAAGGAGTGTAAAGGACGGGGCTGTATTGATGCATTCCCATATGTTCTTCAATTATATAAATAAAATAAAATGTTAAACTTTTAAGTTTTATTTATTTTGTTTCTGAGTATCTTGCCTGAATGTATGGGCACCATGTGGGAGTCAGGAGAGAGCATCAAGTCTCCTAGAACGGGAGTTACAAATGATTGTAAGCCACCACGTGGGTGCTGGAGACTAAGCTGAAAGAGTCACACATGCTTTTAACTGCTGAGCCATCCCTTCAACCTTAAGTGTTAATATTTGACAAGAGTCAAGGTTGAGTTCCTAGTTAGAGTACATTAAATATACACGTACATTGAAATATAAACTTGAAGTCTGTATTTATGTGCTTGATATACGCAGAAAAATGTATGCACAGAAAAATCATAGAATTAGAACCTTGTAACCAAGAGGTGGTTCAACACCTGGGAATAGTCTAATTTATCACTTTAGTGAACTGAAGGAGTGCTTTGAAGAAAAATGTTTGAGAATATAACAAGAAGTAAGCATGACTTACAGAAAGTAAAAAAAAAAAAAAAAACTAATGAAAGCTGTAAAGTGTTATATCTGAACAAATATGAAAATGATTACATTCTAAGGTGGGATAATTCATGTAAGAGGAGTCAGTCCTCTTCAAGACGGTGGGGGCTTGATGCAATTTCCATGTTTTGAGTGTTTCGAATTAATGAAGAAAGGGGGAGCACTGAAACTGGTTATTCATTGGGGAAAGAATAAAGCTGCTCTATTTTACCCAACTTACAAGAATATATTCCCAACAAAGACTCAAGTGTCAAGGATATATTTATAAAATGACCAAGGCACAGTAGTGTATTTCTTTACTCCCAGCTCTTGGGAGGCAGAGGCAGGTCGACTTCTGTAAGTCTGAGGCTAGCCTGGTCTACCAAGTGAGTTCCAGGAGAGCCAGGGCAAGGAAGGGAGACTGTATCTCAAACAAAAACAAACGATATAAAATAATAAATAAATAATAAAATAATTGGAAGAACGCACGGGGAGTAATTTTCAACATCTTTTAGGCCTCTGACATCCACATGAATGTATACAAAAGTACATATGAACGGAAAAGACCCCCACACATGCACATATAGAAACCCAGACAAAAAGTTTACATTTGGTGTGTGTGTGTGTGTGTGTGTGTGTGTGATGCCTCAGGAGTTAAACATCCTTACTTTTCCCAAAGCCACACAATCACAGAAACTATCTGCAGCTGGCAAAATCATGCCCCTGCCAGAGCACGAGGCAAATCATAGTCAGCTGCTGAGGACAAGTAAAAGCAGCCCTATAGCTCACACCTGAGGTTAAAATGAGAACACTTTCTTGTAATATTTCTGTGATTTTTTAAAAGAAACCAAAATTCCAAAATTGTCACTACAGATGTATGAAGTTGTTCAGAGCATTTAAAATCATCAGTGATAAAATCAGAGCAAGTTCCGAGAGTGGCAGGTGTTGGCCTATAAGACCGTCTTCATTTGGCAAAGGTCAAATCAGAATTTGAAATCCTTTTCCCCTGAGTCGAGCAGGACTGGGTTTTTTGGCATGGCAGAGGGCAAGTGAGGAGGTGTCTTTAGTGATCTTGGTGACATGGGTTTAAAGAAGTGAACCTGGGTAGGTGAGTTTTAGTGAACAGCTTGTTGCTTCAACTTTTGAAAACATGAAGTATCTAACTGTGTAGGCCAGACTGGCCTTGAACTCACTACCTTCATGTTTCAGCTTCTCAAGTGCTGGGATTATAGGCTTGCACCACCAAGTTTGGCTTTGTTCACGTCCATGTACTCTATTATCTATCTATCTATCTATCTATCTATCTATCTATCTACCTATCTTTCTATCTATTTACCTACCTACCTATCTATCATCTATAAATCATCTATGTATGTATCTATGTATCTGTGTATGTATGTAACTATCTATCTCTCTATCTATTTATCTATCTTGTTTGAGATAGGGTCTTGTTATCCCAGGTTGGCCTTGAACTTGCTACAGAGCTAAAGATGACCTTGAACTTTTGCCTCTTCCTCCCAAGTGCTAGGATAGATGAATGTCACCATGCCCAGTTTTATAAAGTGTTGGGGAATGAACCCAGGGCTTCAAGCATGCCGAGCAAGCATCCTACCAGCTGAGCTACATCCCGAGCTCCTGGTTTAGTTCTTATGAAATGGTGAGGCTTTCTTTCTATCCGTTCCATGGAACGCACAGGAGGCTTTGTGCCTATGATTTTCATCTGGCCTTATGGGACAGCATCTGGGCACAGTAGGTCAACTTGCATCCAGGCACAAGAATTGCTCTTTTATGGTACAGAACAAGTCTCTGTAAAAGCAGTTCCTCCAACAGAGAACATGTGGATTGTAGAAAAATATGAAAATCCAGGATGTGAGGAGAATCTATAGTCATACTGAAGATTTGTGTATTTCTTTACATTTTTATGGGTATATGTCCTGAAATATATGCATAATACATATAATATATGTATGTATATACATTTTAGTATATACCTAAATGACTTGTCTCAAGTTTATGCATCTTTTGTAAGCTGACTTTTCCTTAAAAATATAACAATACTAAATGCTATACATTCTGTTAATAATTCTTGTACTGATGTTCCTGTTTTGGAATGTTCACTGTAATAAATGTCATCTGTGAGCACACATCTCTAACGATTCCTTTAAAATGGAGTTTTAGAAATGGAATTACTGCTACAAAAAGTACAGACATTTTTAAAGCATCCTAATACACTGAGAAGGCATTCTTATGAGAAGGCTGTACCAATTTTACATCTTTAAAAATATGTTCAAGCCAGGTGGTGGTGGCACACACCTTTAATCGCAGCACTCAGAAGGCAGAGGCAGATGGATCTCTGAGTTCAAGGCCAGCCTGGTCTGCAGAGGGACAAGGTTACACAAAGAAACCCTGTTTTGAGAAACAGGACACAACTCAACACAACACAACAAAAATGTACATTTACTTATTTAACTCGTGTATATGTGTGTGTGAATGTATAGTGTGTATGCACATGCCAAAGCTCTTGTATTGACACTAGAACACAACCTACAACCCTTGTGGGGTCTCGACCCCCAGGTTGAGAACCCCTGCTGTGGGGTTGTCTTTAACATGAGATAGCCCTACCAGCCGAGCTGGCCAAAGTTTGCAAACCTCTGTTCCCTGTCACTGAGTAGCAGCTGTTGCCATGGCACCCAGGCTGTCCAGTTCTTCCCTTCTTGCAATTCACTTATTTCTTCTTGAGGTGTTTTCTAAAAACCAGGGAGCACGGAAAAAAGATCAAAATGGAAGAGGATTTTCCTTACATTCCCGTGTGCGCTGAGGTGCTTGTACAGCGGGACAGCGTGCAGGGCTCGGGGCTCTGCCTCTTCTCCCACCCCGTGGTTCTGGGACATGAACTCAAGCCCTCCAGCTTGACCACAAGGGCCTTTACCTGATGAGCCATTTCACCGGTCTGAGAATTTCTTAGAGAAACTTGAGACAGGACATAAGACGAGGCTTGTGGGAGGAATGAATGGATGCGAACGTGGGGGACATTTCCCTAGTCGCTGTTTTATAGTTTCCAGAGTCAGGAGGAAGTCAGTCGATGAGCTGGGCTGAGCCATCACATTCCTGTTTCAAGTACTTCTAGAAACAGCACAATTTTGTGCATGTTTTAAATGACACATATTTTTAAAATGCCGATTAAGTCAACCGATGAGCTGTTATATTTAAATGTGGCCCCTGACTTCAACTTGACCTTCTCTTAGCTAGAACGAGCAGTCTTCTTTTACCCTGTTTATCTGTGCAAATGTCTGTGTTACTTCCTGGTTGATAGAGTCCCGGAGAAGGAGCCTTTTTTCTTTTTGGTTTCTTGAGACGGGGTTTCTCGAGACGGGATTTCTCTGTGTAGCCCTGGCTGTCTTGGAACTCACTCTGTAGACCAGGCTGTCCTGGAACTCAGAGACCAGCTTACCTCTGCCTCCCGAGTGCTGGGTTTAAAGGTGTGCGCCACCACTGCCCCACAAGAAGGAGACTTTTAATTTCTGTTCTCCAACAAGATCTTAAGGAAAACACTGATGGATGGGAAAGGGCATTCTGCTAGCAACGGAAGAAAGCCCAGAGGAGATGACTCAGAGATGTAAGCAGATGAAAATGCTGATACATTCCCCAGTGCCTTCACAAACCCTGATGCTTAGAAACAAATGACAAACTGGGGGGTGGGGGGTGGGGTTAGAGGAGGGGGAAGTAGGGTAGGGAAAACTAGTAAAAACCAGTAAGAAAACTGTAAACAGTGGAATAGCTAAATGGCCAAAGAACACGAGTAAATGCATCAAGCAAGAATAGTAGAAATATATATGTGTGTGAAACTGTAAATTTTCCTTTTTTGTTGTTGTTCTTTTTAAAAACCCCTATGGTTCTGGAGATACAACTCCGGCCTCCCTCACCCATGCTAGGCAAGCGCTCCTTCCTGACACAGCCCGGTCTTTTCCAACTTTGCTTTTAATCATAGAATGGTAGAACACAGCAGTGAAGCATCATGCTTGATTGCTAGGTTAAAAAAAAAAAGTCCTTTTAAAATATGACAACAAATGGCAAAGACAGTGAGTCGCGATGCCTTCTGGTACGGCTCTCTGGAAAGCAGCTTGGCAGTGTATGGTAAAGGCTTTTAAGCTGCAGGAGCCCTTTGATTCAAGAGTCCAGCTTGCAGAGACTTCTCCTAAGCAAATCATCTGAAAGGGAGGAGGGCTGTTTCCTCCATGTTGTTTATCTTAAAACCAAGGCAAAGCGGTCCAGTAGTAAGGATGACTCAGGGAGCTGAATCACGAATCATCTAGATAACAGGTTGTTTATACATCCTTTAACATGGCGGTGAAGCAATGGGGAAAAAAAAAGAAATATGCCCAAAATATTCAGAATGTGAAGCAAAAAGGTGTCTGTGAAATCGACATTCATGCGTGTGGGTAGATACACAGAAAATGGTTACCAAAAAGAAGAGTATTTACCAACACACCACCAGCAAGAACTATTTCTGACAGTAAAGATTTCAGACTTTTAACAATGATTATCTGCAAATGTGACTTGAAGTTGACAGTGCGTTTATGTCTCTTTCCCCCCCACCCCCCCAGTCTCATGGTGTATTACAGGCTAGCCTAGAACTCATGCACCCCAGGGTAGCCTCAAACTTTTGGCAGTTCTCCTACCTGCTGGGATTACAGGTGTGAGCCTCTCTACTTGGCTCAATGTACGTAGGTTTTAGTTATGTATCCATTTTTGAAAGGTTTATTTATTTTATTTATATGTGTGTCTGCTCATGTGCATGTATACCACGTGCATGTAGGTGCCCCAGAATGCCAAAAGATGTGGGCTTACAGGTAGTTATGAACTGCTAAATGTGGTGCTGGGGATCCCCCCCCCCCAAAAAAAACCCAAAACCCAAACCCCAAAAACTTAGGTCCTCCGAAAGAACAGTATATGCTTTTAACCATGTTCCATTTTCCCAGCTTATCAATATAACACACACACACACACACACACACACACACACACACACAAAGTAAGAGTAGGCAACAGACAGTTCTTAGGATGAGGGACATTTGAGAGTTCTGTGCTCTGGGAAAGAGGAAGCAGAAGCTAGTGCAGAATGAACAGAATGAAGATCTCCTATGGGGGTGAGGTATTGGGGAGCATACTTGGGGAGAGGCAAGGCCTAGGGTAGGAGAAGCAGACAGGCAAGTGTGCAGAGGTGTGGAGGCGGCTAAATTGCCACATGGTTGCTGTCTTCCTTGGAGGTTAACAGCTGACTTCTCTGAAACCCCGTGTACCTCTGAGCAGGAAGCAAGGGCCCGTGATACCGTTCTCCCTCCCCGCCCCTGGTTCTTAGTCTTCTCACCAACCATCTGCACCCATGATTCAAAAAATCCTAAATAGATTAACAGTGGTGAACCTGGGGTGATTTGAATATGCTTGGCTCAGGGAACCTCTGAACCTGCAAGCCAGCCCCAGTTAAATGTTGTCCTTTATAAGACTTGCCTTGGTCGTGGTGTCTCTCCATAGCCATGAAAACCCTCACTAAGACAGGACATTAGCAAGAACTACTTACTATAGTCACCTATGCTAGGCACTGAGTCCACATCACACCCAAAGTGTCATTCACTTCACTTCCTGTCAAGAAAGCAGAGGCCCAGAGAACTCCCCTCTCCCAAGATCTGACTGCTGCGCTGCTCTATGGAGTGTTCATATATCCAAGAAATATTTCTAGACGCTAAGGTCAACACGACACCTGATACCTTGAAGCTATCTGTATTTTTATCGATCAAGGAAGGTTGATCAATCATCCCCGAGACATCTCTGTAGTCCATCACTTCTTTGTACCTTGTCCCCATTGTCTCATCTGTGGAGAAGCAGGATTGTGTTAACTGCTCTTCATGCTCCTGTCAGGGCCATCTTTCCAAACCTAATCAGGGGTTTTGCTACGGCACTATTTAAAAGATTGATGACAACTATGATAAACCCCACATTCCTCTGTAGGGTGTCCATGCAGTCACTCTTTCTTCTCTCTTTTGTATATTTTCATTTTTTTTCTCACTCAATTCTAGATCCCTGCATTTCTTCCATCTCCTTTCTTGCCTTCTACCCACAAATCGAAGTGGTGGGGCCTCACGGTGTCTGTATAAGGGAATGTAAAGATGAAGTGAGAGACACGGGCTTAAGCACAGCAAGCATTACAGTTACTGACATATGGTGACTGCACGCAGGAGTAAATATTGGTTTTCTCTGGCTGGGGGTGTGTGTGGAGAGATGGAGTCAGATAAAGTTTCACAGAGAACATGACCTTTGAACTGAATCTTGAAAAGGATGTAGGCCATTTTCTTTCTTTCTCTCTCTTCCTCCTCATCTTTCTACCAGTCCCCCTGTTGTTAGAGAAAAGATGGAGAGAGACATTTCAAGTGGAGATATTTGTGTGCGGAGGAGTATGAAGCTGGATCCCAGGAAGGAGTGTGCTTGGGCACGTGCCATTTGATATGCAAAAAAGGGCGTGCACGGCTCTGTGTTAGGCTGTGAACCTGCAGTGTTTCTCACCGGCTCTTCTTTTGAGATTGTTTATTTATTTTTTACTTGTGGAGGTGTCTTGACTGCATGCATGTCTGTACACTATGTGTGTAAAGTACTTTTGGAGTCCAGGAGAAGGTGGTAGGTCCCCTGGAACTGGAGGTGTAGGTGACTGTGAGCCACCATGTAGGGGCTAAGAATTAAACCCAGGTCCACTGGAAGAGCAAACAGTGCTTTTAACCGCTGAGCCATCTCTCCAGCCTCCCTCCAGACTCATGTTTTGAATGCTTGTCTTTTGGATACTGTGAAAAGCCGAGGAAGTACAGGCTCCCTGGTCACTGGAGACAGGCTTCTGAAGGTTGTTCCTAATCTCTAGTTTCAGGCCTACCTTTTCTGCTTCCTGGTTAACTGTGGTCTCTAAGTCTGCTTTCTGTTGCTGTGATAAACGTCATGACCAAAAAAAAAAAAAAACCCAAAAAAACCCCAAAAACTTGGGGAGGAAAGGGCTTATTTTAGCTTACAGCTTGTTGTCGTCCATCTTGAAGGGAGCCAGGGCAGGAACTCAAAGCAGAAACCCCAAAGCACGAATTAAGCAAAATCCTTGGAGGACCTCTTTTTACTGGCTTGCTCAGCCTGCTTTCTTACACTGCCCGGGACATCACCCACAGTGGGATGGGCACGGTGTGTGTGCGCGTGGCTGTGTGGTGCAGGTGTGGGGCAGTGCGTGTGCTTGTGTGAAGAAAGAGATGGGCACCGCATATCACAGGTCCAGATTCTTTTCTAAAGCAATAGAAAATAACAGGTAGGTTTCAGAGGCTGAACAACATAATCTAATGTGAGAGGAAAGGATCTAGTGGACTCTAAAGCAGAGGTGGATTGGAGGGGTAAGACCAGGAAGCAGGGAGGCCATTTTGGAGGTGATGATTGTAGAGGAATTAATGAAGGCCTACAGAGTTGAACTTAAAAAAAAAAAACTGGGGTGTTTTAGAGATGGTAAAGGTACACACAGTCTCTGACTTAAAATGACTAATACATGTTATATATTTATACATGTATAAATATTTATATTATAATATAATATATAATAATATTATTAACAATAAAATAATATGCAATATATAATATAATAATATATTATACAGTATATAATTATATTATGTAATATACAATAATTATATGTACAATCATTAAATATAAATATATTATATAACAATGTATTATATACATAAATATATAATATTTATAGTATACATGTATAAATATATAACATATATTAGTCATTTAAAGGAATGTATATATTTATAGATACAAATATGTATATGTATTAATACATACATATATGTATACATATTTAACTCTACAATGATAGGGAAACAATACCTGGCCAGGAGAAATGACTTCATATTTTGAAGGCAGGTCTTTCCCAGGTTAGGACTCCACCATATGATGCTGTCTGTGGTGCTGAGAGGCAGCAGCAAGCCCACCTCCCAGGAGGCCGCCTGATCATGGGGGACGACAGGCTGCAGGGTAACGTGGCTGAGCTACCGTACTTGGTAGGCTAGGGTTATTATTGTACTTTTGACTTTTGCTATTTTTAATTTACAGTGACTTTATCAGACATGCTTCTTAAAGTATGGTAGGCAGTCTATCAGCTGTCAGATAAGCACAACACTTGTAAGACTTTCAAAACCTTTGTAACAAGTTCAAGTAGTAATTTTATAGTTAAGTCTAATAATGAAAGAGATGGACTTGAGTTTTGAAGTTCTTGCTTTCTACTTTGTTTTTCTAGCTATTTATTTTTAGTGTGTGTATGTATGTGTTTGTGTGTGTGAGTGTATGTGTGTGTGTGAGTGTATCGGTGTGTATGTGTGTGTGAGTGTATGTGTGTATGTGTGTGTATCGGTGTGTATGTATGTGTGTATCTATGTGTATATTTGTGTATGTGTGTGTATGTGTGTGTGTGCGGTGTGTGTGTTTTCAGTATTGGCTGGTGTGGATAGGAAGTGTAATTCACTGTCATCACAGTTCACCGAAATGCTGTTTTGAGGACTTTGTGATTATTAAGTGACTAAAGGGGTGGGCAGAAGGAAGGAGTCTAAAATGATTCTTGGGTTTCAGAAATAGGATGTGGTAGTTACAGAAAATGACACAAACAACACCCAGGCCCCCTTTGGGGATAGGTGACAAATTCTCACTTGCCTATTCTTTTAGGTTATACCATTCTAAAAAATAGTCTGAGTGTTTATTAATTTTTTAAACGTTTTTTATTTTCTTGAAATAATCAATTATCCCTCCTCCCTTCTAAGTCTCCCATACATTCCTTCCTTCTTTCTTTCCTAGTCATGGCCTCTTTTCTTGATTATCACACACACACACACACACACACACACACACACACACATCTATTTTTAAACGTATTTATAAATGCGTGCGGCTCAGTCTGTGTAATGACGTTATGTGAGCGCGTGTTTTCAGGGCTGACCATTTGTACTGGTGTGCTTAGGGAACACTGCTTCTCCTGTTCTCAGTGTATCGTAGGTGCACGTGGTTCCTTGGGTAAGCTTGAGGGCCCAGCCTTCTGCCTCACACGTCAGCACGCCTGCTGGTGGGGTCCTGTCCAGCTCATGTCTAGGCGACCATATTGATAAGACTTTTCTGTGTTGTCTCGGAGCAAACTCTTTACCCTTTGGCCTTTCATACTTTTCCTTTCCATCCCTCTGCAGGGATCCCTGGCCCTCAGGTACAGAAGTTGTGTTGTAGATATATAGATATATCAGTTGGGACTTGGGCTCCACAACTCTGAGTTTTCATTAGGTGTGTGTGTGTGTGTGTGTGTGTGTGTGTGTGTGTGTATGTAATGGTCTCTGTGTTACTTTTAAAACCCATGACTTGTGAGTTATAACTTTATATGATAGATTTTTTTAGTAATAGTCATGTTTAATAGCTGTCATTCAAAATTTCTTAAAATTTAACAATTCAGTTCATGGTCTGAATTGGTGCAAATTCACCAGTGTCAATCAAATTCCAGGGCCAATATAAGTTCTCTCCACTCTAATCCCGTGTTCCTGTGGAATTCATGACTCTGCTTTGACCCACAGACCATCTCTTGGCAATGTGACCAGGACAGACTGCTTTCATCCTGAACACCTGCTTTCCCCTAAATGGGGATCCAGGTTTCTCTCTGGTTTCCTTTAAATCGGTACTGATGGAGATACATAAGTAGTGCACTGTGCAGCAGGCTATTCATACACGGGCTGCTGGCTTGGGCTATCACCGGCTACATTGCTTTCTTTTGCTTGAGTCAGTGTCCTATCTTATGGACATGCTATGATTCTAGCATATAGCACCTCCTTCTTTCTGCTTGGATCTGCTTTTGGACTCAAGATTCTGTATCCTTTTTGCCTCAGTAGCTGACAGATGATCTCCATCCATGATCTGATTATAGGAATGTCTGGCTTTGGCCTAGCCAGTCACAACTCAAATCCAAATGCAGCTAATTACAAACATGAGAAAATTAGCTGATTTAGGCTGATATTATTGTTTTTTAAAAGTTGTTTATCTGCTAATTATTGCAAAGGCCCTGGTTTCCTGGCAATTCAAGACTGCTGAGAAGAATTTGTTTAAGCAATAGCTTGTTACATGGTCCAGGCTGCCCTTGAATTCAAGATCTCACTGCCTTGGTCTACCAGGTGGCTGGGATTGTAGGCATGCACTTTAAAGAGAAGTGTCTAGGTTGCAATAAACAGGAGAAACTAAGTTAAACACACTGGATTCAATACCATCAATTCAAAGAGGATTCAAGACACTAAAGTGAACACATGAGACTTCCATAGATTTTCTTCTTGATCTAACCTCATAGGAAGGACATATGGTAAAATCTGCCTTGAGCATTGTTTTTTTTTTTTGAAAAAAAGGAGACACTTATGAATAATCTATTCATTCGCTATTTCAATATCAAAGACAAGGCTGTTCACTAAGAAAGAATGTAGCAATTTTCATAATGTTCAATAGATATTAACATCAGTAACCTTAGGTTACAGAACTAATGTTTAATAGCCCTGAGTAATCTAGAAATCATATCTAGAGACACTACAAAGGAAAATGCACATCAAAAAATTCACTCCGGATCTTGAGAGATAGTTCATTGGGCAAAGTCCTTGCCATGCCAATGTGAGGTCTGGGATTTGGATCCCAGCACCCATACACATGCTGGGTGGGCATGGCAGCCCATCTGTAATTCCAGTGCATGGGAGGTAGAGACCGGGATTTCCTGGAGCAAGTTGGTCAGCTAGACTAGCAGAATTGGTGAGCTATGAATAGAAGTGAGAGACCATGTCTCAATAGAAAAAGACATGGGATGTCAGTCTTTGGCCTCCATTAGCATGTGCATCATGCACATATGTAAAGCCCTACATATGTCAACACACATCCACACATTACACCACACACATGTAAAAAACTCATTCATCGGAAGGCGGGTGCAGGCTTAGTGGGTAAAGCACTTGCTTCACAAGCATGAAGATCTGAGTTTAATCTCCAGGACTCAGGCAAAAATGTCTGGAGTGGTGACACACACCATTCCAAAGTTGTTGTGGGTCACTCCAAAGGTTGTGATTTCAGGTCTCAACCACCTGTAACTCCAGTTCCAAATGCTAATCCTCAGTGCTGGGGAGGCAGAGGCAGAAGGATCTCTGGACTCTCTGGCTGGTTACACTAGACTGGCATGATCTTCATGCCAGGGAAGGGCATTGTCGTGAAGTAGACAAGGACCCGTGGCTGACACCAAGCTTAATCTCTGCTCACTCCTCTCCCCACATGCACATACATACATGCACATACTCACATAAAAAATTTGGTTTTTGTCTGTAAGAAGAATGGAAGGATTGGAAATCTGGGGCTGTTGGGGTACTTCATGCTCTTGACTGGAGGGACACAAACGATTGAATGCCCTAGTTGAGAGATAGTGGTACTTTCCAGAATAGGAAAAAGATTGCGTGTATATCACTGACCGCCATGAAGCCTTATGAACAGGAGGGTTGTCTCATTTTCCCACGCTCCGGGGAGAGCAGTTATGTCCTTCACTCTGACACAAGAAGTTGGAATTCCTGCAGACATGTTCATCCTCAAACTCTTGGAAAAGGTTGGGCTAAAAATAGCTATCTCAAGAAATAAATACATGGATGAAGTTAGAGAGATCATGCTGTTTCCAAAGGGAAATGGTGGCATCAGTGATGGCTTCCAGGGCTGGAGGCTTCTGCAGTGACTCAGTGTTCCTTATCCACAGGGGCTCTGCCCTTCACTTAAAGTTTTCCTGTTGCTGTCTTGAAATTTGTCACAGGGTTTCCTTTTGTTAGGTTTTCTAACCACGTCTTGCTATTTAGCCCAGGATGGCCTTGGACCTGAGATCCTCTTACTTCAGGTTCTGGAATGCCAGGATTGCAGGTACCGAACTAGACACCCGGCTCAAAATCAGCACTTTTTTTTTTTTTTTCAGTGCTGTGGATGGAATCTAGGATCTCATATACAAGCAGTCAAGTGCTTCACCTCAACCCTCTAATAAAAAAATGTTCTTACTGCTGTTGTGTTTGTGTGAACGTGTGTACATGCCATAGTACTCCGAGAGCAGCATTTAAGAGCTGATTCTCTCCTTCTGCTGAAGGTTCTGGAGATTGAACCCAGGCTGTCAGATTTGTGTTACAAGGAATTTTAATTACTGAGCCATCTCACAGGCATTTGATAATTCTTTTAAGACAAGGAATCTTATAATTTCATCTGTCACTGGGCTCTGCAAAGGATGAATTGTATCTGGATGGCAGGACAGCTGGGAGTCTCCTAGGGATGCTTTTCTCTGAGAGAATGCATCAGAAGTTCATGGACACTGGACCTTGTCTCAACATATGAATTTCAAAATGTGAGCTCAGCGTGAGACTATGAAACAATTTCACAAAGATGAAGAAGAGTGTTTTTTAGTACTAACGACACATCTGGGAGAAAATGGCAGGGTTCTTCTTTTCACAGCTAGTCAAGAGTTGGCAGAGAACACTATCAGCAACCCATGTATGACAGACAATGGCCAGTCTTTACATACTGCTTCTGAGCAAGTGCACTTTTCTCTAATCAGCACACAGTGCCATTCTACAGTCAGGGGTACCAGACACAGAGAGAAGAGCTGGGTATGGTTGCATACACTTGTAACATCAGCACTTGGGAGTCTGAGATAAGAGAATCTTGAGTTTGAGGCTAGCCTCTGATACATAGCAAGTTACAGACCAACTTGGTGACATATAAAAAAGGAGGTGTGGCTGAAGAGATGACTCAGCAGTTAAGAGGGCTTACTGCCTGTCTTAGGGTTTTACTGCTGTGAACAGACACCATGACCAAGACGACTCTTATCAGGACAACATTTAATTGGGGCTGACTTACAGGTTCAGAGGTTCAGTCCATTATCATCAAGGAGAGAACATGACAGCTTCCAGGCAGGCATGGTGCAGGAGGAGCTGAGAGTTCTACATCTTCATCTGCAGGTTTCTAAGAAAAGACTAACTTCCAGGCAGCTAGGACCAGGGTTTTAAAGCCCATGTCCACGGTGACACACCTATTCCAACAAGACCACACCTCCTAATAGTGCCACTCCCTGGCCCAAGCATATACAAACCATCACACTGCCCCTGCAAAAGACTGGGGTTCAGTCCCCAGCACCCACAGCCAGTGGCTCACAACCACCTGTGACTCTAGTTCCAAAGGGGCTCCAAGGCCTTTCGGGGCACCAGCACATGCACATAAACTCACAAGGGCACAGGCATCCACATAAGTTAACAAGTAGCCAAATGTTTAAGAAAGAAACAAAACAGACACCATGAATCATGCAGATGCATTAAGTGCCAGTGCTTACATCTATACCGAATCAGCGTGACCCCAGAGTGGTGTGTTGTGTCTCTGTGTGGAACTGGAGATTGAAACCAAGCCCTTGCCTATGGCTCTGTACCACCCAGCTATACCTCCAGCCTCCAGAGAGCATTTCCTGTGATGTTTCTCCGCTTTACTAAGCGGGGCAGTGCTCTTGTTTTGCCCTATGCCATTGTTCTAGTTATTGCTGGTGGGCCTTTAAGGCTGTACATCAGCATGCTCCCGGGAGCTGATAGTGAAAGGTGCCATGGAACACACACAGACTTTTCTTCGGAACATCAACTGTGTCTCCGTTGAAAGGGGAAAATTACTAAACATATTCTACTTTAACATCTCATAAATGGCATTCAGTTTCAACTCAGAGGGTTTTTAGCTTCATGTTCCAATCTTGTGTGCTAGAGGCAATGTGCTCCTCTGTGGGAATTTATACTATATTTTGTTCCTTTCAGGGAATTGGGGATTTAGCTCCTAGTTGCTGGATATGCCACATGATCCTATAAGCCATTTTTAAATTAAAGAGCCTTCCGTTGAGTTTATTTTCTATAATTCTTTGCAGATTCCCAAGCCCATGGGTTGAAAGGCTAGGATCTAATGCAGTGGTTCTCAACCTGTGGGTCACAATTCCTTTGAGGTCACATATCGGATATCCTGAGTATCAGATATTTACATTACAATTCATCTTTCTTTTCTTTTCTTTTCTTTTCTCTCTTTCTCTCTTTCTTTTTTTTTTTTTTGAGACAGGGTTTCTCTGTGTAGCCCTGGCTGTCCTGGAACTCACTCTGTAGACCAGGCTGGCCTCGAACTCAAAAATCCGCCTGCCTCTGCCTCCCAAGTGCTGGGATTAAAGGCGTGCGCCACCACTTCCCGGCCTCTTATTAAATCTTAACTATTAGCATTCTATTTAAACTTCCCCGAATGTAGGTCTAGGTAATTTCACAGTGGCATGGGGGCCCAATATATTATTTATTCACCTTAAAAAGGACTTATTTATTTTTATTTCATGTGCACTGGTGTTTTGCCGGCATGCACGTCTGTGTGAGGGTGTCAGATCTCCTGTAACTAGAGTTACAGACAGTTGTAAGCCACTGTGTGGGTGCTGGGAATTGAACCTGGGTCGTCTGGCAGAGCAGCCAGTGCTCTTAAATGCCAAGGCATCTCTCCATCCCATACTTATTCGCTTTTTAAGACAGGGTCTTATTTGACACAATCTGGCCTTGAACCTGTTGTCCTCCTGCCTCAGTCCACAGATTCTAGGATTACAGGCGTGTCTACCATACACGTTTTTCTTTTCATCTATTCGTGTCTTGCATGTATATAGAGTGTAATGTTCTCTGTATGTGTATATGGGTGGGTAGACATGTGTGGGCATACAAGTGTAGACCCAAAGTTGATGGAAGATGTCTTTCTTGGTTGTTCTCTACCTCATTTATCGAAGCTGGGTCTCTCACTGACTCTGGAATTCATAGTTCCAACTTGCCTGGCAGATCCTCTGTCCCAGCCTCCTGAGTGCTGGGATGACAGGTGGCTGTCACACTGGCCTGGCTTTTAGGAGGGTTAGCACTCACACTTATAAAGGGAGCAGCTTCTCCATAGAACCATCTCTCCAGCCCCAATTTAATGTATCTGTACTTTCCTTGGCTAGGGATGCAGCTGAGTCGGTAACGCAGTTGAGTAACCTGCAAGACGCCATTGGGTCACTCCCAGTGCACTTGGGAGGTGGAAGCAAGGGCATCAGAAGATAGAGGCCACGCTCAGGTGACATGGTGAGTTCGAGGCCAGCCTGGGCAGTGTAGGACAATGACTCCAAAACCAACGAACCAAAACCTCAAATCGAAACAGACAAAATAAGCCTCAAAATCAAAACAAACCATAATACTTCTTTTTCTTTTCCTTTGCAGGTCCTACTTTGGAAGGAGAATGAGATGGGTCTTGGTTTTCCCTGGCTGGTGGGGAAATACTTTTCTGTATTAATTATGCATTAAAAAAAATAAGCCTTGGAAAGACAAATTGGTCTTTTTCCAAAGATTCTTTTGTACAGGGCTATTTAAAAAAGCATAAAAGAAATAAGGTTTGTCCATTATTTAGGGCCTTGTGGCAGTGATTACAGGCAGCTCAGTCTGGCCATCAGTCAGCTCCCAGAGTTCCTACTTCAGCAGGATTTGGGGGAGCAGGCTGAGCAGAGAGAAGCCATGGAACCTGTCTTCTCCTGGGTCCTCTGGTCTTGCTGCCTCAGCAGGCTCGCCACCGTCTGCCCCTTTCCCACTGTCCCCTTTCTATCTGTCCACCTGTGTGCACAGTGATTTTCTACTTTATGACCAAGACATAAAATTGACTATTTCCTCCTCACACCTCAAACCTGTTGCTGCCTTGGATCACAGTCTTTCCTCTCACCCCCACCCCCACCCCGTCTACTAAACTTGTGGGAGAAGTTTTCTTTAGATCCCCCAAGCTCCTACTCTTCACTCCTTCCTTCCCTCTGCCATGATTTTCTAGAACTAGCTTCAAAACACTGACTCTCCTCAGCAGGGGCTTGGATCTGCTGGCCTTCATTCTTGCTTTGAAAACGTGACATTGCTGAAACCTTGGCAGCCTCTAAGACTTAGGGACATTATTTGCCACCTGGGTCTTAGCTTGCTTTTAGAACGTAGCCACCATGGCAAGTTTGCAAAATGTTACGAGCTCAAACCCACGTGACACTGTTATAGCGACAGATTTGACAGCAACTGTAGCATTGGTTCCGCGTTTCTGTCATCCCCTAGTCCATAAGTCTCAAACTTAAAGATCTTCCTGCTGTATTTCTGTTTAAATTTCTGCCTAGTGGTTCATAACTCCCCAACAGATGGCCGCACATCTTTCTGTCTGAATTGATAAAGCCATGGCTTTGGGGTTTGGAAGAGCTGCTTGAAAGGCCATTCTCAGGCTGGTGAGATGGCTCAGTGGGTAAAAGGGCTTGTTGCCAAGATAGATGATTTGAGTTCGATTCCTTGAACCCACCCACGGGAACGAGGAAACCGACTCCTAAAGACTATCTTCTGTTCTCTACATGTGTATCCTGGCACATGGCCATACAGACGTACACATATATACGATGTAAACGTAAAAATGTTTTCAGTTTCCAGTGAAATGGTGGTGTGGGGGTGAGCTAGTTTGAGTCAAGGCTGCATGTTCAGTGAGAATGGCTTTGGTTTCAAACAGTAGAAATCCTAATGGAACTGGCTGAAGCGTGTATCATCTCTCATGTAAGACGTATATGACAATAGCATGGGGGGTTTCATTAACAGTCCATTAGCAGTTCAGTGACAATGTCAAGGGAAGAAACTTTCTCGTTCTGCTGGTTCTGGCATCCTCAGCTCATTGGCCAGTTCAAGCCAGCTCCTACTGTAAGCTGGCTGTTGTGGTTCACAGTGCCCCCTGAGATGCAATAATCCACTGAAAGAAGAAGCCATTTCGTCCTGAGTGCACAGAGCCCAGAGGCATAGAAGTAACGTTTCTTCATGCCTCATTGGCAAGGCTTGGACCTTACTGGCGGGACTGCTCATCATTGACCCTTTGAGTCTTCAATCTGTCTCCATGGAAACACACAGCATCACTAAGATGGATAAATGCAGAGATTAAGCTTGGTTTCTCTTAGATTGGAGAGGAAAATGCAAAGTGGGGAATGGGTGTTAGACAGGTGGGTTCCACCCATGTCTGCCAGTGTGATAGGAAGCCACTGGCTCGGCCATAACCAGACCAAGTCTCTGTCCCTCTGTATGTATGGATCGATCGCTCCCCTCCACTGAGGAAAGATCTCGGAGCCTCATGCTGCCATTGAGCTGCATCTAATTTGTCCAACAATTCTTACTTCCTCTCGACATCTGACCCAGGCTCAGCTGAAGATCTTTCACCCTGGCATTGCTCTGCGGCAGATTCTAATGTGCCTACTCTTTTGTCTTAAGTGTACGCTGCAATCGTCTCCTCTGCCCATCTTCAACTCTCCCCTCTCCTCTGTTTTCTCCACACTTCTTAATCTCTAGTTTCATCCTAGCTCCATGTCCCGCGCTACCGTCTCGCCAGCAAGAACGACGCAGCACACATAGGATCCTTCTGCAGTAAAGCTTTAATGCATCTTGAGAGGGAGAGCATAAGCTTGCCACGAGTGGAGACCCCGAACAATAGAACACCTGTCCCTTTATATGGGTCACAGCGCTTGCCTGGGACATGGAGCTTCCCCATTGGCTCCCGCACACCAGGCCAGATGCCGCCACGAGAGAGGCTGAGACTCTGAGGTGGAAAATTACCAGGTGCATGCGCACTAGCCTGTTTACAACTTGTCCTCGGCCGGATGTAGGCGCCATCTTGTAATGGCGAATGTGGGTGCTCAGGCGGCTCCCAACAGCTCCATCCACCATTACAGTTCTCTTTAGTGCACAGCTTTATTGCGTTGCATTGCATTGCATTGTTATAACAGTTTGACCATCAGTCTTCTTGACTCTCTTTCCAAATCTCACCAAATTGCTTTTAAACTGTTGGTGTATGAATTTTTCTAAGACCTTCCCCTCGCTTTTAGAAGAACTTCCGTATTGGGTATCTGGTGACGTTAAGTTATGATTATTTATGTGTGTTTGTGTGTGTGTGCATGTGCACATGCACGTGTGCGTGCAGGTGCTCGTGTGCAGGTGTGCATGCACATGTGTGTATAGAAGACAGAGGGCAACCTAAGGTGTTGTTCCTCAGGTGACTCCTACCTTGTTTTGAGGAAGAATCTCTCACTGACCTGGACCTCATCAGTTAGGGCAGGCTGACTGGTTAGTGAGCTCCAGGAATCCATCTGTCTCTGGCTCCCCAGAACTGAGACTACAAGCGCACACCACCAAGCCCTGGTTTTTATAAGGGTTCATGACAAGCTTGGTTTTTGCTTGTTTTATTTGATTTGGTTGTTTTGTTTTTGTTTTTGTTTTGTTTCGTTTTATTTTTTTGAGAGGTTTCTCTGTATATTCCTGGCTGTCATGGAACTCCATCCTTAGACCAGGTTGGCCTTGACCTCTCAGAGATGCGCCTGCCTCTGTCTCCTGAGTTCTGGGATTAAAGTCATGTACCACCACCACCTCAAGCTCTTAACAAGCTTGTAAATTGACTGAGCTATCTTCTAGGTCCTAAGTTACAACAACATTTGAAAGTATAGTGAATTGTTAATCTTCAGTTCCCAGTGGGTTCTTTTCCTAGAATTAAAACTTACAAATGTCTTTGGAGTGGATATTCTTTTACCCAGGAGGACCTGGGTAAATGGTTTCTTTTGCGGTAGATGTAAGACCAGAAGATACCATTGTCCAAGGGAAGTTTGAAATAGAACTTATGTTTTATTTAGAGAAATACTGTCCTTTTGGGAGGCTGTAGAAGAAAAAGCTCAGATGGGCAGATTTGCATAAATTCTAATGTGCCTTCTGGAAAGGAGTGGGTAAACTCCAGCAGTGTCATCTTTTTTTTTTTTTTTTTTTTTTTAGTAAAATATCAAAGATTAAGGCAGACCTAACAGAAGTTGTTTGGTAAGAGATAGATGCTTTTGAAGAGAAATTAACCGCAGGGATAGATACTGGAGAGCATGGCCCCTTCTCTCCACACCTATGCCCCCTCCCGAGCCCTTCCCTTGGAACTCACTCACCCACTGCTCGCACTGCACTGCACTGCACTGCGTGCACGCAGACCGCCCATATGTGAACTCTCACACAAACTAGAAGCCAAAGGCACGTGAGGGCTAATTTAAGAGTCTAATACCGAAGTTTCTGTTGTTCCTCTGATACTGAGGAAGGCCACCTCATCTCCCTTGCTTGCGAAGAGTCTGCGATTTTTGGTGCCATAATGAAGTGATGATTGGGATCCAAATGCTATTTAAGGAGTGTATCTGTTACTAGTCTCACTGTCGTGATAAATACCTGACCAAAGCTTAAGGAAGGAACTGTTTATTTTGACTCATAGTTCAAGATAGAAAAGGTCCATCCCAGCAGGGAGAGTGTCCGAGGCAGGAGCTGAGGCAGCCGGTTACATTGTTTCCTAGTCAGGAAAGTAAGAAGTAAAAACTTGTGTTCAGGCAGCTTTCTCCTTTTTACTCAGCCTGGGACCCTAGCTGACAGGATGGTTGAAAGTTCTCCTACCAGTACAAGGCACCCCAAGACGAAGTTGTCAGCACAAAGGAGATTTATTTGTCCTAGGGGACAAAGGGCAAGGGATAAGAGACAAAGACAGGAGATAGAGGATGAGGGAGAAGGGGAAGGGGACAGGGAGAGGGGGGAGAGTATTTGCCTCTGAAGCACCAAGGACTATCTCTGGATAGAGAGGAAAAGACGTGGCCCATAGGAAAATGGCGGTTTATAAAGGGAAAGGGGGAAACCCTGTGTTAGGTTGAGGTATTTAGTTTTAATTGGGCATGTTAACTAGGTGAGCCAAAAGGGGCTTTTGATTGCTGGACTTTGATACTCTGATAGCTGCACCTTGGTAGTCGGCCTCAGGAGGAGGAAGTGGCCAAATAAGGAACTAGACCTTGGGGGCTAGCTGTTACCCTAACAGTTTACAGCAGGACAGAGGGAAGGGTAAGGCAAAAACTGTAGGCGGCATGTTTGCCATGTTGAGGCCTGCAAGAGCCCCTTCAAAGGAGCTGCCACTTTTGGGGTGAGTCTTCCCTCATTGGTAAGCTTATCTGAACCCACCCTCACAGGCGGCCATGCATGCCCAGGGGCTTGCTTCTGAGGTGATTCTAAATCTTGCCAAGTTATTAATCTTCATTATCAATGAAAAACCATCGCTGGGGGCTTGGAGCATTTTGAACTAACATTTTCCTTTCGGCAAGACAAGAAAACAAACAAATAGAAAGGATAGAAGAGCATGCTGTGCAGAAGACCAAAGGATTCTTGATGGCAAGGGTCTCTATTTGTTATTTGTTCTAGGATACCCAATGGCATCTTAGAGAATGTCTGTATCAGACAATGCATGAGCACACAATAAGTATTTTTTAAACTGAGAATGTGTGCTGGCTCGAGATAGAAAACATTCCCTTGTGCCAAAAACCCATGAGATGCTCCCAAATCATATTCTTCACAATCGCTATTGACATAAGAGGATGCTTTTGCTGTGTGCTGTCTTCATCGGTTGCAAATAGTTCCTGAGTATCAGCAGCTAGTCTCTGTAAATTGGTGATTTTAAAATTATCTCTCTTATAATATGCATTTTGTGCAAAAATGGCATAGGAAAAGAAAAAGGAACACAAGTCTTTGTTTGTGGAGCATTTCCTTGGGTTTTGTTTGTTTGTTGTTGTTACCTTGTGATGAATTTCTGCCTAAGAAATAGGCCAACGATAAAGGCTAAGAATGTTTTCATTGCAGAGTTAAGATGAGAGAAACTGGGCTAAGAGGAAGCTTTATTTCAGTTCCAGATACCTGACAGAATTGGGAAATTGGATAAAAGGAATTTAGGAGATTGTACCGGATGAAAACGTGCAGGTGTTTTCTGTTTGCTCCCGTGAAAAAGCATCAATTTCCTGCACTCAGAGATGGATACAGGCATAATGGCCTCAGTTCTAATGGATGTGCTCATTTCCAGGGGTATTGTAGTTGTGAAATGGGTTTGTTTCAGGATTCTAGCTCCAATTTCCTATTATTAAACTCTGAAATTACAGCAGGCTCTCCGCAGTAATGCTTGGGTCTGAGAATGGCTTCTCGAGGGTGCAGTGAGATTATGCTGTGCAGAGCATGAAGGACTCCTCTGCAACCTGATTCTCCTTTGTGTAACCGTGGGCTCAGCTCTTGCCTGTCTCATGGGTTGGTTTTCTTCCTCGCACTCATTGTAAGAGCTCAGCTTGGGCCGCCAAGTGACATCTACTCACTGTTCGTTCGTTTGGCAGACGATACAGATACAGCAGAGGTTAGGAGTTCAGGGTTCGGAGACAGACCACGATTTGATTTCTAATTTTACCATTAGCTGTGTGGTCGCCAGTCCACTCATTCAATCTCCCAAGTCTCATTCACTTATTGCACTAAGGGTCCTGTGAACGTTAAAGAGCTCAGCCTGGGCCCAGCAGCAGCCATTGAAATACAGCCAATTAGTTGTTGACAGAAAGGACTCAGGTTTACTTTAAGGAAACAGCCTCTTTTATTTGTTATACATAGTTATACATTTGTTATACATTGTAAATTACTTGTTTGTCTTGTCATTGTAAAGATGCTGATTTTAAAAAACCCTGATATTGTGGATCCCCAATCCCCCCTCTCCGTTATTTTGTTTTGTTTTTTGTTTTTTTTTTTTTTTTTTCTTGGTTCTGGAGAAATTGGCGGTTGTGTGTCTTGTGATTAAAAACCAGTCCAGTTTCCCCACAGAGACAAATAAGTTAGTGCCTCCAAATATACACACAGATGTTACTGCGGCACCTCAGATATGGTCTATTCAATTCACTGTGGGAAGGAAGAGGGACTATTTTTAAGGAATGACTACAAGAAGGGCAGAAGTTGGGCATAGATGGGGCTGGCCTTTATCTTTCCTCTGCCGCTCTCAGCGTCCACAGCTCCTGATAACCTCTTATTTTTTTGAAGTTCCCACAGTCCTTGCTCATTTCCCTCTCTGCCTTCTCTTTTCTAGAAATAGCACCCATAATGAAAGAGCAGATTCTTGATGTCATCTCCAGAAAGCCAGCGGTGGGATAATGCATTTTTAATCCTGAACACCTGGCCTCCTTTTATTTGGCTGCCAGGAGGAGGCTTCTTGATTATGCAAAAACAGTCTGTCTTACACAGGTACTAAAAACCTGACTAAAAAGGTTAATACATTTCAGGTTTGCTGGGTAATCCAGGGGGATAGAGCTCTGCAAACACAGAATTTTCTTTTTGGTTAGAATCTGACATTATTAAATGCTACCTTTCTCCTCCTACAAGATATTTACCCAAGCTTTAAACACTGAATAGCAAGCAAGTGGCGAGGGATGCGACATTAAGCGTGGACTCACTTTTCACGGCATCTCATTCACTATGTGTGACAATCCCACAATGAGGCATCCTCATCCTAGCGTTCCTAGGACAGGATGGGTCTCAACATACCTTTTTAGTGAGGTCATACAGGCTCTGATGACCCTTGCAAGACTAAGATGTTTTCTTTAGCTGATCTCTTGTAGCCCTGCGGTGGCATCAAGTCGAAGTAGTTTGATACAAATGCCTTTTGGCTCACCATGCCATGTGAGATGTGGCACCTGATTCTAACCACATTCTGACCAGATAATCAATCCATGGCGATATCCAACTGTAGAATCTACCGTGTAGGAGAGGAAGCCACACGCCGGACTGCCCCGCCCCAGCCCAGCATTACCAGCACATAGTTCTCCAACTCTCGCTGGTTCTGTAGAGGCAGGCATGTTGAGTCCCTTTACTCGAAGGGCATGGGGTGGTAAGTGAGTGATAAACCTGGTTTCCTGAACAGGTTCCACTCAGTAAACACTGCAGGGTAATGACAGAGGTCCATGGCGGTTTTGCGATTCTGAGAAAAGGCATCTTATTTGCATAGGTATCACACTGAACCCTCTTATAAAGCTGTGAGAAGATGCAGGTATGCAGTGTAATGGTGACAAGTGGAGGCTCTGGTTTAGATTATGATTCTTAGACTGTTGCTGTAAGGATCAGACATGGCCACTTGTTGTCTGTGCCTGGCTCCCCTCTGTATGATAACAGGATTGAGAGTAACTCACCTTTGCTGTCGTGGAAACCATTTGACTAATGTATTTGAATGAGGTTCTGTCCTCCCACGGCTGACTGGTGCCCTTGGAGCCCATGTGCTTGGTCATTCCTCCACTGTAACATTTCATTGTCTTTTCCACATCCTGGCACACATGGAAAATGACACATTTCTTAAGCAGCATCTGGCAAAGTGGATGGACTTGCTCAAGGCTTAAGGGAGAAGCCTGGGAACCTCCTTTCTGGGGAATAGATGTTCTGGATACATTAGAACAGAGAATACGACATGCCTGTCCAGACCAGAGGTGGCAACTAAATCTCCCTGGAGATGATGATTTGAATGTAACTTGAAGAATTAGTAACATTTAGTAGTGAATGTCCCGGGTGAGGGTGGGTGAGAGGCATTAACGGCCTCTTCTAGAAAACAGGTATCACAATAATAGCTATTTTGTAGTGTATTTGAAAGGAAATGAAGGAACACATGTAGAAAGGCCTTGTAACACGATGTGATGCTAGCTAGCCATTAGTATCTAGAGCAAAGTTAAATAATTGAAATCAAAAGATGGAACTGGGAATAGTGTTGCCTCAATGTGCTTCTTAGGTGAGTCCTTGTCTGGAGATGTGAGGCGGAGAGGAAGGTGGATCCAGGAGCAAGTCTTTGGTATTTTGGTATAGGAAGGGTTTGTGGCTCTCAGCATCCCTCTAGCTCAAGAACTGACAAGTTGAGTCTTTGAGAGAGGAGGCAGTGAGCTACAGGTGAGACTCGAACTGACAGAGACCTCATTGTTCATCCTCAGAGCCCAAGGACTTCTGCCTCTGGCCTCTCTCCCTAGGAGGAAGTAAGCCAAGAACAGGGCAGAACAGACACTCTGCCAACTGTGGGACAGAGTACCTGGAAGCCAATGGCCTCAGCTGTGGCTGCTTGACATGGTGGCCAACAAAGGACAGGTGCCACATAAGAAAAGGGGAAAAGCAGGTGCCTAGAAGGTAATCAGATTTCTTCTTGTTTGTAGAAAGCAATTGCTAGGCACATAACTGCAGGGGACTGTGGGTCATGCACAGAACAAGCACTAAATAGTTAACTCTTGGGATTTCTCCTTAAGCCTTCCCTGCCATCTTGTTTCCAGTCCACCCAGCTCTATTCGTGTTAAAGTTCAGGATGAATTCTGTAGATTAGTTCATCTTAAGTGTTATCTGTTAATTTTTTTTTTTTTTTTTTAAAAAGAGAGTTCATTTAACATTTGTCCAACTTTGACATTTTCTTTCCTGAGTTTGCTGTAAAATTCAAGACAAGCGACTTGCACGGACACATTAATATTTTAAAAGCTACAGATCTTATAAATGCAAAAAAGGCTTACTCTCTTCAATAATCTTTAATGTACTGCTCATCCATTATATATGAGCCCACAAAGGAGACACTTGGATTGCTCAGAATCCTCAATGCTACACAATGGTGGCTCTGGGAGAGTTAAATACCACACACTCACTTTGTAAAACCATCACTGAATGCCTTTAGTGGAATAACCCTGAACGTAATAGAGGCTGTTCTGTCTTTAATAGTCTGGACCAAAGGAAAGGAGAAGGTTTCTCTGATGTGACATTCTTATGGTGGCAGATGTAACAAGATGTTCTCCTTGTAATATGACCCTGATATTAAAATGCTTATCAGTCCTTGGAGACACTGACTCATCCTTCATGGCTGAACTCAAATGTTACTGCCCCTGTGAACTACTTTCTAACACCTCAAGCAGGATTGATTGTTCCCACGGAAACTGATCGGTAACGAATCTCACAGTGTAACTATTCATGTGCTTGCTTACCCAGTCAACGATGAACTCCTTGGGGGCAGAGATGGCCGGCGGCAGAGGCAGCACTTACATGTCATGGAATTAAGGAGTATACAGTCATCGGTAGGTGGCATGCTTGAAAGGGGGATGTATTTGTGCATTTGTACAAATCACTAGAAAAGAGATTCAAAGAAATGTTGTCGTCCAGATATAGAACTGTAGCTAGAATTTGGGGATGTGGTCATTTTAAAACCCCCTGGTCTCTGTCTCTATCTCCATCTCTGTTTCTCTCTTTCTCTCTCTCATCTTGCTTTCAAGTCCAGGCTTGCCTTGAAGACATGATCTTCTTGCTTCTGCCTCGTTGAGTGCTAGGACAATAGACAGTGATACTACCTGAGTTTGAGGCCAGCCTGGGTTACAGAACAGGACACATAAATAAAATGAATGGATAAATGAAGGTAAAGGAGGAAAAAGAAAGGCCAACATCTATCTTTCTTTCTTTCTTTCTTATTGGATATTTTTAAAATTTTCATTTCAAATGGTTTCCGCTTTCTAGGTCTTCCCTTTGGAACCCCCCTATCCCATCTCTCCTCCCCCTTCCCCTATGAGGGTGCTCCCCCCCCCGGCATTTCCCTACACTGGGGCATCGAACACCCTTAGACCCAAGGGCCTCTCCTCCCACTGAGGTCCAACAAGGCCATCCTCTGCCACATATGTGGCCAGCACCATGGGTCCCTCCATATGTATTCTTTGGTTGGTGGTCCAGTTCCAGGGAGCATCAGGGAGTCTGACCAGTTGACACTGTTGTTCCCTCCATGGGGCTGCAAACCCCCTCAGCTCCTTCAGTCAGAAAGACCAACATTTTGTGGTGAAGGAGTGAGCTTTTTTTCTGTTTAGCATGTGTTGATTGGTACTAAGAGCTGAAAGTCCGAGGAAAGGAACCGGCAGGGTTTGATTTGTGTTTGGAAGTTTCCATTTCATAGACTTCGCCTCAGCGGCGACCTCCTGATGTTGGAGCTTGTCAGTAGTCCCTTTTGTAAAATGGGGAGACAAGTTCAGAACTGGGAGCAGAGTCATCTAGGAAACGGTGCATCTGAAGTCCAGCCCAGGCTTCAAAACACTTCTCTGCTTGTCTCTGTGTGTGGATGTTCCAGTTTGCTTTACGGCTGCTGTGATAAACACCATGACCCAAAGCAACCAGGAGATAGGAGGGCTTATTTGATTCACACCTAACATTTGATCATACATGACATCAGGGCTCAAGGAAAGAACCCAGGGGGTCCTGCTATATACAAATCAGGGTGGTCTGCAGCTTGCTGTGTAGCCCAGGCAGACCTGAAATCTACTATTCTCCTGCCTCAGCAACTGGAGTGCTGAGGTTGCAGATGTACACAGTCTTCGTGCCTTGCTATTTAGTTTTCGTTAAATGAATAGGTCACACCACCATGATTGCTCTGTGCTGTGCATTGCTCCCTAGGGTCACAGGTCACTGCTCATCTCTCTTTCTTATCACTTAGTGGGTGCAACTGTAAAGTGGAGAAGTCCACTGGCTGACCTCTTCCCTGTGACCTGCAGCCAGAGGGCTTGGAAGAGTTTAAAAGGAACTTGGTTCTTGATCTGCTTTGTAAGCTAGCTAGATACTTTTTTTCCCCAGTTTCTCTGGATTCCATTTCCATATCTGTATAACTGTGATCAGTTTTGCCTGCCTTCAATATTCTGACTGCAGTTGGGCATGGTGGTGCCTGCCTTTAATCCCAGTATTTGAGAGGCAGAGGGTAGTCAGATCTCTCTGAGTTCAAGGCCAGCCTGGGCTACACAGAGAGACTCTGTCTCAAAACAAAACCAAACCAGAGTTCTAGCTGAATCTACTAGACTGTTCTAAGAGAAGGATTTCAGGAAAGGACTTTCCACTATGGCTCAGAAGCCTGAGTTATCTAAAACAAAACAAAACAAACCCACAAAGGCCTTGCAAAGTATGATGCAAACTTATGATAATGATAGATAGCTACGTCATCATTTTAGTCAGGTAAACATAGCTGACATTTCAGATTCTCCCCCCTTTCCCCCCTCACCTGAGTGAGCCTTCATTGGTGGTTTCATGCTCTTACATAACCTTTGGATCTTATTTAAATTTTAAGGAGAAGAATTCTGAGACTTTACTTTTTCTTTTTTTCAGACTGTAATTACCTGAAACATTTGGTCTGGAATTTCCCTTAAGATATTCTCAGAACTTCAGGATCCTGCTGAGTTGTCAGTTACTCACGGGGTAACGGTGAAAGCCAGAAAAACTAGAGCGCATTGGATTTCTTCAAACTGAGTGAGAGGCGGTTGTGAGCTGAGTGAATGTGTCTGGGAACACATGCAGACATCTTGAATTTGATCCTGAGCCATTCCCTTTGGAGGGCACATTAACTTTCCTGGTCACCTGGGTTTTCAGTGGCATGCTGGCCTATAAATAGCTCACTGGTGGTGCAAGGGAAATGACACACGACTTCCTTCTTCCCCAGGGGTTTAGGACAACAGGGAGTAACACTCCCTTGCAAATGTTCGGCTCATTGTATGCTGGCATTGTTTATAAGGTCACATTTCAGATTAGTCTTTTGAGGTGGGGAATAAACCAGCAGACAGGGGCTGGCTTCATGAAAGGTCTGCTTCTCAGGGAAAATCATTTTGCATGCAATTTACCTAGTGCACTGCATTAAAACTCTTAGTAGCACAGCATATCTGGTACAATGAAAAAAAAAGTATTTCCCTCGAGTTGCTTAAATGCATCATACTTGGTATACGTAATATGAGGTGCCTCATTCTGTAAATCATCTCACCAGAGCCCCTGTGCCGGGGTCTCCTGTATGAGTAGCTATGGCACCTATTTAGAAAAGGGTAATTAAGCTGGGCAGCGGTGGCGCACGCCTTTAATCCCAGCACTCGGGAGGCAGAGGCAGGCGGATTTCTGAGTTCGAGGCCAGTCTGGTCTACAGAGTGAGTTCCAGGACAGCCAGGGCTACACAGAGAAGCCCTGTCTCGAAAAAACAAAACAAAAAATCAAAAGAAGAAAGAAAGAAAAGGGTAACTGAGTAATTTCTTGCTGAATTCGAACAAGAGATGATAGCCACAAGAGGAAATGCAGAAAAAATCTTTATTTTGCTTTGTTATCTTTTAGAGCAAGCAATTTGTCTACAGAACTTAGGAAAAAAACAAGACAAAACAAAAAACCCCATACTCTTTCTGTAGTATTGTGTCTGCTCTGTTCTTCGAGACCTGCAGAATAGGCCAGGTGGGGAGGACTTGGCTGTGGGCGCCTGGTACGCAGGTGATAGCTATTTGAGGTCTGATCATACATAGCCTGTTTGTCTTTGAATCTCTCTGGTATCTTCCACATAGCAGGCCTTCTCTGGAAAGTTATCGAATGTATTAAGATTTATTTTGCTGTGGAAATAATTTCTAGGCCTCCGACAGGACTTGGAAAACACATTCCTGGATGCTTCTCATTTCAGCTGCTTTACTTGGCCAAGGGGACACATGTGTGTTGTTGAAACATGGGGCATGATCGTGCAAAGAAACGGTGGATAGAAAAACAGCAGCAAAAACTGGTAATGTTTGTTAAATATGGGTCTCATTAATGCAGTCTTGCTTTACCTAGCAACTCAGAGGGTTTTTGTTGTTGTTGTTGTTGTTGTTTTGTTTTTTTTGTTTTGGTTTGGAGGGTTAATTATATATATGTATAATATAATAATGAATAATAATATGTACTATATAAACACACACATACATACACACACACATATGTTACACAGCTTGCCTTTCTTCTTAAGAGAGTTTTATTAAGTAAGAAGATCAGGTGTACTCTTTACCCCACTCCTGAGTCTCACCATGTAGCCCAGGCTAGCCTCAAGCTCTTATTCCTCTGCTTCAATCTTTCAAGTGCTGGGATTATATAGGTCTGAGCCACAGACAGTCTATAAATACACACCAACAATGTAATGTACAGAATAGCCCTTTTATATAATTGCCATTTCTGCCTTTTAAGAATAATAAACTACATGGACATAGTGGCACACACCTTTAAGCCCTGCGCTTGGAAGGCAGAGGCAAGTGGATTTCTATGAGTTTGAAGGCAGCCTGGTCTACATACTAAATTCTAGGACAGCCAGAGCTACATAGTATGACCCTGTCTAAATAACAACAACAACAACAACAACAAATTGGGCCAATGAGATGTCTCAATGGGTAAAGGTGCCTGCGGTTAAGCCTGACGGCCTGAGGAGGATGCCTGGTGTCCACATGGTAGAAGGAGAGAGCCAATTCCCTCAAGTTGTCCTCTGAGACCCGTGCCAGGGTACATGTGTGCCCCCACCCCCACATACACACAAAGTAAATACATAATTAATAAAAACATCAAGATTAATACATTGATGTTCAGAGATGTCAAAAAGCCTGCTGAAGTGCACACAGTACGTGACAAGTTAGTATTCTTCCCACGAATTGTCTCTGACACTGAACAGATGCCTACACATGGTAAGTCGAAATGGTGTCAAAACATCTTTTGCTTTCGGGATCTCTCTTGTCTGTAATTATTACCTGTAGATTCTTTCTTGAGTCTTAAAGCTAGACCAGGGTGTTGCTGATGTACAACAGTAAGATGATCCTACCTCAGTTTCTAGTACTGGCAACATTTCCTGGCAAGATCTCCTGGGAAGTCAGACTGGATAACATTGAATTACTTTGACTAAAAGGGAAAACAGAAGCTAGAGCGTTTAATTCTCCCTCCCCCCTCCATTCCCCCTCCCTCCCTCTAAAAGGCAGTGGCTGTCAAACTTCCTAATGCTGTGACCCTTTAATACAGTTTAATATGCTCATGCTGTGGTGACCCCCAACCATAAAATTATTTTATTGCTACTTTACAACTGTAATTTTGCTACTGTTATGCATCATAATGTAAATATCTCTATTTTCTGATAGTCTTAGGTGACTCCAGTGAAAGGGTCATTTTCCTCTAAAGGGCTGACAACCTACAGGTTGAGAACCACTGCCTTAAAGAAAGTTGGATTTATTTACACTTTGACCAAATGGAGGGAAGAGAAAGAAAGACTCCACCTTCCCTGTAACTTTGTTACAATTTTATAGAAAAGATGAATAAAAGCCAGAGGCGCACATGGTGATTTAACTGTGGGACAAGCTGTCAATACAGTGTAATGAACATAAACAAGATCAGAAAACAACAAGAAAAAGAGGGTGGCTTTAGTACACACTGTTTGCCATCAGAAAGGAGTCAGAAAGCATTCCAGGCTTTCTCATTGTCCTAGGACCAGGGATCTAGGTGAGCTGTGTGGAGCTTCCAGAACCATCTTTGGCAATGAAGACAGGACACACCCTGGTGCTGGTGGAGTAAAGTAGAAGGAGTTGGTGGCTTCATGGCTGTGTAACACAGGTCCTGGTCGTGAACCTGCATAGTTTGTAATGTCAGGATCTAAATCTTGGTGCAGTTCAGCTGCTGTCATGCGGGCTTCCTGTCATGTGACACCAACTCTATGAATAATTCGGAGTCTTAGTCAGCGATACTAATGCTGGATGAAACAGTATGACCAAAGCAACTTGGGGGGGACAGGGCTTTATTTGGCTTACACTTCCACATTGTATTCCATCATTGTAGGAAGTCAGGACAGGAACTCAAATTGGGCCGGATCCTAGAGGCAGGAGCTGATGGGGAGGTCATGGAGGGATGCTGCTCACTGGCTTGCTCCCCATGGCCTGCTCAGTCTACTTCCTTACAGACTCCAGGACTACCAGCTGATGGATGGCATCACCTACAATGGGCTGAGCTCTCCCCTATTGATTGCTAATTAAGAAAACGGGGCTCCTTGGCCGGAATCTTCACTTCTGTTCAGGAAACTGGAGACCCCCTCATGGCTGGAATCTTTGTGGTCTCTTCTCTCTGCAATGGCCTCATTGCTGCCCAGGTCCTCTTCTACTGGAATGCAAAGGTTCCCCACAAACAGAAAAAGGAGCAGTAGAGCTGAGCTAGCTTCTAGAATAACTCCATTCCCACTCAACCTCCCCAGATGACCAGATCTGTGGGTGCAATGTAATCAATCCTCTGAGTGCAGCCTCCTGAGCCAGGGTTGCGGGGATAGGAAAGCTGGGTAAGTCCTGCAGCCACTCACCCCACCAGGGGGCTGGGGTCCCTCCTGCTAAGCAGCTGGTTTTGCCCTGTCCACACACCTTCCTTTTGGACGAAGCCTGGACAGATGTGGTTGGAAGCTAGTGGCTGCTTCCCTCTGCTG
The DNA here is from genome assembly GCA_019843965.1 of Rhynchomys soricoides. Taxonomy (NCBI): domain Eukaryota; kingdom Metazoa; phylum Chordata; class Mammalia; order Rodentia; family Muridae; genus Rhynchomys; species Rhynchomys soricoides. Next base: position 778,287 of record JADRCH010000104.1, read on the forward strand.
CCTAAGTGGGGTGATCCGTTAGGACCCCAGCTCTGGAGGTGTGAGAAGGGGAGAATGACTCAGATAAGGGCCTCAGGGTTGGGTGGGGAGGTGCCTGCTGTGGCAGGTCCTGGCAGAAGGGTGTGTGGAGAGAATACAGATGGGACAATAAAAGATTCAGAAACATGCTTTAATTGTAAAAGAAAGAAAGAAAGAAAGAAAGAAAGAAAGAAAGAAAGAAAGAAAGAAAAGAAAATGTCCTACAGGCTTGCCTCCTCTATAGCTTGGTTAAATTGGCATAAAATTAGCCAACATAGAGACCCACAGAGCTGAGTGTGTCTTACTCATGGCTGAACGATGGTTCTCAAAGTGGGTTTGGACTCTTGCCTTCTTTTAATGTAATCAAAGCCATTTGAGTTCTGAGTTTAAAAAAAACAAAAACCAAACCAAACCAAACCAAACAAAACAAAAGGTTATTTTGCCTCTCAGGCTATGGTACGTGATTATAGTGTTCTAGAATTTTCCCCTCCAGGCAGTCACAGAAGAGCAGCAGGTGGAAGGGTTGGAGAAGGGTCCTGTGTACTCTGTACATACAGGAGGCGAAGGGATGTTTCGTCTGGGGAAGGGAATGATGACGGAAAGAGAACATTAGCTAGTTCCTCCGCAGTCTTCTTTCCTATACTCACAGGATAATTACGCAGCTAAAATTAAGATAATTTACCTGTCTGACATTTTGTACAAGCACTGCTGTATTTATCAGCAGTCAAAACAGAAGAAAAGAAGAAATGTGGTCTGCCGGGAGATAAAGTCCCGAGTTTCTTTGCTGTATGGAGTGCCCAGTGCCGGAATAAACACAGTGAGCGTAATTCCTGGCCCGTGGGGTTCCTAGCTAAGACAAAAGAGAATGATAGTTTTCACATCACCATCTGGGAAGACTTAACCTTTTAAACCGTTATTTTTGTCGTCCACCTATGTGGGTGTGCATGTGAGCCACGGCATGTAAGGGGGGGTCCGAGGAAAACTTAGAGGAGTTGGTTCTCTCTTTCCACCATGCAGATGGAGTGAATTGAGGTTGTTAGACTTGGCACCAATGCCTTTAGCCACTGAGTCATCTTGATGGTCCTTGGGAGGACTTTTAAAGAGATAACAGCCCAGGAAAATGGAGTAACTCAGCAGAAGAAAACTACCTGAAGAAGTCTTGTGGAGCCTGCCAGCAGCATATGCGACTGTAGGAAGACAAGGTATAAGGAAAACCTGACTCCAGGACACTTTAACTAGGTAAGGGGTTACCGATGCTCACCAGCAGGAGCCTGCACTCTTAGTTGGGACTACTATTGAGTTGATCTTAAAAGTTCTAACTGTAATCGTTGACAGTGGTTTACTTCAAGATAGTTTTATATTCCTTGGTGACTCGAAGCAGGTGTCTGTGAACCTTAGCAGCCAATCACACCTCCTTAGAGGCTTATTTTGACTAATCAAAATAACATAAAATTATCTACTTAAAAACCAGCATTTTGGCAGCATTGAGCTCGTTCACAATGTGTGATGATCCCTAATTAGATAAGTAGTCCAACATGTCTCTTATTCCAAAGGAAACTGCACACATACCAAATGACTTTCCAGTCCCATCTCCCTGACCTCCTGTAAGGGACAAATATGTGTTCTGTTTTTATGGAATTAGTTATGTAAGATAGTAAATGTAAATGGAATTGGACACTGTGTAGTCTGTTGTGCCTGGCTTCTTTGACTTAGCGTGATGCTTTTGAGGGTCATTCATGCTGTGGTAGCAAACATTAGAACTTCATTCTTTTCTATATTGTGGAGCACATGTTATTGATCATGTCATCCTGGTGGACATTTTTAGCTATTATAAGTACTGCTATGGAACATATATATACATATATGTATCTGTTTTTAACTATGATTACTGTCGCTATAAACATATGTGCATGTACATTTTAAAAACTCTTCTGAGTGTAAATCCAGAATTACTAAATCATAAGGTAATTAATACACATAGTGTTTTGAGGAACATCAAACTATTTTCTGTTGTAAATTTTGAACTTGACATTTTCGCTGGCAATGTAGGGGGGATGCAGTTTCTCCACATCCTGGCCAGTGCTTTTTATTGTCTGTCTTTTTGATGGTTGTCGTCTCAGAGAGTGTGAAGTAGTACCCTGTTGTAGCTTTGACTTATATTTCTACAGGACCAAGGATGGCCAAAACATCTTTGGAGGTATAATGGTTCAAGTCTTTGAGCCACTTTTAGAATTGGACTCTTTCTCTCTCTCTCTCTTTCTTTCTTTCTTTCTCTTTCTGTCTGTCTGTCTGCCTGCCTGCCTGCCTGCCTGCCTGTCTTTCTAAATTGTTGAGTTGTTAAACCATTCGAAGTGTGTAGTTTAATTATGCTGTGTTGCATACTGAGCTCCCATTCCAATCACAGACATGTGTATGTTGCTGAGGGGCGAGCAGGGCACAGAAAAATGAGAACGCATAGAATCAGGGAACTTGGGTTGTGCCTTGAAAGTGTCCTCTCAGTATTCAAATGTTTGATGTCTCTGCATTCTAGAATCTGTGGCCTCAATAATAAAGAACGATCCAGCCTGTCCCAGAGCTGGGGACGAAACTTAAAACCTCATGGACACTAGGGAAACACTCAACCGCATCCTCAGTCCGAGTGACTGGTTTTCCCAAGTGTTGTGCACACATTTGCTTACTAAGCCTCACAGTTGGGCCCAGTTGGTAGGTTTATTCTAATGTAACACACGAGAAGAACTAGAAGTCAGAGAGACAAAGCAACGGACCCAAAATCCCAACCAGAGGGAAGTTGAAGGGACAGGGAATTCCTTCTCAGATTCATGTCCACAGATGGCTTCGGAAGCCCTCAATATTCTTTTCTTATTTGCTATCTACATCCCCACCAGCAGTCCTCCCCACAACTGACACTAGTGTTTTATCTGACACGCCAATTTTAGAAGCACATCCTGGCTTGAAGTCTTTTAATGGCCTGTCATTCTTCGAGACCCATCTTCTTCCTTTCATGTCACCATCTCCGACCCCTCATTTGTGATCCGCTTTGCTGCCGTGTCAGACAGCTCCACACGTCTGGAATCTGTCAGGATGTTTCATAGTTCACAACACAGAGTTTCCTCTGCCAGGGACAGATTAAAGACTCTTCACCCACGACACATACCCCAGTCCATTTTATGAACCTTCCCCATGCCATAAAATGCACCAGTCATGGCAAAGAAAAGAATCAGGGAAGAGGAGAGCAGGCTACAAGTATTTATGTGCCTCGCCTTGTCGCCGGCAACAACCATTGGAAGCAACTAGAAAGTGTTTGGGACTAATCAGGGCCAAGATGCAGACAGATCAACGGGGCTCCTAATCACCTGCAGTGGCTGGTTAGAAAGTATAGTAGGAGCCAAACTCTCACTCACGAGAGCATCAGAAATGATAAAACCCCAGAAACAAGCTTTCAAACATCTAAGTCGCTATTGTAAAGCTTTGTGAAACATAACTGAAAGGTGAGAAAAAAAAAAAAACCCTCCCAAATCCATGAAAATACACTCAATGTTTCTGCGTAAAGAGTTTGATTCATGAGATCGTTTGATTCATGAGGCTCATTGGCTTGAATATGGAGTATCATTTCAACCACTTTCTCTGTGTCCTCCCGGGAAAATGTCACCACACCTCTAAGATTTAGCTTCCTTGATGCAAGATGAGGGTAAAATTTCTAGGTACCAAATATGAGGAAAAGATGATGTGCTGGGCATACTCAGTCCACTGTCAGGCACGGAACACTCAACAGGTTCTGTTTATGTTCTGCCTTTTGAGCGTTACCCAACAAATGTGTTTTGGTTTTGGCTTTACCTGTGCTTTGATGGCGCCTTCCCCTTTGATCTGGTACCGTTTGGCTGTACACAGGCAACTCTACAATGATGTCACTTCTGTCCTAGTCATTGCCAATGCCCTTAAAGCTCCCCTCGTCCCCCTAATGACCAGCAGCGTCCATTTTCTCAAAGGCAATTGGATTTTAACATTGTAGATGACTTTTGTCGGGTTTTGGATTTTTATTGCTTGCTTCTGGCTTTACATTTTAAAAAAAATGAATATTTATGTGTGTTTGTGTGTAGAATGATGTGTGTGTTTGTGTGTGCGTGCGTGTGCATGTGTATGTGTATGTGTGTGTTTGTGTATGTGTGTGGTATGTGTATTGTGTGCGTGTGCGTGTGCGTGTGCGTGTGTGTGTGTGTGTGTGTGTGTGTGTGATATGTGTGTACGGGGAGATGCATCCCACCACTAGCCTGTAGAAGTCAGAGGCCAACTTTGTGGAGATGGTTCTCGCCTTCTATCTTTACATGGTGGCAGGTGCCTTTATTTGCCAAGCCATCTCATGGCCCTGCTTCTGGCTTCTTTTCCTAAGCTACTCGTACTGAGATTCAGACAGGTTCTGCATATAATTGTTTTGTTACTTTCATTGCTGTATTTAGAACTTTTTAAAGTAGTTGAGTGTTTAAGTAATCGTCCATTAGAGTTATCTCTAATACATTGCTACAGCCTCGTGCATGTCTCTGATACGTGACTGTAGATTCACAATGGCGGTGTGCCTGGAAGTAGAAATGTTGAGAGAGTGGTAAACTTCAATAGCCAATACCAAAGAGATCTCCTGGTGTGGGCTCACACTCCTCTCAGTGAGGGGGTGAGCGGATGGGAGACACTCAGCATGCAGTCTTGTTAACTTCGGCAGTTCTGTTGGGTAGGTAGTTTTTACTTCATTGTGGATTTATTTTGCATTTTTTCAATAAACTGTTTTCTCAAATGCCTTTTGGCCATTTGGTTCAGAACACAGGAATCCTTTCCTAGCTTTTAGGAAATGGATTATCTATTTCTTCCTTTTGGTGGTGCTTTTTTTTTTTTTTTTTTTGAGATAGGGTCTCTCTACATAGCCCTGGATGACCTGAAACTCACTTTGTAGACCAGGCTGGCCTCCAAATCACAGAGATCCACCTCCCTCTGCCTGTCAAGTGCTGGGCTTAAAGGTCTGTGTCATACCTGGCTCTTGTTTTTTCATGTCTCGCTGATGTCTTTTGTATGGTATACAGAAATTCTGAGTTTTAATGAAGTAAAATCAACTACCTATTTTTTTTCTTTTATGGATGGTGGTTTTGACTCCATTTAAGAAACTTTGGCTAATATTGTAAACCTAACATAAACTCTAATTAATAAATTAACAAACCACTCCTTCTGTTAGCTCATTTTTTTCTGTTTTTTTTTTTTTAAGCTTGGAAATATTAATATGAAAGACTACTAAAGTGTTAATGCTGTGGTCCTTTTTGTTAAGACTTTCATACCTAGTATCCATTATTAATAAATATCACTCCTATCCAATAAAAAACTTCTTTCCTGGGCTGGAGATGTGACAAAGTAGGTAACTGTACTTGTTGTATGAACCCGACAATCTGAGATCAATTCTTGGGTCCCATAGAAAGGCAGGAGAAAACCAACTTCACCAAATTACTGGGAAGACTAGTTTCTTACCTGCCCTGAACACTATCTTAACAGACTGCCCGTCAGTCAATTCCTGTCCTTTAATTTATTGTCCTGAAATCTATGCTACCCTGTCTTGAAATCTGATGAGAGAAATTTCCCATCTTGTTCTTCAAGAGTGTTTGACTAATTCTGGTCTTTTTCTTTCTTACATAGCTTAGAAGATAAATAAATTAATATTGTGTGTGCATATGTGTTTTTATTTGTTTTTGTGTATGTGATTGTGTATGTGTGTGTGAATGTGTGACTGTGTATATGAATTTATGTGTATATGTGAATGTGTATGTGTGTGTGCATGAATGTGAGTGTATGTGTGACACTGTGAGTGTGAATGTGTGTGTGTATGTGTGAATGTATGTGTGAGTATGTATGTGAATTTGTGTGAGAGACTGTGTGTGTAAATGTGTGAGTGTGTGTGTAAGTGTGTGTGTGTGTGGTGTCTTCCTCTATCTCTCTTCACCTTATCTTTTGAGACAAGGTTTCTTCCTGAGCCCCAGCTCACTGATTTGACAAGATGAGCTGGCCAGAGAGTTGCAAGGATCCCTGTCCGTCCACCTCACCCACCCTGGGATTAGAGGTGTGTGGCCCAATACCTGGCTTTTTACATGGGTGCTGAGGATCCAAACTCAGGTCTTCAATGGAGCCACTGCCCCAGCTCATTTGTATAATTCCAGACCTGGCTTGTTAATTTCTGTATTTGAAATGCTGCTGACATTGCTGGGCATGTGGTACACACCTGTAATATCAGCGCTCCCCACCCCACTCCCCCCAGTTGCTACAAGTTAGAGGCCAGCTTGGTCTACATAGTGAGTTCCAGGCCAGCCAGGGCTATAGAGTGAGAAGCTGTCTAAAACACCAAGGCTATGAAGTGGAGGGAGCCTGGGGCTGTGGGGATATAATTTAGTGGTAGGTGGGCCCTGCATTTGATCCTTAGCAATGGGCAGAGGCAGGGATAAGGAGAGAAAAGGAAGTGGACATGCCAATCAAAGAAGTTGGGCTGACTCTATAGGTCAGTTTGGAAGACCAGGTAGAGGCCCCTGGTTGAGGCTTTCCTACTATGTTATGCTTTTCTTTCACAGCATTTGCCATCATTAATTAATTCTGAAATTAGTCATGCAATTTGATATGCTGAGCTGGGTTTAGTCATGGTCTAGTCACTTGCTAACTACACACCTCATGTGCTTTTGACCAAACACTCATCAAAGCAACCAATGGTTCAGTTGTTTAAAGTAAGAGCATAGTTTCTGGACCCTTTGAGTCCCTCTGTGAGACCGTAGGAATCTGCTTCTTCTTGATTGAGAAATAAGCATTCCTTTCCAGTTGGTGTGTGTGTGTGTGTGTGTGTGTGTGTGTGTGTGTGTGTCCACACAGACTGGTAAGATTCAGGCAGTGTGGTCTGTAGCCGTGTGTGCTTCAGCTGCAGGTGGGAGTACCAGCTAGAGAGTTCTCCTCCACAGTGCCCATTGTCTGGAGTCTGTTAAGGTCTGCCCTTGAACAGAGTGTTAATAAACCTCTAAGGTGTCCCATCAGGAAAAGGTAATTATTTCCTGAGCATAGCATTGTCCTGGAGATTCCGTCTGTATCTCAGGAATCTTCCCCTCCGAGGTTAGTTCCAGGCTCCACAATCTCACATAACTTCAGGTGCGATCTGCTCCTTTGTTGACTCCTTGGACTTTCATCATGGGACAATTTCCTGTCCGTGAGCCTCAGGAGTTTCTGCTGAAATTTCATCCCCAAGGTCATAAGGAGTGAGGGGAACCAAATTGAGCTTTAGAGAACATGTTTTAATTAGTGTGAAAACTGCTAAACATTGGCATGTTTAGAGGAAGGGCCCATTCACCATAAAACTCAGGTAGGACACTCATTATCAAGTTGCACCACAATGACCATCTCTTAATTAAAAACTTTTATAGACTTTGGAAAAGTCCCATTTATCCACCAGACTAGAAGAAATATTTTATTTTGCTTAATTAAGTGGCCAGAACTTTCTGATGTTGCAACTACACTAGAAATATATTACCCACATGTTCACCAGAGCTCAAGGATGATGACTTTAGTCATTACATTTAAAAAAAAAAAAAAGTCAGCCATATTGAAACTCTTGCAGAGTGATCGCTAGCAGAGCCCACCTTGTCCACCACTGTTCAGTCAGGTCTCATACCCACCCACCCAAGTCCTTTGCATGATTTCTCAAGTAGAGGCCATTTGTTCTTCAAATGCATTTTCAACTGTCAAAGATTGCTTTGTTATCAGACAAGTCCATTATAGGAAATGGGGTTCCTCTACTCTGGGAAAAGAAGCAGCTATCCTTGGACTTTGCATATGTTTCCTTTTTGAGATACTGACCACAGAATTTGTTTACGACTATCTTTAGCACCAACAGGAAGCCTATGATGAAACGGATGAGGGAACTGAGTCAAAATGTTATAAAACTCTAGGGAAATATGTTCCAAATGATCCAGGGACTTTAAAAAGTGCCTGGAAACAAGGAGTGTTGTAACATGATTGGTTTTCTCAGGGAGAACTTGCATGCCAACCTCTCTCTCTGGCCCTGTCAGAAGGATGTCTGGGTGGGACCCGAGCTGTGGTTTGTTATGCAAAAACTGTTTCTCTGGGTAAAAATCTTTCTGGTTTGTATAAAGGTTAAGCCAGGAGCACTGACTTCTTAGAAGTACTGGGATCTCAACCATAACCACCTTTGTGACTTTGTTTTTTTTTTTTTTTTTTTTTTGGTTTTTCGAGACAGGGTTTCTCTGTGTAGCCCTGGCTGTCCTGGAACTCACTCTGTAGACCAGGCTGGCCTCGAACTCAAAAATCCGCCTGTCTCTGCCTCCCAAGTGCTGGGATTAAAGGTGTGCGCCACTGCTGCCCGGCCATGACTTTGGTTTTTAACTAAGGTGGTTTTTGAGCAATCTTAAGAGAGAGAGGGGAGCTCAGGGGTGTGTGTGCGTGCATGCGTGTGTGTGTGTGTGTGTGTGTGTGTGTGTGTGTGTGTATTCACCCCATCCTCGATGGGAGTAGCAAGCTCTGATTACCTACCTGCCAGTCATTTCTTCCAAGTTCTTCTTCTGATTCATGAGGTCTCCCCATCAGCCAGCTTAAGCTGGGTTATGCTGCTGTAACAGGAAAAAAAAAAATGCTAGAACTATGTGTCATTGACTTAAGATTTGCTGGTGGATACTGACAAAACCATGAGTGCAGCCAAGAGGAGAATTTCGATTTCTCCTGCCTAGGGGACAAAGTTTGGCATGATGTCATTCCAGAGCAAGGTGGCCAGTACAGTCCCAGATGACTTTCAGTGCAAATACACCTTTGTTCTTATAAGACACTGAGATGTAACAGCAGAGCTTGTATTACCCTTGTACACTATCTAATATACTAGTGAACTGGTGAGCGGGCAAACAGGTTAGATAGTTGGCTCAAGACCAGTAGAGGGCTAGGGAAGGGCATGTGACTTCTAACATGCATCTGACTCTTTTGTGTCCAGCAGAACTTGAAAGACATCTTTGTTGTCTCCAAATACCGAGTCGTCAATCTACTATTCAATCTGTTTGCAGACATTTATTGGAAGGAACTTGGCTTGTTTTTGCAAAGACGGCAGGGTAACTTTTATTTTATTTGGGGGAAGAAGGGGGCCGTTTGCATTGCAAATAGTGTGACCAACCATCTTAGTTTGCTTGGGACTCAGGCATTTCCTAGACTAGTTTAGTCTACCAAGAAAGGCTCAGCGAAATTGGGATGCTATCTTCTAGCAACACGTCAGATGTAGACAGCTTAGCGTCTCACTTAGCCTAGTAACTTTTTATCATTGTATTTATCACATTGTGTTGTAAATGACTCGGACAGCTCAGGGTCTGTGTGCACAGGATATTCTCAACTCCAGAGACCAATGCAACGACCATTCCGTTTTCTACTCCCAGTACCTTTCCTGATACCTACAACTTCAAAAGAGCACAGGAAACCCAGAGTGGATGAACAACATTTCTTGGGTGTGACTGGCGTTTTCTTCCTTGAGGCTCTGATTTCTTTCCCATGAGACCTTTTTTCTCCTTTGGTCACAATTTTACCCAGATTTCCAATTTAACTACGAAGAAGGGTGAGGAGTCTTCTCGAGCTGTGAGCTTGTGTGAAGGCTTCAGTGTACCCATAGTAGAAAAGTCCATAAACCAATCACCCACATTTCACCCTAAACAGATTCCTTATTAGACTGACTGAATAATTGGATCTCCTTGTTTGGTATTTGTTTAAAGACACAAGGTCACGGGACTACTGGTGGTTATTTGAGGCCGTAGAGTCATATGCAGTAAATTTGATTTAACTGTTTCTGGTCACTGAGTATGCTGGGACTGAAGGCCCAGGCTCTCTACATCTGCCCTCCCCGACTTAGGAATGCAGAGTAATGTGCCCTCCAAAACCAGAGGCAGGAAGAAAATCTCCAAGGGCACGCCTCGCTGATGGGCTGCGTTCATGCCCAGTTAAGGACAGCGATCAACGGTATGATCTGCTCCATAGAATCAAAACCAGATCTCCTCCTGTTGAATACTTCCACAGCAGCCAGAGAGGTGTGCTGAGAAAGAGCTGGTGATTCCCGACTCCATTTAGATGAACTCCTTAGACATTTTAGCTTTCCTCCATCACCTCTCCTAAATGACTAAGAGTTTCTGAGAAGTACTTTGAGGTCTATGAAAAGGCCCCGAGGGGCTGTGGGAATATCGTGGACCTTGCGGTGATATGTTTGTAAAGCATGGTATGATGCAGCGGCGGCGGGGGGGGGGGGGGGGGGGGGGGGGGGGGGGGGGGGGGGGGGGATGCCTTAGCAGGCCCATGCTGGGGCATCATTCCCCGCTCTCCTCCAGGTACCAGCCATAGGACAGGTCTAGTATAAAATGAAGTTTATTTTGGGGCATGGGGAAGGGGGGGTTGAGAATGGAGTAAAGGCAGAAGCAGAGAAAGAGAGGGGGACAGGGAGAGGGAGCAAGAGACGGAGAGGGGAGAGGAGGAGAGAGGGAGGGAGAGAGGGAGGGAGGGAGGGAGGGAGGGAGGGAGGGAGGGAGGGAGAGAGAGAGAGAGAGAGAGAGAGAGAGAGAGAGAGAGAGAGAGCACAGACTAAGCCTAGCTTGGGCTTAGTCCCAAGAGAGAGAGGCTAAACAGTCCTTCTATAGCAAGCCCGGCTCAAGCTTGGCTGTTGCTAAGTAACTGTTGGGCGGAGCCTAGAAGAAACGCTAACGTGGTAACATGCGGTAACGCCCATTTTCTGGTTCCTCATGTAGAAAATTGTTCTCATTATGTTTCTTTTTCTTTATTTCTTCTTATATTGACTCAACTTGTTCTTTGACAAATTCGTGTGTGTGTGTGTGTGTGCAAGTGCACTCTGCTCACTTTCCATCCCCCCCCCTTTATCTCCCTCCTGCCCCTGAGAGGTGGGATGAAAATTAAGCGTCGCATTAAAATAAATGGATGAATCCCGTAGAAAGATATTTGGCTCATGACATCGGGGAAGTGGCAACCAGGGGGTATTAATGGGTCCTTGAGTCATTGACGAATTTTAATAGAATTAAGTCATCCCAGACAAACGAGTGGGAACACACAGTAGTCACCACACTTTGTTCCTTACAGCAAACAGTCTAGGCCATTAGGACATGTCAGTTATAAATATAAACATATAAATATGTCTTCCGTTAGGACGCGCTGGCCCTCCGTGTTTGCAGTGGCATTTACTGGAGCCGTTGCCTGAGTCATCTGTTTTCCCCTCCTCCTCCTCACATCACTTCACCGGTAGCCGAGCATAAAATACCGTAATTGATAAAACTTACCAAAGGCATATTTACAAAATGCTTATATGAAAAGAATACTGTCTTGGATGGACGGCTGCTTACTGACTTGCTCTCCAGGGTCTGCTCAACTTTCTTTCTTTCTTATACATCCCAGGACCACCTGCCCAAGGATGGCAGCACTCACAGTGGGCGGGACCCTACCCCATCAATCAACCGTCAGGGAACCCGCCCACAGATTTGCCTACAGGCAATCTGGTGGTGACAATTTGTCAATTGAGGTTTCTCTTCACCCAAAAGTGTATGAAGCTGCAAAAGTCTAGCCAGCACAAATACCCAGAAAGATACAAACCGAGAACAGGAGTTTCTCAATGGAAAAAAAGGTCACCATATGCTCGTTCAAACTTTCTCAAGTTTATTCTCTATGGCTCTACTAAGGATGAAAACCAGAGCCGGGCAGTGGTGGCGCACGCCTTTAATCCCAGCACTCCGGAGGCAGAGACAGGCGGATTTCTGAGTTCGAGGCCAGCCTGGTCTACAGCCTGGCTCCAGGACAGCCAGAGCTACACAGAGAAACCCTGCCTCGAAAAACAGAAAAAAAAAAAAAGAAAACCAGAGAGATAGTGACTGAGTTTAAGGACATCTGAGGTTAAAAGCACAAGAAAATGTTAACACACGAGCAAGGGCTCAGATGCTCAAGATGCATATTCATGAATTCAATTATCATACCAGAGACCTTTATTGATGAACTAAATACTAAATACTAAAGTATCATGCAGACCATTGCCTTTCAAGAAGTTGGATCCTTGTGCAGTTTAATTCACAGACAAATTTCATAGCAAATTATTTTTATTTGTTTTCATTTTAAAGTGTATGGTGATTTTGCCTGCCTGTTTGTCTGTGCTTGACACATGCATAGAGGGTCTAAGGAGGCCAGGAGAGAGTGTGAGAGCCCCTGGGACTGGAGTTACAGACGGTTGTGAGCCACCATGTAAGTGCTGAGAATCCAAGCTGGGTCCTCTGGAAGAAGAGCCAGTGCCCCTAACTGCTGAGCCCTCTCTCTAGCCCCTATAACAAATGATTTTTAAATTAAATCATATCTTGAAAACTATTCAGTTTCAACTGAATATAATCAGTTTTAACTGAAAATATTCTATGTATTGAAAACTATTTCAATATGCAGAAAACCTAAGGAATAGAGTGAATTCACTGAGAAGGTCCTTAAATTACATTGATACAGTAGAAAATGCAGAAAAACTAGTGTAATATTACACTTAACTCTGTAGCTTTTGCATCCACTCCAAACGTGGTTTAAAAAGTAAGCCCGTGTGATGACTGATCTTGGTTGTCATACCTGGGAAAAGGGAACCTCAACGAGCATCTGCCGCCTCCATAAAATCAGCCTGGGTGGCATGGTGTGTCTGTGTGGTATTCTCTTGATTGATATGGGACGGTCCAGTCCACTGTGGGCGGGGCCATCCCTGGGCAGGAGGTTCTGGGCTGCATAAGAAAACAAGGTGAGCAAGCCATGGGGAGCAAGCCAGTAAGTAGGATTCCTCCTTGGTCTGTTCTGGTTTCTGCTTAACTTATGACAGATTTGTGACATAGGCATCTTTGTGTTCTCTCTCTCTGTGTGTCTCTCTCTGTGTCTCTCTGTCTCTGTCTCTCTCTCTCTCTCTCTCTCACACACACACACACACACACACTTTCTCTCACTTTCACAGGGATTTGCCAGCTTCTGTTTCCCAAGTGATAAGATTAAAGCCATGTGCCACCACGCCCAGCCCTTTATCTGAATTTTAGGTCCAGGGAATAGTTAGTTCCTAGTGGTTTGTGTATAGCTCAAAGCCCTGCAGCTGAAGCATAGGTGTGACCTTGGATGTGGCTATCTCAGAGCACCACAGTCCACCACAACTCCTCTCAGCAGTAAATCTCCATACATTCCCTCCCACCCCTGTCACTTTTTGAACTTTAGATTTGGCATACAAATTCTGATCAAGACATTTGGATTTTGTAGATTCGGCTACTTCAGACTCAAGTGTTCCAGTGTATTTTCCCCAGGTCTTTTCATTTCCTGAATTTTTGCAATCACAAAAAAAAAAAAAAAAAAAAAAAAAGAAAAGAAAAAGAAAAAAAAGACAGAGCGAAAAGAAGAGAAAAGAAAAAAAGTAGCCCTAGTTGTTCTAAAAGTCACTCTGTAGACCAGGCTGGCCCTGAATTTAGTCACTCCTCCAACCCCTGTCTCCTGAGTGCCAGGATTACAGGGATGCACCAGCACATTTGGCTGGCTTTATGCCCAATTTTACTTGGACATTTCTTGAAAAATAACAGGCTAATCTGCATGTAATAATGCAGGCACAGGTGTTCAGTTGTGGGTACCAGAGCAAGATAATGTTTCCAGATGTGTTGCCGGTTCTTACCGGAATGGCTGGGTGTCATTAGCTCTTTGGCTGAGATAGAGCATTTCCAATGGGGATGCTCTCCAGCTACAACGGCCTTCAGGGAACACAGTGTCTTAAGTTCTCTTAAGTCTGTTCATTTCTATTTATTTATTTATTTATTTCATATTTTATTTACATTTCAAATGTTTCCCCCTTTCCAGATCTCCCCTTTGGAACCTCCCCATTCCCTCCACCCTCCCCCTGCCACTATGGGGATATTCTCCAACTCTCCAACCCACCCACCCACCCACTCTCGTCTTCCCTCCTAGACATTCTCCTATACTGGGGGATCTAATACCCTCAAGCTCAAGGGCCTCTCCTCCCCCTGATGTCTAACAAGACCCTCCTCTGTCGCATTTGTGGCCAGCACCATGGGTCCCTCCATGTGTATTCTTTGGTTGGTGGATCAGTCTCCAGGAATATTGGGGGGGGGGGGGTCAGGCCAGTGGACACTGTTGCTGTCTCCCTGGGGCTGCAAACTCCCTCAGTCCCTTCTCCAAGTCCTCCATCTGGGACCTCACACTCAGCCCTACTGTTGCTGTGAAGTGACTCTTGGGTATTTCAAGACTGTTCATTTCTTTAGTCAGCAAGCATTCTAGAGTACTGTGCCAATCTCCATCTTGATTCCTGTGGAGAGAACTGAACAAAGCATACACACCCATGGCTGTGTGGAACACACTGAGGAGGTAGTCCATACATACACAAGTACATGATAGGTCAGGCAGTTAGTGCTTTGTGAGGGGGATTCAAGATGGGACAAAGTAAGTTTAAATAAAGGGAGAAAAAAGAAAGACTGAGATGAAGACCTGCCTTTTTATACAGGATGGCCAAGGACATTCCTCGTAAGGTGACATCTGAGCAGAACTTGAAGGAAACTAAGCTTATTTCAAGGAAGAAAATTCTAGAGCACTGGCTCTCAACCTTCCTAATGCTGTGAGCCTTTAATACTGCTCCTCATGCTGTGATGATCCCAAACATAACATTATCTTCATTGCTAGTTTATACCTGTAATTTTGCTACTGTTACAACTTGTAAATATGTTTTCTGATGGTCTTAGGTGACCCCCTCGAAAAGGTCATTTGGCCCACAAGGGGTGAAGACCCACGGGTTGAGAACCATTGTTCTAGGCAGCTAGAACTTTGCAAAAGGAAAGGCTTTGGAGAAGCTATGTGCGCTGGTTGAAGTACATCTAGGAAGAGGCATCAACTCCAGAGTGAAGGGGTTTTGGATGGGTGAGGTAAAAGGGTGAGGTCAGAGCGTCAGGGTGGGAATAGAGATCAGTGCTACTGTGTTTGCCCTGTAAACATGAGGCCTTGGCTTCACCCTCAGTACCAACAAACAGCAAAACAAAAACCAAACCAAACCAAACCAAACCAAAGCAGAATCAGGTCAGGAAGATCATAGGTAGTCTTTTAAAATTACAGTTCTGCCTCTGGATTTTATTTAGTGTGAAACAGAAAGCCGTCAGTGCCACAGGCTTACAGTCCACTCTGTGGAGGATGCGGTGGAGGCAGGAAGGCCAGTTAGACAGATGTCCAGGTGGGGGGCAGTGGGGGTAAGGATTTGGGTAGTGGCAGAGATGGGGGCAAGGTGAGATTGGGTCTTGGTTGTAGATAGCACATGGAAGAAAGAGAAATACATGGGAAACCAAGGTTTTCAGCTTGAAAACCTGGAAGTATTGGATGGATGGAGTTACCTATTATTGAGTTATGGAAACACTGTCACAGGAGTCATGGTGCTGGTAATGGTGTGTGTGTGTGTGTGTGTGTGTGTGTGATGTGTGCTTGAACTGTGAACATACATTTTCATATATGGTGATAGGAAACTAGGGCCTTTATTCTGATCTGTTAGATCTTTGGATATATCATATGAGTATAATATATCCAGGGAAGAGGATAGGGTTAGAGTTCATATGGACTTATACACACTGAGGACATTGGGCGTCTGGGTATCCTAGTGTTAAGTGAGATCATCTAGATAGTTAAATAGATTAGGAGTAAAACAGACAAGCGCACTGAGCCCTGGACATTTTAACCACTTAAATACCACTTACAACTTGAAGAGATAGAGGTAGGTGGTAGTGGTGGTGTATTCCTGCAATCCAGCAATTAAGAGGTGGAACCATGAACATTAGAAACTCAAGGTCTTTTTTGACTACACAGTGAGTCTGAGATTAGCCTGGGCTACCTGAAACCCTGTAGGCTGAGCTGAGGCTGCCCTTGCTTGAGAGAGGCAACAGGGCTTCCTCCCATGCTTTCATATTTGTGTGTGTCCCTTTCTTGTACCTACGCACATAGATTCTGTTCCTTGTCTTTGGGTCTCATTTTCTAAGACTTACTGTGCTGTACCATCTGCTGCCCTGTCTTCCCCACTGGACTGCGAACCTTTTGAGAACAAAGACCTAGTTACAGTTGCCTGTAGCTGTCATCCCAGGATGGTACCTGGGTCATGGTGATAAATAATCACTTGTTATATCATAAAGGACAATAGTGGCGTTTACTTTTGTGCCCCAGATATTTTGTTAGCTGGTGGGAGTTACTGAGCAGAGTGAACTGGCCTAGGTGGAAGACCCTGTGTGCTCAGCAGGAGCTAAATGGCAAGCGCTGTTCCCACCTGCAGTGTCCCCAGGTCTTTACTTTATTTCTTCCTTGTCAAAGAGCAGACTGAAGTCTGTTTTCCCCAGAAAGCTTCTGCTGATTATCCACTTAGCGATCTGTGAGTTGGTCTCCTTCCTAAGATGTGTCATGTTTTCACTGCGGCCACAGCTGCGACATGGGCGTTCTTGAATTTCATAGTTCTCTCTTTGCTGGCCACATTGTGTCCTTAGAAATCATGTCTTTCATAAAATGAAACATTTTCTACACTGTGACAATGATGCCATTAAAATGAAAGGGTGACCGGGAACTTAGTATCAAATAAAGTGTCATCATGATCAATAATTTGTGAGATTTATAACTCTGATTCTCTAAAGCATAAGAAAAAAAGTCATAAAGCTAAACCCAAGTTTCATATAAAATGGTCATAAACACACCTTGGTTATACAAGAGAACCAGAGGTGTTAATATAAACTATGTACAGAGTACAATTACAGTCTACGCTGTAAGTTTCCCCTAAAACAAATACATATATCAAGATGAGTGTTTTCAGCATATTAGTGGACAATAATGAACAATTAAAGGACTGATAGGTTATTGCAGGGTTGTTCAGATTCCCTTCCACTCTGGGCAGGTTCTTCTCCCTAAAGCAGAGGCTTTATCAGTAATTCTGTTGATCCTTGAATGTGCCCAAATTAGCAGGCTCAAGAGATGCTTCCCGTTGCTAAAGAAAAAGCTATTTTTTTTGCCTGTATTGGAATTCTCTATAGGAATGGGACCAAGAGTCTGTGTTTTGGATTGGATTCGTTATATAATCAGAGTTTAGGGAGTCTGTGATAGTTTGAATATGCTTGACCCAGGGAGTGGCACTGTTAGCAAGTGTAGCCTTGTTGGGGTAGGTGTGTCACTGTGGGCGTGGGCTTAGGACCCTCACCCTAGTTGCCTGGAAGCCAGTCTTTCACTAGCAGCCTTCAGATGAAGATGTAGAACTCTCAGCTCCTCCTGCACCATGCCTGCCTGGATGCTGACATGTTCCTACCTTGATGATGATGGACTGAACCTCTGAGCCTGTAAGCCAGCCCCAATTAAATGTTGTCCTTTATAAGACTTTCTTTGGTCATGATGTCTGTTCACAGCAGTAAGATCCTAAGTGAGACAGAGTCCAACAACAGCCGTATATACATTGGAGAGGCACAGAACTCAGTAGTTGGTCAGTGCAAAAATCTAAAAGGTCATAGCAGTCCCACTGTGATGCCAAAGCCCTGGGAGACCCCTGGATGTCTGCTTGAGGGCACACAGAGAGTGGGAGGAAGACGGATTAGGTGGGTGATGGCACCAACAGTAGACATGCCTATGGCCTGGCTTCTCCTTCTTCTGAAGAGTATTTCATCCAGCGCCCCAATCCCATCTCAATGAGTTGTGTTCTCCTCACAGTCACTGTTCCATATGCAGATTTTCTCTGAAAAGGTTCCCCCTCCTAGATCTTCACTATTCGTAGGTCTTGAGACAGACCTCCCCAAGCCTCACCTGAAAAGCTGTGTTTCTGCTCCATTCTTCCTGGGGATGGATCTTCTGTCACATAATTTTTATTATAGGAGTAAGTCATAAAACGATTGCTGACTGGAAAAAAGCTCAACAACAACAACAACAATAATAATAATAATACCAGCCTCGGAAAACCTGTGCCAGGCTTTCCAACAGGTCTGACTATCCTTGGATGAAAGTCCGTAAGACTCTGGGCAGTGGTGGTGCACGCCTTTAATCCCAGCACTCGGGAGGCAGAGACAGGCAGATTTCTGAGTTCAAGGCCAGCCTGGTCTACAGAGTGAGTTCTAGGACAGCCAGGGCTACACAGAGAAACCCTGTCTCGAAAAACCAAAAAAAAAAAAAGAAAGAAAGAAAGAAAGAAAAGAAAAAAAGAAAAAGAAAAAGAAAAAAAAAGAAATGAAAGTCCGTAAGAGAATGAGCTTTGTTAAAGGCCTACTGAGTGCTGGGGACTGACATGGCGCTCAGGAGACACTGAGGTGACTGAGTTGGCCTTCAGGGAGTGCCGAGAGGTATGAATGTCAGGGAATCAGTGCCCAAGACTAGTCCTGGGCATTTTCTCTAAGATGGTAGCAGACGTGGCGACCTCCTTTATGTGTTTTGGTTGTGCACTGAGTGATTTTGCAGTTAATTCTGATCAGGGGAGAGGAAGGACATTTGAAGATGATTAGGCAACCCATCTCTGTTTCCTACTAAGATCTGAGCATTGGAGTGTGCTTTAAAGAAAATCTCATAATCCTCTTGAAAATATGAATATTGTTATCACGATGTTGAGTGAAGACCACGTCATGTGCGAGAAGGAATCCAACTAAGGAAGTAAAAGGCTGGAACAATAATGGGGAAAGAGCCCCTTGGCTTCCAAGCGCGGATCATATCGAGCGATCTTCCAAAGAGGAACCAGTTAAACATGCCTTTCTTGTGCCTACACATGGAGATTCTCTTCCTTGTACTCAGATTTCTATGGTCTAACTACCATTTTCTCTCAGAGCTTTTTTTTTTTAATCCAAAGAATACATCAGAATTTATTAGAAACCTCCAATCCATAAGAGCATTTATGATAGCAGAAAGAATTAAATTAATTTTTTTAATTACTAATAAAATGAGCATTAGCTCTTATTTACGAATAAATAACTTTCATGGTTTTTGATTCAATATTTGAAGGGTTTTGTTTGTTTGGTTGGTGTTTTGGAAGCAGAGTCTCTCTAGGAAGCCCAGAGGGCTTCCCTCAGAGTGTTTTAAGTTGTTTCCATGAAAATAATGTAGGTCCACATACATAGAAGTTCTGTGGGTGAACAACTGGCTTCAGGGGTAGGAGTGTGCCCAAATCATTGCTCAAAACCACTACCACCACCACCACCACCAAAACACAAAATGTACGAGCAAAGAGTTAGTGAGCTCAATTCAGATGTTAGCAATGATATGAAATTTGAAAAGTTGGTGCTGTAGGGCCAGCTTATCCACACCTGGTCAGATTTAGAACTCGAGTCCCAAGTAATGTCTTGATAAGTGTGAGTACAGAGAGAGACAAGACCCCAAAGGCTTTGTCTCTCAGAGGCCATGGAGCCCTGTGTTGGAATTGTTAGTTTGAACTGTGTGTGTGTGCCTGTACGTGCACGTACGTGTGTGTGTGTGTGTGTGTGTGTCTGTGGTGTGTTACAAAAAATACATTTCTAAAAATAAGAAATGGCCTTCGTGAAATATTCAGGGAGAGTGGGAGTTGTCTCTGTACCCATGATGCTCCAGATGCTGAAATATATATACAGGTAATCAGAAGGACAAGAGGTAAGACACCTCATATCTGCATTGCAGTTGCTTTTGCTTTAACTTCTGCTCCCCTTCCCTCCTGTCATGGGGCCTCTGTTCACAGACTTCTCTTCTCTAGACCTGCTTCCTCGGTAGTTCCCCATGGCACTCAGTAAAAGCCAAACTTGTTTTATTTTGTGATGCTCGACACAGAATCCAGGATGTAGTGCATGCTGGGTAAGTGCTCTATCACTAGGTTGTCCCGAGGGCCAATGCTTTAGCATGGCACTGAAGGCTTCTAGAATGTGCTTTCATGGCTCCTCCCCAGCATTCACCAGCATAGACTATGAATCTTCATCACACACTGCCCTTCACGGAGGGTGCTGTGCATGTAACGTCACCCTTTTGGGCAGAGTGGGCCTCTGCCTGGGAAACAGTTCAAACGTCGTTCTTAATCTTTTAAAATTCCTCCAGGACAGTGGAAGTCTCTGTGTGGAAGGGATTTCTACCATACTATTTCTCAAAATATGTCATCGTTGTTTGTTAAAACAGAATGCTTTCACCTCACAGTCCAGTTGGTGCTAAGAGTCCAGTGTCTGAGACTGAAAACCAGGTACCAAGTACAGGCACATTTCAAGGGCAGAGGCTAGACCACGAGCGATGGGGGCTGTAAAAGGAAAAGTGTCAGCCTGGTTTTGTGAGCTCATGGTTTACCTCAAGGATAGAAGAGACGGGAAGAACCAGAGAGGTTGGGATGTTTCCTCTCTTCTCAGACCACCTACGCTGTGTGTTTCTCTTCTGCGACCTACAAGGAGAGAAGGGAGGGAGGAACTTTCCTCTGTCCTCAAGTCAAGGAAGGGACCTTCAAGGGGACAAAACTAGATTGATAACCTTGGTTCTTGAGATGTCTGATGGCAAGAGGCAGGAGCTGAGCCACCTACCTGTCCACTGGCTGAGATGAAGACAATCTCTCCTCCCTGGGAATCAGCTGTGTTTAGATTTATAACAACTTGTAAGAGTTATGAATCGATCAGACGTGAGAATCAGTGTAGCAAAGCAGCCTGGAATCAGACATGAGAATCAGTGTAGCAAAGCAGCCTGGAATCAGACATGAGAATCAGTGTAGCAAAGCAGCCTGGAGCCTTTTAAAAATAGTTATATTTTTTAATTAAAATTGTATACGATACATTTTGATCATATTCTTTCCTCTCCTAAGACTTTGTAATCACTCAACTTTATGTATGCTTTCTCTCTTTCTTAAAAAACAAGACAAAACAACAACCCCCAAACAAAAAACCGAAAACAATGAAAAGTCAAAAGAAAGAAAGAAACAAACCAACAAACAAACTCAATAGACAAAAAAAAAAAAAAAAAAAAAAAAGAAAAGAAAAGAAAAAGGAAAAGAAAAGAAAAGAAACAAAAAGCACACAAGAAAACCATGGAGTCTGTTTTGTCTTGGCTACACGTGGGCATGGGGTCTACCCTAGTGTATGGTTGTAACTCTTCCAGCTTCACTGGAAGAAACCCGATTTTTCCTTTCCCAGAAAGTATCAATTACAAGTAGCTTCTCTGTTAAGAGTAGGATTTTATGTCCACTTTTCCTTTGCAGTGCTAGGATTTTGTCTGGTTTGGCCCGAGGAGCTTTCATGTGTGCTTCCATGGTCTCTGTGAGTTCGTTGGCCCTGTGGTCTCTGGAAGATGCTGTTTCCTTGGCGTCCACCATCTCCCGCCCCACCAACCTCTCCCTCCTCTTCCACATGGACCCATCCCTGAAGCTTGAGAGCAGAGGTTAGATAACACCTTTCCACTTAGGGCTGAGTGCCTGGAGCAATTTTTGAACCCTGCTCAAGCAGGAGGAGGAGGTGAGATTCTGGTGTGAAGGTGTCAAGATGGAGGGCCATTGCCAAGAAGGGTATCCAGAAGGGTGCCTTTCAGGATTGTCCCCAGCACCGCAGGAGAATACTCAGCTCTCACTTCCCAGAGAGTACTAAGAAACTTGGCTGAGTCTTCCCTAGCTCCAGCTCCAGAGAAGCAAGGCAGTGTAGGAAAGACGCGAGGCAGGGAGGTGAGAGAAATGGCCGACCTCACTCCTTCATCCCCCACTGCCTTTTGTTACGCTGAGGTGGCCTCAGATTGGACCCCGAGGAGCACTGGCTTTGAGTGACATATTCAATGTTCCGTGGAACTGAAAATCAGCTTGTCTTGTGACAGGCAGGGATGGAAACACTTTGCTTTAAGGATAGTTAAAAGAAAATCTTGGGAATCTGTCCAAGATTTTGGATTTCATTCATTTTTCACATAGGCCCACGTGGTGTTTTGAATGAAAATGGCCCCATCAGTCCATAAAGAGTTGCACTATTGGGAGGTGTGGTCTTCTTAGAGTAGGTGTGGCTTTGTTGAGGTGGGTGTGGCCTTGTCCGAGTGGGTGTGGCCTTGTTGGGAAGACGTGTGTTACTGGGAGTGGGCTTTGAGGTCTCAGAAGCTCAAGCCAGGCCGAGGCTCACTCTTCCTGTTGCCTGCCCATCTGGATGTAGAACGCTCAGCTACCTGTCCAGCACCATGTCTGCCTGCATGCTGCCATGCTTCCTGCCATGATGTTAATGGACTGAACTGCAAGCCAGCTCCAGTGAAATGTTTTCCGTTATAAGAGTTGCCATGGCAGCTAATTAAGACAGCCCACAAAATGAGATTAGGTCAGTCACTGAAAGAACAGATGCCCGGGTTAAGCAGCTACTTTCTCAAGGCTGTGTCTGTAGTTCAGCAGTAGGTTGCTTACCTGTGTGTATGAGACCCCAGACTCAGTAACCAACAGTGGGGAGAAAAGGATTCCATCTACCTGTTCAGGACAACATTGAAAGCTGTTTATTAATTTACTGCTTCTTCATAATGAGAACTACTTGAGGGTAGAGGTCATGGATTATATTCATCTTTGTCTTAATTGGGTTCAGATTGCTTTAATAAAACACCGTGACCAAAAGCAACTTGGAGAGGAAAGGGTTTATTTTAGCTCACAGCTCAGAGCCCATCACCCAGAGAAGTCAGTACAGAACTCAGGGCAGGAACCTGGAGGCAGGAGCTGACCCAGAGGCCATGGAGAATCGTGGCTTACTGGCTTGCTCAGCCTGCTTTATTAGGCACCCAGGGGGTGGCACCCCCAACAATGGGCTAAATGTTCCTACATGAATCACTAATTAAAGTGCCCTGCAGGCTTGCTTAGAGTGTGACCCCATGTCATCCTATAGTACAATGCCTACCGAATGTAGGCTGCCTACACCCTGATCATATGGAGGAACTTTCTCAATGGAGCCTGGCTCCTCTCAGAAGACTCCCAACACAATCTTTAATGAGGCAGTATTTGATGTATAGTAAATGTTTGTTGCATGATTAAATGAACAAGTTAAGTGTGGGGACCTGATGCAGTCCTGAGGAATGAGTATTGCTGAGACACATAAATGCAATCATGTCAAGCATCCCAATACCTTAGACCCAAGGGTATGGCAAAGCCGTCCCCTGGTCCCCGTGAGGCTGTTGGGTGTATATGTAGCTTTCTCCTCCCGGATGGCTGCTGCCTGGATTGCGCTCCTTCAGAGACCATCTCCTCTTGGTTTGTGCTGTATATATACAATAACATGCTGGGTTTCCAGGCCGCTGCTGGTCTGGCTCCATCAGAGTGTACAAGCCATCGGATCAGTGTCAAGTTTTCCATATATGTGCCTGAAATTGCCTCTTCAGTCACCCCAGTTAGATCAAGTCCTAGGTCGTGTGGGCTGTGACAATTAAGATTAGTGAAAAGGGTACAATCCAGTGGTTCAGGTTCAAACTTATCAGTGTTGGGCTCTTTGGACCAGTTACTTACCATGTAATGAGAAAAAAATAGTACTAACCTCACTGGATTTATCTGAGGGTGTTAACTATTTATTAGGTATTAGTCCAGTGGCTAGGAGCTAATGAAGGTTGATAACTGAGAGCTGTGATATCAAAATCATTATTGCTATTAAGATTGAGTTGATTAGAGTATACTGAACGCTCCCAGCTGGTATAGAGGAATTTTAACCTGCAACATGGCTTCTCTGGCTGAAATCCTGTCAGGCCCTTAGCAAACACCTTTCATCTCAAACAATGAAGGTAAAGTTAGTTGGAAGAAGGAAGCAGCCACATTTGAAAGTGACTTTTAATGGAGGGGCAGACAAAGTGATGATTCAGAGAAAGATTTGACAGAATGAGTCAGAGATAGGATATACCCAACTCTCATGAGAAGAGACAGGAAGGAAAGGTGACTTAAGAGAACAGGGTGGAGGGGGTGGTGGGGTGGTGGGTGGTGAGCAGTTTTACCAGGGGAGTTTTACAGAGACAGGTTGAACAGAGAGCAAGCAAGACACAGGTGAAGACAGAAGGAGCCAGAGAATGAGAAGGAGTCAGAAGATTAGAATAGACTGCCAGAGTTAGCTTGAGACCAGATAGAGCAATTTGGGCAGAAACTGAGAGAGAATCCAGGTCGAATCAGTCAGCTTGGAGAGGCGTTTGAGTCAGAACAGCTGAGTTGAATCAGCCAGAGCTCAGAAAGGATTAGAAAGTGTGAGCTTGTTCAGGAGCAAGTCTCAGAGGCTGAAAACATTCTAGGCCTAGTTTAGATTGTACGGACGCCAGAGCTCCCAGGACTAGGCCTAGATTAGCGGATGGAGGTGACAATGACTACAGGAGAACAACAGTTACTTTTACAGCTGGGCCTGGTGCGTCTGGACAGTATGTCCTTGACCCTATGTTGGCTGGCCTTGACCTCACTGCCTAGGGGTTTTCTCTGTTAGGGAGGAAACGGGTTTTCTGTTGGTTTGAGGAGGCAGCTGCTTTGCTTCCCTCTGCCCAGAAGTTTTGACTAAGGGACAAACTGCCTTGTCCAGACACTCACCAAAGTCTTCTGCTTTCAAACCCTGTGCCCTCACTCACAGAGGGACGTCTCACTGTGGGTCATTCCGGGCTCTCTATGGCCCAGGCTGTCCAGTGTCTGGACTTTATTCAAAGCTGTTGTTTTGTGGCTTTGTGAAGTCCATTCCCACCATCTCCCTGCCTTCTAGCACTTTGGTCACCCTTTCTTTTGTTCATCTGGTGCCCTTGAAGTAGAACGTCATTCAGTATCAACTGGGAGCAGGCAATGGAGATGGGGGTGGGGTGGGAGTGGGGCAGGATCTGAAATGCTGAGTTATTATGTAAAATCTAAGAGTGTATTATTCATTTTAAAAATGTGATTTTGAAACAATTGATTTGGAGATATAAAATGAAAATATGTTCATACTGTTAAGGTTGGGTGCTCTTTTTCTCTCCCTCCCTTCCTTCCTTCCTTCCTTCCTTCCTTCCTTTCTTTCTTTCTTTCCTACTTTCACGGGGTCTCCTATGTTTCCCAGGCTGACCTTGAACTCACGGGCTGGAGAGCTACATCAGCTTTAGCTTCCCCAGAAGCTGGGACAGTAGGTGCGTACCTCCCCCATCCACCTCGTGACTATACTTCCTACGTGTAAAGTTAAACCTGTGAAGCTACCCGTGCCAGTTTGCAAAGATAAACATGCAAAAGATAAGTGCTTCAGCCTCTGGTCAAGTCCGGATCCACAGGACCCGATGTCCTCAGGGAGGGCTCCGCGGTGGCCGCGGACATTTTTCTAGACTCTGAATAATGGAATTTCGTATCTCCTTCAGTATGACGTCATTTGTTTATCAGCAACCATACCCGGCTTACAGGGTGTGTTGCTTTGAGCTCTTTCTCATATTCTTTCTCTTGCTCTTCTCAAATGAGGAGAGAAGGAAGCGGAGTTCGCAGAGAGAATTAAGGACAAGATGAGCCAGGCCAGCTGTACCTAAAGCCCCAGTGTTGCAGAGGCCGCAGACTCTGAGGCTGAAAGAGCCAACAGCCTCCCTTTCCACTACACCAGTCCCCTCCATTTTCCTTGTTGTTCATGTTTTGTATTTTATATCTCTATTTTGTTTGTTTTATCAGTCTTAGTCACATTTCACTCATTTATTTCGGAAAATTGTAACAAGAAGCTATGATTAACTTGGATTGCAGTGAGCCAAGAAGCTAGAACCCCAGTGGCCAGTGACAGTGAGCATATTTTAACCGGAGAAATCAAAGTCTACAGAGATATCTACAGAGATACCACCTCACACTAGTCAGAATGACTATTATTTAAAATTAAAAAAAAAAAAAAGTTTGGAATACTATGCCCATCTGTAATCTTGGCACTTTAAGGGAGGCTGAGGTATTGCAAACTGACCGTCAAATTGGCTTTGCGAAAGCTCGGACTGCATAGTAGGTACTCCTTGCCTGGCCCTCCCATCCAAGTGGTGGGGAAGCTATAGAGGGAAAGAAGTCTCGTACACACTGTTGCTGTGAGCATCAGTCAGTACAACTGTGTGGAGGTGGGTACAGGAGGTCACCAACATGTAAAGATGGGGCTACCATATGCTCCAGCTGTGTTCTCATGACTATGATCAATGACCGGACAAGAGAAGCTTAAGGAAGAAGGATTTGTGATCTTCAGTTCATGACGTGAGGTCCACATGGTGGAACGGTGGTGTGCAGCTGGGAACCGAGGGCTGGACACATCACGGGACATTCAGGAAGGAGAGATGAGAATGCTGGCATCGACGAATCTTCTCTTTTCCGTTTCTTTCAGTCCAGGTCAGAATGCCATAGAGGTACTTGTACCCATGTTTATTATGGTATCATTCCCAACAGCAAAGGTTAGGAATCCGCACAGGTATGTGATTATCATCAAATGAATGAAGACAATGAAATGCACATCGGAGTCTTATTTAGACACATGCACACACACACACACATACACACACATAAACACACACACACATACACACACATAAACACATACACACACACACACATAAACACATACACACACACACATACACACACATACATACACACACATACATACACACATATACACACATACACACACATACATACATACACATACATACACACATATACACACACACACACATAAACACATACACACACATACACACACCACACATACACACACATACATACATACACACATATACACACATACACACATACACACACACACCATACACATATGCACAAACACACTCACATACACTCATATACACATGCATACATACACATATACACACACAAAAGGAATGAAATCTTGCCATTTGCAGCAAAATTAATAGAATTGGTGAGGATATTGCATTAAGCAAACTTTAACAATAGCGGAGACTAGAGATTAGGGCAAAGGTCAAAAGTACCCAGAAGTCAGACACAGCAAGACAAGAATGGAATGTTTTCTTTCAAATGTGGCAGCACAAGCAAACTTGACCTGAAGAGTGATTAGTTCATTAGTGACTGGAAAATATATACTTGCCAGGAAGGGTAGAGGTTAGGAAGTCTGACTTGATCAGCACATATCATATACATGCATGGAAATGACACAGTCACCCTATCAATAGGAAATCACCCTATTAATAGGTACAGCCAATGTGACTTAATAAAAAAGAATCTGACTTGAAACTATGACCCGGAAGGTTGTTTCTTGTTAAGCTTGCTGGCGGCGGATAGTTCCTGTCCTTTGACTCAAAGCCTAGTGGGAAGAGACTGATGTCTGCGCTTTCCCTCTGAAGCTTGTTATTTTTCTCACAACAGATGAATTATTTGTAAGCAAAAATTAAAGATAAAAATCAATTCCCATCATCTTAAAAAAAATATGTGGTGAGCCTGTCCCCAGAGTTCTGAGGGCTTCAGTGTAATTCATCTATAGAGCGCTTCTGGAAGGCGGAGGCCAGCAACTCCGAACTGATACTTTAATGCACGTAGATAGATGGGCGTTTTTGCTGCAGAGGCTGGGGCAGCATGGCGGACCTTTAGATCACATGGCCACCTACTTCAGTATAGTTAATAAGTGAGCACACATGACAGTACAGGTGTTTTCAGTGGTTTTGATGTATTCATTACCACAAGCTTCTTCTAGAATTAGGTGACTCTATTGTTATCATTCGGATTTGCCCAAGTGAAGGAATGGAAACACGGAGCTGTTAAATCAGGATGCACACACAGGTGGCTGATTGTAGCACAACTTACTGTGGCACATGGCTTAAGGCTATTGGTTAATTTACAGAAGTGTGTGTGTGTTTGTGGCGTTCGGGCAAAAGTCAAAAATACCCAGATACCAGAGAATCAGGAAAAGGGAGAAAACCCAAGGTCTGTATTTATTTTAGCGGTGGCTGCCTGGGTTGTTCTTGTGAAGTTTTAAATATTGTTTTGAAATATGAAATATGAAAATCTGATAATTAAATCCATTCTTTTCTATGCTAATTAAAATGTAACAAAAGAGGGAAAGATGTTGTTTTTAATCTTTTTTTTTTGTTTGTTCTTTTGAGACAGGGTTTCTCTGTGTAGCCCTGGCTGTCCTGGAACTCACTCTGTAGACCAGGCTGGCCTTGAACTGAGAAATCTGCCTGCCTCTGCCTCCCAAGTGCTGGGATTAAAGGCGTGCGCCACCACTGCCCGGCAAGATGTTGTTTTTAAAAGAGGCTTTGATTGCTCTGACATCCCTGAAGTTACTTTTCTTGGTGATATTGGGTCAGTTTTGAAATCAGACTCTCCAGCACTGTCTCCATATTTTCTATTTATTTATTTGGATATTTTATGTATTTACAGGCCAAGTGTTATCTCCTTTCCCGGTTTCCCCTCTGGAACCCCCTTCTCCATTCCCCCTCCCCCTGCTTCTATGATGTTGCTCCCCCTCCCACCCACTCCCATCTCCCTGCTGGCTGAGGACCTACTATGTGAGCTGCTGGGACTCTTATGAGGAAGACAAATCCTAGTCCTGCTCCTGAGCTCTGCCTTGGTTTAACTTGAGAACCAACATCAGCAAAAATCTTGCTCCAATTTCTGTCTGGGCAGAAACAAACAAGAAAACTTTCCTTTCAAGCCAGTATTGGGAATGCTCTAATCTGCATGTAAATGTGTCCTCCGCAGATGTAGTCATTTATTAAGTGCTTGTTACATAATGGTAATAATAACAATAATAGATATTATTAATAATATAATTAATGACATTACTTAACTCTTATCCCTGACTTCTGGTACAATGTTTCTAAAACCTTTAAAATATTTCCTGAGCAATAAGGATGATGGAAACATCTTTGTTCTAATGAGGTAGCCTTGACAGGGCCATAGGTAGCCTCAGGATGGGGCAGAAAGCCCATGTCTCTGTTAGATTCAGATCTGCTGTCTAATCTCCAGGGAGAGAAAGGAGCTGAGTGAATCACCAATGGTCATAGCCACACCCAGAGGTAAAGCACAGTAGAAGCATCTCCATTTGGGCTTGGGAGCCGCATTTCAGTGCTCAGAGGTGCTGGATGCTGCCTGGAGGGTATAGGCAGAGAGGGCATGGGAGCTGTCCTTACTTACATCCGGCTGCTTCCAAGCAGTTTTATATAAACAGCAGCTACTGTGAGCACAGTGATTTCCTGAGTTTTATAGGTTGCTCCAGTAAGCCACCAAGCCAAAGAGGTGGGTCCATGGACCGGGGAGCTGTAGTCAGTTGTGTCTGGCTTCTAAAGTATAGGACAGTCTTGGGGAATGAATTTTTAAGCTGTTCATTCTGAGGTTAATTCTAGAAGTTAGTGGAATTGAATTGTCGGAAAAGAGCCCATTTTTGGTGCCAGGACAAAAATCTTCCACTCTTTTTGTGTCATACATAAAAGCAAGGGTCTGGTGAATACAGTGAGGGTGGATGGGGACCTCTGATCCCCACATCTGCGCTGCGATCCGTTACTACTAATAAAAGTTACCAAATGGAATTTGGAGATGCAGACAGACCTGACACCCAAGGGCATGAGAGGAAATACAAGGTCACACCTAGACTTGCTAAGCACTCCGGTCCCTGGAGTGTAGTTATTGAAGGCTAACATGAAACATGAAAGCAAAAGTAAGTTCTAGGCTGAGTGTCCACGACAGACCTAGAACAGACTCTGCTCAGTTTGCACTTAAGCCACTGGCCTGAAAGCCAACCACAGAGAAGATTGTAGAGAGATAAGAGAAAGCACCTCTGAGGACTCTGTGACCATGAAGGCAGACCACATGAGGGAAAGGCAAACCCAAGAAATCACTTAAGCTGGGCCCTTAGACTTGTGGTGTCAGAAGGTGTGTAGAGGGGAATCTCTTAGGCACTGTGTGGAAGCATCACCTGTCAATAAAAAGCCGCTGGCTTATTAGCTTAGGCAGGAAATAGTGGGGGGGGGGGGGGGGAAGGGGGGGGGGGGGGAAGGGGGAGAGAGAGCGATTTCTGGGGTAGTGTCAGGCAAGGGAAGGTCTGAGGTTGCATGAAACTGAAGGAGTGATAACTCAACTAGCCTCGTGGCATGACTTAGACTAGTTTAAATGGGATAACTGAGTTATGAGCTGGTGGAAATGAGCCAAAGCTATTGGCCTAGGCACATATTCATGTATAAGAAGTCTCGGAGTTGTTATTTGGGGAACTTGGGCATGGGTGGAAAAGCCCGAAGTGACAGGGTTGTCATAGGGTGTGTGTGTGGGGGGGTCTGGGGGCTGGAGAGCACAAATAATTGTCTCATTTTGTGTCATCAGTGTCCTGAAGAAACTTGACTGAAGTGGATTTTGTGATGACTAATTTGGGAGCAGGGCATGCGGGGGTTAATAGAGAACTCATTTCCTGTAGTGAGCAATCGCAGGCTGCTACATGGGAGCAGATATATAGGAGCTTCTTCCCGATGGAGCAGCTAACATGAACGAAACAGGTAGGCCAGATGCCAGCCTCTGTACCATGTGTTTATACGGAGAAGGGAGATGGCCCAAATCGCCTATAAATGCCAAGCAGAACATGCTAGATAAAGCCGCTGGTATGTTTCCTTTACAAGCCCATATGTCACGTGACCTGTGTCACCTACTCTATGATGAATTGTTCAGTCTTGACACATGCTAGTTGTCTGGGTCATAGTAGATGTGAGTCAGAAGAAGCCTCTCCCATAGTTCCCTCCTGTAACCTCACTGCTGTGTAGCAGAACAGCATCACTGGGTCTGCTGTCTATAATGCCACATATCTGCTGAGAACCAAGATCACTGGTTGGAAAGAAAGTCTAGAGATACAGAGGGGCGCACCAAGAGCCTTGTGTCAGGCATCTTTTCACTGCTACGGGTACATGGGATGAATGTAGCAGTCACTGACTGTCTTAGTCAGGGTTTCTATTCCTGCACAGACATCATGACTAAGAAGCAAGTTGGGGAGGAAAGGGTTTATTCAGCTTACACTTCCACGCTGCCGATCATCTTGAAAGGAAGTCAGGACTGGAACTCAAGCAGGTCAGGAAGCAGGAGCTGATGCAGAGGTCATGGAGGGCTGTTCCTTACTGGCTTGCTTCCCCTGGCTTGCTCAGCTTGCTTTCTTATAGAACCCAAGACTACCAGCCTACAGATGGCACCACCCACAAGGGGGCCTCCCCCCTTGATCACTAATTGAGAAAATGCCTTACCGCTGGATCTCATGGAGGCATTTTCTCAACTGAAGCTTCTTTCTCTGTGATAACCCCAGCTTGTGTCAAGTTGACAAACACCAGCCAGTACACTGTTGGAGTCCAAATAATGGGATGATGTAACACTCAAAGGTGAATCAGTAAGATCCCTACTACCGTCCAAACGGTGAAGTTGTTTTCAATTATCTAGGTTTGGAAGACTTTTTTAAAATCCTGTTCTAGATGATTATCTGGGGAAATAAATGAATAAATAAATTATTTAAATAAATAAATACATTATTAATAATCAATTAATAAATAAATTATCTGGCCGACTATTAAAGATAGAGATTGACCGGGCTTGGGATCTTCTGTAAATACATTGTCATCAGAGTGGATAAAAACTCAGACCATGATTCCCAGGTTTTATCTGCTAGGGATGGTGCCAGTATCTATGAGTTTTGTCAAGTCTAGAATAACATTGAAAGATTAGAAGTATTGGCTCCAAGATATGAGTGAAATACTGAAAATTGAAATTAGTTTAACAGAATGTACTGTTATTTTAATTTGTTAGCCATTCCTCGGTTAATGGACAGTTTATCACATTTACCTCACATGGGCTGTAGGTGCACTGTAGAATATGTTCTAGTAATATTGGTTGAGCCTTCTGGAATCAAAATACCTTAGGGTTAACCGCTCTGGAGGTGGTGGAGCCTGGGAGAACCAAGCCTTAAAGTGAGTCAGACTAAAGTCTCATGCAGTGGCCATCTTTATTCAGAGCATCAGACAATTTACACTCTGAGGGTTAAGAGGAATCACACTTGTTCAATCACAAGGACAAGCTGCATGTGGTAAAAACATGGCTTTTCATAGAGGCATTAAACAAAATAGGCAGATGTAATGAATAATCTGAAGTAAACCCACCCCTATCCACCACACCTGGGAAGGGCACAAAAGCATACGAAGTCCAAGAATAATTCTGTGTTTTTGAAAAAACTGAGGTCCAAGAGTCTTGTTTCCTTGGTGTTTTTTTCATAAGCACTGAGAATTCCCCTCAGACAACTCCGTTCTTGGACTGTGTTCTGACACGTTAGAACTGGAAAAAATCTGTCTATCTGTAGAGACTGTCTAAGGTATGATAAAGTGCTAAAGGCCATCTTGTTCCTACGTAGGCTTCAGACATCTTCCTAGAAGAGGTCTCACCAAGTTGGGACCTAAGAGATAAAGGACAGAGTCAGATGAAGAAGTGGGTAGGAAGAGACTGTAGGCAGAAGCTCGCTAGGCAGCAGTGACGTTTTAGCTGCAGCATTTAAAGCAGTGGCTGTAGTGACCCTGCAATTAGGAACTCTGGTTATTCTGTTTTGTAAGTGATTACTAAAATTGCAGCTTCTTTGCGGTAGATCTGAAATCTGAGCTGATTTGAGAACGCGAATTCAGGGTCGTGCGCTGGTTTGAGGTGCTGACAGGAGTAAGCCAAATGGTTGCTGTTCACTGTGAGCTAACTAACGCTCGATGATGATGGTGAGCAGCCAGAAATCTATATGGTAGGAGCTCAAACCAAGTTGGGTCTGCTGAATAAGAAATGGAATTCACAAGAGGTGAGCATGGGAGTAAGAATTATTATAAGATGCTCTAGAGACAGGATAAAGAGATTTCCTAAGCTTTGTGACAGCAGGAAGTTAAGATTTTATACTAGTGCATTCGATAGCCTTTGGTTCTCTATAAATAGGATGTGAATTTTATTCTCTTTTCCAGATACATTGCTGATATGAAAAACATATCAGGGGCTGGAGGGATGTCACTGCAGTTCGGAGCCAATGCTGGTCTTGCAGACGACTCAGGTTGGATTCCCAGAAACCTTGTTGGGCAGTTCACACCCACCAGTAACTCCAGTTCAAGAGGATCCAACACCCTCTTTTGGCCCCTACTAAACTTACATGTGCATCTGCCCACACCTAGACACACATAGACGCATAATTTAAGATAATTGCTTAAAACTATATAATAAAATAAAAATCCTTTTGTTTATATAAAGGTAGCAGTACTATGTAGTTGCTTACCTGAATACTTATACATCCTATTTGATTAAATAGTCTTGACCTTGTGAGATATAAATTGTAACTATTTTTAGACATGAGAAAATTATGAATTAGGAAAGGCATATTTTTTTTTTTTTCTTTTTGGTTTTTTTGAGACAGGGTTTCTCTGTATAGCCCTGGCTGTCCTGGAACTCACTCTGTAGACCAGGCTGGCCTCGAACTCAGAAATCCGCCTGACTCTGCCTCCGCCTCCCGAGTGCTGGGATTAAAGGTGTGCGCCACCACTGCCCGGCTGAAAGGCATATTATTTTCCCAAGATGCAATGAGTGTTGTCAGGACCTGCCCTAGAGTGTCCTGACTGTATGTGTACGCCGTACAATGGGTCTAATATCCACTGGACCTGAGGTTGTCCTTCAGTTATAGATTTACGAATTACTGACTTTTTCGATCCTCAGTTTCCTCTCCCATAAAATCAGGATAAAATGTTACTTCCCTCGGCTTTTTGGTAAGGATTACAGAAGATCATGACTGAATGTAGAAATTCTTGATCCACATGTGTTGTCTGTTTAGGGAACAGTTTCTGGGATTATGAATAAAGAAAGAAAAGGGAGAAAATAAACAAAATGGTATAACAATGTCTTCTTAAGTGGAAGGAAGCCGGAGATCAAAGCAACGGTTCTCGCCCAGGTCTGGTAACGCAAACCTGTAATCCTAGCAGTCACTATGCTGACGTAGAAGAGTCGCAAGTTCAAGGCCAGCCTGAGCAACTTAGTGAAATCCTCTTAAAATGAGAATACAGCTACAGTGGTTTTCAATTGGGACAATAGATTCCGTCCTCATCCCTGATGGAAGGCAACTGGGGAGGTGTGATTAGGGTCTAGTCAGTAGAGAAGGAAAAGGCTAGCCATGCACGGGACAGCCTCCATACCAAAGAAATGGTGAATCAAAATATCGCCAGTGTGGTGGTTTGAATAGGAATGGACCCATAGACTTGTATGTCTGAATGTTTGTCCATAGAGAGTGGCACTGTTAGGAGGTGTGGCCTTGCTGGAGGGGTGTGGCCTTGCTGGAGGGGGTGTGGCTTTGTTGGAGGAGGTGTGGCCTTGCTGGAGGAGGTGTGGCCTTGCTGGAGGGGGTGTGACTTTGTTGGAGGAGGTGTGGCCTTGCTGGAGGAGGTGTGTCATTGTCAGGTGGGCTTTGAGGTTTTCTATGCTACTACCTCCAGTATGGCACAGTTTCCTGCTGCCTGCAGATTAGGATGAGAACTCTCAGCTCCTTCTCCAGCACCATGTCTGCCTGCATGTCCCTCTCCATGATGATAATGGACCAAACCTCTGAAACTGTGAGGCAGTCCCAATTAAATGTTTTCCTTTATAAGAGTTGCCTTGGTGATGGTGTCCCTTCCCAGCCGTGGAAACCCTAAAAGAACCAGTATGGATATTGAACAACTGTCTTAAAACAGTATAATTTGAATGATCCAGATATAAGAAAAAAATCACTTCTCTGGGCAAATAATTTGAAAATAAGGAGACAATGTATTACCTTTGCAAGAACAGGACATAAAACATAAACTTTAGAAATGACAAAGGTTATGTAGAGCACACGGTAAGAATGATTGTCTGGAGATTTTAATTAGGAAAAACGTCCATGAGTTTTTGTAAAATTCTTTGTGGTGTAGAAGGGACAGTTTTCAACCCTGACACTTAGGATTTAATTCTTTTCTTCACAGGATGACACAGCTTAGTTTGTCAGCAAAATGCCCTTGGCTGATTTCCCATAATCCACCGAACATTTTTCAACAATCAAGGCTTTAGTAATACCAGAGGAGTATGATTTAATAATAAAAAATTATAGGAAATTTTATCTAAGTTGAAAAGAAGGATAATTTGGATTTATTATGATAAAGACTAGAATCCAGTGTTCTCTTATTTACAAATCGGGACGCTCTGCTCTTTATGAAGCTCTGAGTCTCCTTTAATTTGAATATTTCAAAACTAATTATGTTACCCAAAGTGAATCCCAAACGCTGGCTCACTTAGAGGTTATTGATCATGATGAACTAATGTTTTTAGATTTATGATCTGAATAATTTATATTGTGCTGCCCACGTTGCATTAGCAGCTTCTGCAAAGTGGCACAGAAAAGTGATCTTATGCCAACTTCTACTCGTGTTTGAAGAATTTCCTGTATGCATGTTAAAATCCATCACCATAGGGCCCAGAGACGGCAGGTTTTATAACGTGCAAATGTCCAGAACATTTATAAAGGGAGATAGCTTTTAAATGGAAAGCATTACAGAAAGATACACTGTTGCAGCGAAAGCCAGTGCCGCTGTCACTATGCCTCACACCCTGTTCCAGAAAGGATTCAAAGATGCTGGGCACACAGCCAGCCAATCAGGGGCAGGGCATGGTTGTCTCTGGTCCCACCAGGGCTGGGGCATGATGATTGGGTATGACATTAAAAGATGGTGGGGTGCGGGAGGTGGAGGTTCATTTGTTCAATATGCATTGACTTATTTTCTAATTAAAAAATTGTAAGATACACATATACCAATTAATATATGCAGGCACCTTTTGTTTGGTCTGGTTTGTTTTTTCTTTTTCTTTTTTCTTTCTTTCTTTCTTTTTTTTTTTTTTTTGGTTTTTCGAGACAGGGTTTCTCTGTGTAGCCCTGGCTGTCCTGGAACTCACTTTATAGACCAGGCTGGCCTCGAACTCACCGAGATCTGCCTGCCTCTGCCTCCCACCTTGCTGCCAGGCACCATTTTAAAAATTTATTTATTTGTTTATTTATTTGTTTATTTATTTATTTATTGTGCTGGAGACAACGCAGTATAAAAGGCAGAAGAAGCAGAGAGGAGACCCCGAAGGGAAGCTGCCTTTTGCAAGTTTATAGTTTGGGGAGACAAGACTATTAATTGTCTAAGCTAATTAGACAGATAGTACCTTAGCCACAAGTTCAACACTAAGTACTGACTATTATCAGAAAGAATCATTGGATTTAACTTATGGGTCAGAAGAGACAGCTGGCACTCATAGAGTCTGGCTCAGTATGAAAAACAAAACTCTCCAAATCCAACAGGTCTTAAAAAAATAAGCCAAATGCGTGACCTGAGGCTGACCAGCAGCATAGATTTAAATATAAAGTCTACATGGAAGGTTCCAGGCCTTTAAAAACTATCATCTCCCATAGCGGGCCGTGGGTATGTCTCCACTAAGCAAATCAAACAAACCAGAGCCCACAGAATGGATGTTAAAGGGTCCAGACTGGCCCCACCTCCTGAATGCCTTTGTGTAAAAGGTTTCACAACATTAGGCTGAG
This sequence comes from Rhynchomys soricoides, assembly GCA_019843965.1. Lineage (NCBI taxonomy): Eukaryota > Metazoa > Chordata > Mammalia > Rodentia > Muridae > Rhynchomys > Rhynchomys soricoides. The sequence goes on from JADRCH010000104.1 coordinate 814,784, forward strand.
GTTGGTGAGGCGGTCAAAGGAACAGTGGTGGAAGGCTAGGGTTGAGGTCACAGGCCGGGGATGCTGGGGGCGCAGCAGGAACCAAGGCTGTGCACATCTAAGCAGTTCCGGTGGACCCTCGCATCGCTGGCCCGTCTTCTGGGCTACAGTCTCATCCTGTGAGGCAGTCTGACGAGTTGTTAGAATCCTGTTCTGGGAGACAAGTCCCCACTCTGCCTGGGGCCTTTCCTTCTTCTGCCTTGAGATTCCTAGGGACTGTCTCATTTTTTTTTAGGGCCCATCATTTCAGCAGCCTTAAGGAATGAAGCCTCACAAACGTCTCTTTAGCCCAGTGGTTCTCAACCTTCCCAATGCTGCGACCCTTGAATACAATTTCTCATGTTGTGGTGAGGAATAAAATTATTTTCGTTGCTACTTTCTAACTGTAATTTTGCTACTGCGACGAATCATAACGTAAATATCTAATTTTTCTGGTGGTCTTAGGTGCCCCTTGTGAAAGGGGCATTCGACTCCCAAAGTGGTCGCAACCCACAGGTTGAGAACCACTGCCTTAGGCGGTCTTCATTTCTGTTAGGCTGGTTTGATAGTGTCTTCTTCTTTAGAGTGGTGAAGAGAAATGACAAAAGAAGAGGAAAAGAACAAAAAAGAAAGAAAAAAAATCCCCAAAATGACAGCGTGTGTGTTGGGGGACACACACTCTGAAAAGCTAAAATGACAAGCAGGTGAATGTGTATACAAACGATTTGTTTGTTTTAAAACTCTCTGTAAAGAGCGTGGCGTGGGGGACCATGGCAAGAGACACAAAAATAAACAGCAGTAATTGCGAAAGAGGGTAACCACAGGAACGGAAACATGAGGTGGATTTGGCAAAGGACCCAACTTTAGAGACAGTCCCTTCAAACGCTTGCTTTTACAGGGTGGTAGGACTTTAAATCTATCAGAACCTAATGAGACCCTAGAAGCTCATGTCTTAAATACACACAAGCATGGATTTTGTCGGTGTTCATTTTCCTGTGGAAGGAGCCCAGACTCCGGAGGTGATGTGTTCTTGGCTGTCGCTTTGAGGACAGTTTCTACGACCTTTTATTTGGCTGTTAAAGCTCAGGCAAACTGTCAGCAAATAGAGATTGGTCTGCAGAAATAACGTGGCTTCCTGGAACTTAAGGGGAAGGAAATGGGTGGTTTCTTTAATGAGTATAGTATTTCCTTGTGTATGTGTCATAACTAAAATAGATGTTTGGCTACAGTCCTGGGGAGGAAAGGTGAATCTGGGAATGAATGAACCCAGAAGCTATGTATAGTTGTGTTGAACACACTTGGTTAAGACAATATGGCTCTTTGTTTGCAGGATCCTGGCCAGGTCGAGGTGGACTGAAGTTTGTTCCCTGATATGCAATCCGTTGAAAGCCAAGGGCTTTATTAGTTACGTATGGAGAGCTAATGACTTTAATGTAGGCAAGAGAGCATAGATATAACAAAGACGTGACCAAGGCTGGCAGGAAGAGTGTTGATAGGCCTTAATTAATTGATTTGCTAATTATTCTTTTCTGCTGGGTGTTAAAGTACCTTTCCTAACAAGCAGCAGAAGCAAGAACTCTGGAGAGCAGCTTTAAAACAGTTGTAAGCAAGAGTCTCTTGTACGATTTAAAGGTGGTTTTTGGTTCCTTTTGTGATGAAATTTCACACTTCATGAAACAGAAGGACTAAATATCTTCCTAGATTTGGAATTATTTATCAGTTAATGTGATTTAACTCAAATCTGGACATTTAATAAGCAGACACTAAATTAGGTAGTGTTTGAGTTAAAAAAACAAAACAAAACCAACAACAAAATATTTTCTCTGAAAGGGTGGGGGCAGGAGTAGAGAGGCGGCTTCTTGGTTAAGAATATTTCCTCCCCTTCAGAGGACCCAAGTTTGGTTTCCAGAGTCCTTGTCAGTCAGCTTCCAACCTCCTGTAACTCCAGCTCCAGGGTATCTGCTATTCTTCTGGTCTCCAAGGACACCTGCACTCATTGCACGCATGCATGCTCACATACACACATGCACATACACACTCACACACACTCACACACTCACACAGACACTCACACACTCACATACACACTCACATGTTCACACATAGTCACACTCACACACTCACACACACACATGCACATACACACTCTTACACACTAACACACTCACATAGACACACACACTCACATACACACTCACATGTTCACACATAGTCACATTCATACACACACTCACATGTTCACACATAGTCACATTCATACACACACTCACACATACTCACACACTCACACACTCACACAAGTCACACACACTCACACACTCACACACACACACTCACACACGCTCTCACACACTCACACACAGTCACACACACTCACACACTCACACACACTTACACACACTCTCACACACTCACACACACACTCACACACTCACACACACACTCACACACACTCTCACACACTCACACATACACACATTCACACATATTCACACACCC